>ML804133.1:48743-58987 GCA_009831015.1 Picea engelmannii
AAGCCACCCTCCAAGCACCTTGACCTTGACAGAGAGAAGAATCCTAGTAGCAATCCAATAGCCAAGCAAGGCTAATGCACCAAGCAAGAAGTAACCAAGCTGATCAGATAGTCTCACCCAAAACTGGTGCAGCACCTTCCCCAGGACTTGCGCACAAGACTGCTAGACTGCAGTGCGCAGAAACTGGCTTTCTGTAATTCTGAGAGTGTGTCAAATGAGAGACTGGCGCCCTGTATTTATAGTATTCCTGGCAGACTTGCCTGGGCAGACTTCTCTCTTTAGGTACTAATTAATTCATATTAATTATCTATCTTCAGCCGACATCTCGTCTAGGGTTTCCTTCATTTCTTTGCTTCCTTCCAAAACATTCTAATCTTGTCAAAGGTCACAATAAAGGTTCATACCTCCTGAAGCTACCATAATATCAACAGGTAGATTGGGAGGATTTGCTCAATTGCAGTTGCAGTTGCAGTCAAAGTTTTGTTCCAGCAACGAAACCTTAACCCTCGTGTTGAGGCACCTTAAGTAAAGCACTTGACCTAATTCCTAGATAACCTACTGCGCCCTAGCCTAGCGCACCTCCTGGTACTCTCAGCAAGCCAAGACGTCAATTTTGAGTTGTTGGTCAAAGTCAAAGGTTGACCAAGTCAAAGTCAAAAGGTTGACCAAGTCAAAGTCAAAAGGTTGACCAAGTCAAAGTCAAAAGGTTGACCAAATCAAAGAAGTCATGACTTACTCTATGAAGTCAAAAAACAAGTTAGAAGAGGTTTTTAACTTCAGAGCATGGAAGACAAGGATTGACCTCATCCTTGCCAAAAATAAAGTGTTAGATATCGTGAAAGGCAAGATCATGGAACTACAATTTGAAGCAAGAAAAGAGAACGAACCTCAAAACATGGCAGTCATGAAGACAGAAGACCTAGCATGAAGAAAGTGTATGCTATGCCCAAAAGAGATCTACTGAAAGGAACATTATGAGGTTTACCAATCCTCTAGCAGCTAAATCTTTGGTCTAACAAAGTCAGTCTAAGGTTTACCATCACAGATGGGTAACAAAGGTATGTACCTATACATGTTCTTTTAATTTGTATCATTAGCATGAGTGTGTTTGCAGGGAATGTACAAGGGATCTTGTCCAAAGCTCTTGTATTCAGTACATTCAAAAGATCAACACACTCTCCAGGTTTGACTTGATATATCTCTAGCTGTTATGGCATTATGAACTTCTAGTCAAAGTTATAAGCTAACTTTAGTCAAGATTTTTATAAGGTTGAGATCATATTCTCTAACTCAGTTTTCTGTCAAGAAAGCATATTGTCTTGGATCTTTCTTTTGCTTCTTGTCTTGTTCCGAGTAGGTATCCTTGTGAAATATGTTGACAAACCTTTAATGAACAATCTTTGCGGAAGCTATCATAGAAGAAGTTTATAAGGATGACACAATGCTTGCAACAACTGCTAGATGGGCAACAATCAGAACAAATAGAAACAAACTTAAAAAGACTCGGAGGAAGTCAGTAATTAAAAGGAAACCAGAACAGGCTTGTGACACTTTGCAGAAAGCAAAGAGAGATGCAGCAGACGGAAGCATGGACTCTCTCAGATAGAGGGAATTGATTGTAGAATTCCAAAAGCATGCATTCTCAGAATAAAAACAAGGAAGTTCTAGATATTGCTCATTCAGGCATGAAGCAGGGATTAGGAGGGAGCTAATCCCCAATGATATGGTCCATTGAAGAATCTGTGAAGACTTACAAATGGAATTTTTGATTGATACAAGGAGAGATTCGGGGCTAGAGGGTTCTCCCAGAAGGAGGGAGAAGACTATGATGAAAACTTGTTCCAGTAACCAGATATACCTCTACCTAAGCCATTATATCTCTTGCAGTATCCATGGGTTGGAGTTTACATCAGATGGATGTAAAAGACTGTTCTTCTCAACAGAGTAATTGAAGAAGAAGCATATGTAGAGCAACTTCAAGGTTTATATTAGAAAGAAACCCATGAATGCAGATGGAACCTTTTATGGATTCAAGCAACTTGGTGCAGAGCCTCTCATGTACAACAGAAGCGTGGTGAAAACTTCCTATGACAGAGGAAGTGTATCGAAATAGTCCTTCAGAAGTCTGGGATAATGGATTGCAAATCCATGGCAAACTCCCATGATGACAGATCTGAAGAAGTTGAGAGACTCTGATCCAGTAGACCCATCCATGTATCAACAATTGAATGGCTCGTTGATGTATTTGGAGAATACTCAGTTGGATATTTTCTTTGCTGAGAAAATAGTTCAAGGTGGAACCTAGCCATGAGAATTGAATAATTGCAAAGCATGTCTTGAAATGTCTTCGTGGGACGTTTGAGTTATGATATACATCTGCTTGGATTTATCGATTCAGATTGGGCAGGGAGTACAGATAACAGAAGAAGTGCTTCTTGGATATGTTTTAGTTTGAGCTTTGCCACGATATCATGGGCTAGCAGGAAACAAAATTCTGTTGCACTCAGCACTACAGAAGCATAGTATATTGCAGCTTCTGACAGTCGTACGGAAGCAGTGTAGCTCCGTAAGTTGGTTTCTGGATTGTTTGATCAAGTGTTGGATTTGACAGTGATATATTGTGATAACCAGAGTTGTGTGAAGCTCTTAGAGAACTCGATGTTCCATGACAGGTCGAAGCACATTGAGATCAAGTACTATTTTCTCCGTGAGAAAGTCCAGAGGGAAGAAGTGTTGGGAGGGACCACTGATATGTTATTGATATATGGACAGTCATTTTCCAGTTTGGAAAATGGTCCAGGTTGGACAGTCACTTTTCAGTCCGAAAAGTGGTCCAAGATTCTTGATGGATAGTCATTTTCCAGTTTGGAAATTGGTTCAGGTTGGGCAGTCACTTTCCAGTCCGGAAAGTGGTCCAAGATTTCTAACGGACAGTCATTTTCCAATTCAAAAAATGGTCCAGATCGGGCAGTCATTTTCGTAATGAAAATGGTCCGATAGATTGTTGATGTACCATAGACAGCGATTCCACTTGTGTCCAGTGTGGGGGAATGGTCTAGGACAGTCATTCTTGTTGCCAGTCACTCTGAGTAGTGGTGAAGCAGAATGGTCTGCCTCTCCAGGCAGTCATTCTTTCGAAGTTCACAGTTGTGAGCAGTTTCGAAGAATGGCCCGTTATAGGAGGTTGGTGCAAGGCAGTCATTTCTGTAGGAAATGGTACAAACAGTCATTCCCTAGGGCAGACTCGTTCTCTCCAGGTTTCACTGTGATTAGTGTCAAAAGAATGGCCCAGTTAGGTGAATGGTCCAAGTTCAGCAATCATGGATTAGTCATTCCCTAGGGCAGACTCATTCTCTCCAGGTTGCACTGTGATTAGTGCCGGAAGAATGGTCCAAGTTCAAAATCAAGGACAATTATTCTTCTATGCTTGGGAAGAATAGTCCAGATAGCCTATGGCTGATGTTTAACTTTCCGAGGGAAGATGCTCTTCCATATCTCACAGATGTGAGTGGAAGAGTGGTCCAAATGACTCAGTTTGTATCATGGTATTGTTTATGTAAGTTGATATCAAATAATATGATTGTTGTGGAGATTGTATGTCTCTGGACAGTGGTTGTATGCTACTGTGGTGGATGTGTTCCACTGGTAGTGACTGTGTGTCACTGGTTAGTAGTCGTGTCCTACTAGGAGTGGTTGTGTACCACTGGATAGTAGTTGTATACTACTATGGATAGACACAGTTGTGTTCTATTGGATGGCATTGTAGAAGTTGTATGCTACTATATGATTGCCATGGATACTACCACTAGTGTTGGAGATGTTTTCCAGCTAGATGGATAGTCAATGTGTTGATGGACAGATATTCTCTAGGCAGAGAATGGTCCTAGAAGAACGAATTGTTGGTGGACAGACACTCTGTTAATTATAAGCTTGATTTAATATTGTAAGTACTTCTTTAAATTCTAATTGTACTTTGAACTTAGCTTAACATAATTCATAAACCAGAATGGCAATAATCATAAGAATTTACCAGCATACAAGATCACAACACATGTACCCTGGGGAAACCCTATACATGGAGAAAAACCCCAGCAAACAATCTCCTTTTATTGCATTAATAATGTATGATCACTTACAAATATTCCACCATGAAATTTTGCTCTGATCGAGCTTACCAATAAGACTTTGACATGACTGTGTAACCTGTAGAAGACTTAGAAACTTTGTTGATAAATACCTCTGATATATACCAGCACTGTGGAAGAGGTTTTGCACAGCCTATGCGCTACTTTGTTGCATGTTGTTGGACTGATATACACCAGCCTTGGTGTATTTTGATGCCCTCAAACAGAAGGATTTGTTGCCTTCTAACACTGATATGTAAGCTGCCTACTAACTCTGTTATGTGCTGCCTGCTAACTGATATACGTGCAGCCAGCTAGCTCTGTCTCCCTCACACTGCATAACACACTTGTTGCTCACCCACACACTCCAAAACCTTGTGCGTAGAATGAGGGTCGACCTCTTCATATAAAGGCATGGAGAGGTGAAGGAAGAAGGCTAGAATTAGAAGCTTGAATGCATGCTTTCATAACTCGACTTTACACTTCAGAAAATAGATCTTGGACATGAGTTTGAAAATAGAACTTGACTTTACACTTCAGTTACAACTCACCCTTGACTTGACAATGCATGTCATGCCAACACAACAAGTGACTCGACCTTGACTGGACATGCATGCGAACTACTCAGCATGCACATGACATGCATGCATGCAACATGTCATGCATGCAACTTGTCATGCATGCAACTTGTCATCATGCATGCAACATGCGACATTGACTTTTACAACTTTGACTTTGACCTTGACATGCAACTTTGACTTTTACAACTCAACCTTGACATTCAACTCGACTCCTTACATGGCAATTCGAATTTCTTCATGGTGGATAATGTTACATGTGCCAACGCACTAGAGAAATACATTTACATCATTTGCAATTTAAGGAAGATTGTTTGTTTCTAGTTCATAGGAATTTTACGTTCAACCTAACTTTTGCTAGATGCCTTGACTTTTGCTCATGGCTCACAAGGCTTGACTAGGCTCACAGAGGTTGTACGTTCCCCCTGACGTTTGCACTAGTCTGTTTATGCTCACAGAGGTTGTACGTTCCCCCTGACTTTTGCACTAGACTGTCTATGCTCACAGAGATTGTACGTTCCCCCTGACTTTTGCATTAGACTTACATCTTGAATCACAAGATCATATAGCATCTCGTTCATCTTGACTTTTGGTTTGACTCACAGAGGTTGTACGTTCCCCCCGGCTTTTGTCAATACCTCACAAGACTGGTTGATTCTCCAAATCTCCCTGGCTAGCCTCAAGGTGGCCCATATGGCCTCTCAATGGAGAATGACTGTCGATGCTGCCAAATTTAACACATTCTCCCTGTAGAGAATGGTTCAGGTTGACAGATTGTTGAAGTATCATGGACTGGTATTTTCCTAAGGCACAAATTGTGGCCCGATTAGGAAAATGGTTCAGGACCGATATTCTCCTGAGGCACAGTTATTGGCCCGATTAGAATGAATAGTCCGCCCCCTAAGGACATGACATCCCGATTAGGGTGGTTGATACGAGACCGATATTTTCTAAGGCATATGGGTAGAGATTGATCTCTATGGTACATATGACCCGATTAGAAAATAGTCTGAGACTAACATTTCTATAGGAATGGTCTCTGTAGCCCATAGGGTGGCTTTCAGCATCTATTGGGACAACTATTCTTCTAGGACGCATGTCCAGATTAGAAGAATGGTCCTTGTATCACTCTGTTGAGTGGACTTTTTCAGCATCATGCCCGATTACTCAGATGGAGTATGGCCTCCAGAGATGATGCAGTTGATGCTATCAAATGAAACTGATAATGGTGATGGTGCTCGTGATGTGATCATGAGATAGCCTGTGTGGTTATGTTGTTGCTATCGGTTGAATGGTTTGTTTGTGCTCAAGACCATTGCCTTTAATATCTCCCTAGCTAGGAGGGAGTGTTGATATTATGGTAGTTGCGGGAGGTATTAACCTTTTCATTTAATCTTTGACGAGTCTAGAATATTCCAAGAAGCAACAGAAACCCTAGAAGGTTAGAAAATAACCTTAAAAGACAAGTCGGCTCAAGATAATAATTTATATTAAATTATTATCCTCCAGAAATAGAAGTCGGCTCAGTCAAGTCACTTGGAGAACTATAAATAAGAGGGCGCTAGAGCTCATTTGTCACTCTCACACTCACAACTGCATAAGGACAAGTGGTGCGAGCATGACTGGAGGAGAGTCGCAGTTGTTGCAGTAGTGACTTGATCTTTTGGTTATGGTTTGGACTTTCTGCCTTTGTTATGGTTTGGACTCTCTACTTGGTGCACTAGCTTTGGAGAGAAGCATGCTACCTTGGTTGGCTATTGGTTCTAGGGTTTGCTTCCGGAATTATTCTATCTATCAAGGTTAAGGTGCTCGGGGGTGGCTTCAGCCTATGGTTGGGTGACAATATTGCTATATTGTCTACGGAGAAACGAGCACACCTATTATTCAAACAATAACAGTGTACGTACTTGACACATTCAAATAGCAATCAATTTCATTAATGTTATAACATATTTTTCCGCTTTAAAGTTAGGGTATGCTTTGTGATATTGTTGAGGACAGGTTATGCTTGTTTGGCAATAGTTGTAAGTTGTAACATCACAAGTGTTATGATACAGTAAGTTTGATATTTGAAGAAGATTCTAGTACCAACTTCCAAGGTTTATTTTTTCAATGGCCATGTTTTTGAACCAACTACTAAATGCTTCCATAGACTACTTGTTTATCATTTTAAACTTTCTACTTTAACCATTGGAGTTATTACAAGAGAGTTGATCAAGTGCAAGGCAAGATCAGGCAACCTGCATGTAGAGAACTGAGGAACTGAGAAGATCAACAGCTGTTTGTGGAAGTGTTAGGTGCACTAGTGCCGAAGATGCTCACCACAGTTCAATAAGAACAAAGGTAGAGCAGATGCACAAATTGACAATAAAGTATTACAGAGTATGCACAATTATGATAGAGAACTAACCCAATGCAGTGCACAGTTACAGGAATATCAATATATCAGTAACAGAATAGATAGCGGCGCTGAGACAGAACTTAACAAAGACCAAAGAGGAAGAATGAGAAATTTATACTTAGTTGATTAAGTGTGAGCGGTATTGTTGCAGAATAGAACAACAAAACATTTCATAAGCCATAGAACAAAAATAAGAGACAGAAATGCTTGGTCAAATCTGTACACTTGCCATTGCTGTTGCAAACTGTGTTACACGACAGAGTCACGACCATGAAGTTGTGAAATAACTCTGTATGCTCCTACCCCGTGGAAGAAGGCTGAGGGTGCTAGTTGCGCTAAGACATGGAGAAAAAGAAAAAAGAAGAGAAGAGATTCCAATATGCTAAGAAGTGTTTCAAAAATCAGTATGAAACAATATTTATAATTGAGCAGGGATGATCAATGCTTATCCATTGTGGTCCCAAAGGGTCAGCCAACCTGCATGTAGAGAACTGAGGAACTGAGAATATCGACAGCTGTTTGTGGAAGTGTTAGGTGCACTAGTGCCGAAGATGCTTACCACAGTTCAATAAGAACAAAGGTAGAACAGATGCACGAATTGACAATAAAGTATAACCGAGTATGCACAATTATGATAGAGACTAACCCAATGCAGTGCACAATTACAGGAATATCAATATATCAGTAACAGAATAGATAGTGGCACTGAGACAGAACTTAACAAAGACCAAAGAGGAAGACTGACAAATTTATACTTAGTTGATTAAGTGTGAGCAGTATTGTTGCCGAATAGAACAACAAAACATTTCATAAGCCATAGAACAAAAATAAGAGACAGAAATGCTTGGTCAAATCTGTACACTTGTCATTGCTGTTGCAAACTGTGTTACAAGACAGAGTCACGAGTCACAACCATGAAGTTGTGAAATAACTCTGTATGCTCCTACCCCGTGGAAGAAGGCTGAGGGTGCTAGTTGCACTAAGACATGGAGAAAAATAAAAAAGAAGAGAAGAGATTCCAATATGCTAAGAAGTGTTTCGAAAATCAGTATGAAACAATATTTATAATTGAGCAGGGATGATCAATGTTTATCCATCATGGTCCCAAAGGGTCAGCCTTGGGTATCACTGCTTTGGTGCACAAAGTCAAGTTGCCCAGGGCAAGTATGACTCAGACTAGATCACTAGGTTTTGTAAGGGTCTGTTGATGACCTGGTCCTATATGTTCACTTGTGTCTTCTGTGCTGTCCCTCTCCATTGTGTGTTGGTGCTGACACGGCACACTGAGTGGTTGTTGATGTGATGCAGGTTGCTCACTGTTGGCACAGAGTTTAGGTCCAGTGCAATTCTAATGTTGGCATTGTTGACTAAAGCTGCTCTTGGGCGGCTAGTGTGACTGAGTGCATACCGCACAGTTGTTCTGGTGCTGGCACAGAGTGGAACTGTGGTGGCGCAGTTTGCAGAAGCTGCGGACAAATCAAAAGGAGCCTTGGAACAAAGTCATCCCCGAACATTGAACCTTGTGAAAGCTTCTCACCAAATAGGATAGTAGTATATGAGCTTGATCTGCCTTTGGGTGTCTGCTTACTTAAAAAGTATACATAGAACATAATCATCTCTTGGATTAGTCATTCATTGAACTGGAACCATAAGTTCATCATATTACATCTGGCCATCAGAACCCAATGGCAAAGTTGTCATATAAATGAAACAGTGTAGGGATTGAGAGGACCAATGGAGATGCTATAACCATGCAGATTTCAATTTTGGAACCAAACAAAGGATGTCACTTCTTCGAAAGGTGGCAAGAATTACAAAATTGTAATGCTCCTTGAGGCTCTACAATAGTAAATATAGATAACATAAGCTGGGGACCAGATTTTGTTTAAGTTAACTGCAAGGTTTATATTGCAATCTGATAAATGAAATTATTATGGAGCTGATTTCAGCACAAACTCTACATCAAATTATACTTTCCAGAGAGATTTCCCCTATATCGAGGAAAAAACATAGAACACATAATTTTAAAATGAACAAACAATTTTGAAAGATAGGCATCAGGTTCAAATTTTCAGCCAAACACAACTGCAAAAATTTTGAGAATGGCCTCTTAATGCAAATTTAGAAATTTCACCTCAACTTTGAGATTCCCCTGATCTATTTCTTGTGAATTTCAGCCTTAGGGCTGAATGTGAAATATAAATTACTGCGGAACATATGTCACTTCTATACAACCAATTATGCAAGGCAGCCCAAGAAAATAAACACCGAACAATTTTACTTCAAGAGAACAATGTTTCCAGCACTTAGGGCACACATCCCAACATATAGCACATCTGAAAATTACTTATTTACAGTAGACTCATCACATCCATAAGTCTGCCCACTTAGCTTTTATATTTTTGCCAAATCACTTAAAAAAATCTGCTCACTGTTATATTAAATCAGCATACATGACTAGCACTAGAAACCAAGGTTGTCAGAGCGTGGGAGAATGAGCGGAAGAGGGAGCGCCATTTCCCAAAAAACCTCAGGAGCAGAACCACAGGGAGCGTTTTATATATATATTCAAAAAAAAAACATGCAGAATGCCAAATTAGTTGAATAATACATGAAAACATGCATATTTGTGCTATTTGTAGATGAATCAAAGTTACCAGAACCGAACCGGTCATTGAACCGGTCAACCCCAAAAACCGGAACCGGAGAAAAACCGGATCAAAAAACCGGTCACTAAAAATACATAAAATAGTCAAATTTTGAAAAACAAATACATATTCATGTGCATCCATGTGAATCCAAACCATTATACACAAATTTGCAAAGTTTCTCATATATATTCATGTGCATCCATGTGAATCCAAACCATTATACACAAATTTGCAAAGTTTCTCATATATATTCATGTGCATCCATGTGAATCCAAACCATTATACACAAATTTGCAAAGTTTCTCATATATATATTCATGTGCATCCATGTGAATCCAAACCATTATACACAAATTTGCAAAATTTCTCATATATATATAACAAGTAATAGTGTATAAAACCAAAATAGCACTAAGAGTAAGTGCACTCCATGAGTCCATAGTCATATGAATATCCTAATCAAAATACATCATCAAAAAGGCTCTAAATG
>ML804133.1:78562-90678 GCA_009831015.1 Picea engelmannii
CATAATATCAACACTCTGTTATACTAGAGATCATGACTTCAGACTATTTGGTTATACTGATTCAGATTGGGCCGGAAGTGTTTCTAATAGAATGAGCACTTCAGCATGTTGTTTCAGTCTGGGGTCAACCATGACTTCATGATAGAGCAGGAAGCAATCCAGTATTTCTCTCATCACGGCAAAAGCGGAATACATTGCAGCATGTTCCACCAATTGTGAAGCCATATGGCTTCGGAAGTTGTTGACAGGTCTATTCAATCTGGAGATGGAAGCCACCGTGATTCTATGTGATAACCAGAGTTGCATAAAGATGACGAAGAACCATGTGTTCCATGATAAGTCGAAGCACATAGAAATCTGGTATCACTACATTTGTGATATGGTGCAGAGGGGAGCTATAAAGCTCCAATATGTTGGCACAAATCAGTTGGTTGCAGATGTGTGACCAAGCCTCTGTCTCGTGTAAAGTTTGAATATTTTCGAGACAAGCTTGGTATAGTCCGAAAGGACCTCCCTCGAAAGGGGGAGTGATGTTGATGATACTATGGTATCCTGACCAACAGCAGGTAGGTCCGTTAGGATTTTATATCCTAGGGGATTGATCATCCCTAGACAGATCCCGAAGGTCCGGTAAGGACGGTCTGTCAGAGTACCTGTGCATGTATATGCCAATTGTGGTCAGTAGTGGTACCTCCGTTAGGATTTTATATCGTAGGGAATCTTTTGATTCCTGAGCAGATCCCGAAGGTCCGGTAAGGACGATCTGTCAAAGTACCACGTGGTATCTCCGTTAGAATTTTATATCCTAGGGAATCTTATGATTCCTGGGCAGATCCCGAAGGTCCGGTAAGGACGATCTGTCAGAGTACCACAAAATGTTGTTGCACTTGCCTCATTTTGTTGCCTTATGATGATGATGTTGTTATCTTAGCCTCGTGTTAATGATGTTATTTCAGCCTTGTGTTGTTGTTGATGATGTTGTATCAGCCTTGTGTTGTTGATGATGTTGTATCGGCCTCGCGTTGTTGATGATGTTGTACTAACCTCATGTTGTTACTGATGGTGTTGGTCGTGTTGTTGCCTTAGCATTATGCTAATTGATGTTGATGCAGATGATGATGATGATTCTACTCCAGCTCCATGTTGTGAGCGATGATGATGATGTTATTCCAACTCCATGCTGTAAACGATGATGTTATTGATGATGAGTAAAATTTTCGATGATTTATAGATATGCTAGTCAGTGTTCCAGATGTTGATGATGTTGTTGCCCTCTCTCTCTCTCTCTCCTGATGATGTTGTATTGGGTTATGTCAGTAGAATACCCTTCTCGTTAAGGGGGAGTGTTGAAATATCGTAACTTCGAAGAATATTCTAATTATAATTGAGTTATTATTTTATAGATCAAATCCCCTTTTATGGATTGATCATGTCAGGACTTATGTATGACCAAATCCCCTTTTGTGGATTGGTCAAACCATATTTATATGGTGGTATTTGAGAAGTCGACCCCTAGGGTTTAATAAAGTGGTTTTAACCACTATTGGGAGAAGTCTACCCTACCTGATGAAGAGACATAACCCTAGCGCCTCCTCAACTAGTATTTATAAGTGAGGAGGACGCCTCATCTGTTTACTCACTCACACTCACTTCTAGTGCGCATCTTTTGAAGATTGTTGCAGTTGCAAGGAGAGAGAGGTGCATGCTCAGTCCTAGTCTTTTCTTGGTGGTTTTGGTCTTTAGTCTTGGCATTGTATTGGCAATCTATTATTGAGGAAGTTTTTGTTGGGTTTTCTCCCCCATGAGGGTTTCCCAGGATAAAATGTTGTGTACCTCGTGATTGTGTTTCTTTCAGTGATCCTACTTATGCTGTTATGCTCTAATAAATTGAAAAGAACTTAATAACAACTCTAAATTTAACACCCCTGAAAGAAAAATCAGCGACAAATCAAGTTCAATAACCCTTCTAGGGTTCAAGTGCTTCTCCCAAAGTGTGCTAGAGTTTGACACCCAACAAATTGTAATAAGTCATTCACCTCTCCCAAGTACAGAACAACTAAAATACCCAACTCTCTCTTCCCCAAGAGAGCAATTTCAACCAAATCAGCTCTGATACCACGTGGAAATTTTGAGAATCATGGCTCACCTCTTACTCCAAATTCACAAATTTCACCTCAACCTTGAGGCTCTCGAATCTATTTCTTGTGAACTTTCAGCCTTAAGGCTGAATCTGAAATATAAATTACAACATTAAATATTTCATTTTTGTCCAACCAAATACATAAGGAAACCCACGAAAATAAACACCAAACAATTGTACTTCAAGGGAACAATGTTTCCAGCCCTTAGGGCACACATCCCAACATATAACATATCTAAAAATACTTATTTACAGCAAATTTATTACAGCCATAAATCAGCCCACTTAGCTTCTATATATTTGTCAAATCACGTAACAAAATCTGCTTATTGTTATATTAAAGCAATGTACATAACCAGCACTAGAAACTACTCAATCACCATGAGAATGTGAGTTGAAAATCAAACCTACAAGTACACAAAGTTTGGACAGCAAAGATCTCTTCATATATACATAAGATGAAGTTACAACTTACAAGTACATGCCAACAGCTTATCTTAAACTGGAACAAGCTAGTCCTTCAAGCTTATCACAAGTTAGGACTCTCCGATGCTCTCCAAACCCTAGCTAGGGTAACGTCAACAAGTTAGCATTGCACCCACTGTGAAACACTAACCGCCAACTCCTCCTAGCTAGGAATCACTCTCAACCAAAGCTGATCACTCCACCAAGATCCACAACGAGCAAGCATACACACCAACTAGCCTTCTTTTGCACCTACACTTGCATCACACAAGTGTACAAGAAAAAACAAGATAGTCTTCCAATATCTTATCCACATCTAACACTCCAAGTAGTCCTAGGGTTTCCAATGCCATAAAACCCTAATCTTCTGCTATCACGAGAACCATAGGAACAAGTGCTCCCTTTGCTACTCTAGGGTTTCTTCCAAACCCTAGATTCCCTTGTATTTTTAAGGCAAACCCTAACCCTAATTCCTTCCTTGCCACAACACAAGATCCCTAGTGCACTAGACAAAAGAGCAAAGTACAATGAAGAAGATCTACATATGAAAGAGAAAAATCCGCTCTGCTTCGCATCTCTATGGCATGATGTGAATGATCAAGATGATGAATGAAACAAAAGACTCTCTCCTCCCTTTATGTGAAATAAAAGAGGGAGGCCAACAATAGCAAAGTGGACATTGTCCACAACCATCTCAAGCAACCTAACAAATCACTAGATAGGTCCACATGTGAAGCGCTCCAACTCTAAGGTGACACATGTCAAGCTCCAAGGTAAGCACATCCATCAAGCAAGGGTTCCATGGTGAGTGCTCCAGAATGCAAGGTCCAAAGCTCCTCCTCCAAAGGTCTCCAATGTTACCTCCTAAACCATGCACTCCTTCGGGTCCACCACACCTCCATGAACACTACTCAACCCAAGCACAAGCCTTCATGTAAGAAACCAAGTGATCCCATGTTACCTAGGGCTCAACACCCTCCTCCTAAATGCCCCAACACTTGTCCTCCAAATAGCCTGTCCTCCCAACCAAGCAACCATGCCCTCCATGTACACCTCATGAAGAATGTCACCATGCCACACAGGTCTCCAGCCTCCCAAGGAAGTGTGCCACATAAGCATCAAGTCAAGGTATAGCAATCCATGAGTAAGTTGTCTCCAATGTGTAAGCTATCTCCAATGTGTATGTCCATTAAGGTACAATCAAGGATAAGCATCACACCATGCACTCCATATCACATGAAGCACCCCCAAGCATGCTCTAAACACTTTTGAAGTAACCCCAAAAGCTAACAACAAATTTGAACTCAAACCATAAATTGTGGATTGTGAATGCAAAGCATGAATTCACACACCTTTGGGATCACATTGCACCCTTACAAGAAATAAAATGATGTTTCAAGACAAAATGGTGTTAGATTTTACCTAGGTTGCTCAGTAGCTGGCTCTCCAGAGTCCAAAGTGATGGCACGTTCGAACATAGGGGCAGCAGGTCAAAGAGAGGGCGCACGGCAGTCTTCTAGTAGCTAGTGAGTGCATGCACGCATGAGCTGACCTTAAGTCACTTCCAGAATTAACTACAGTACAAAATTAGAATTTCCAGATTAGGAGTTTCTGCTTTTCTATTTCAGTTAACTTAGTTAGAATTAGAAGTTTCCAAATTTAGATAGAGGCAGCATTGATCCTGAGAATAGGATGAAGGTGTATTGCATGATGGTTGCCTACTCTAGTTTTGAAATAGTTATGTAGGAGTCTCAACACATACATTGCATGAAAGTTGGGCACTCCTACCTAGGCACCTAAGATAGATTGAGCTGCTTTGTGAGCCCTAGGCCTTCTTCTCAATAAAAGAAGGTAGGGTCCCCATTGTTATGTTCTGTTTTTTTGAGAGTGTGTACTGCTTTTTTTCTTTCCTAAGTTAATAAAGAAAACAAAGATGAATCTCTGAGTATATTTTGAGTCTTGCAAATTCTTATTAGTTTGTTGTCAGGACTTCTTAGCTAGCTTGTGTTTTTAGATCTAGCATAAAGAAACAGTTTTGTGGGTTCCTTTAAGTTTCAACTTTCTAGGGTTCATAGTTGCAGGTCTATTTACCATGTACTAAAATTTAACATAGTATCAGAGCTCATTTCTTAAACCTTCTAGGAACCCATGTATGGATAGCAAAGGCTTCTACTTGGGATAGGGAGTTGTAGAAAGATTTCAGACGTGGGAAGCCGAATATCCGTACTTGAGAAAAGCATTGTGGACCTGTGATAGGTTGTTTTAGGTTATTGATCTATTTTTTCTAGCAGTGTGTTCAAGGCACAACATTATGACTACCTTTAGTGACAAATACAAAAATAGGTTGGAAGACACTTCCAACTTCATTCCTTGAAAGTGTTGGTTGCAGATGTATTTGGAGGAGGATAAGCGCATCTTGTGGAGAAAGAGGTTGCACCTCCTACAAATGCTACTTTGAAGGTAGAACATGACAAGAAGACGACCAAGGCAGAGTGCTCCCATCGTTGGAAAGACAACCAGTAATGAGATGTTTGATGCTCTAGTCACTCCATATCAAAGTGAGAACATCAACCAAAAGATGCTTATGAGAAATAAGCTCAAAGCCACATGAATGAGAGAAACAAATAATGTAGCTAGTGATTTGACAAAGATTGTCAAACTCCGTGATCCAATAGTGGCTTTTGCATGGGATTGTAAGGACAAGAGGTCAAGACTAAAGAATTAGTACCTATAGCCTTGAATGAGTTTTCATCTTCTTAACAATGTTTGGCCCAGGGTGTCTATGCCCGAGATAAGCTTCCCACCTTTAAGAAGTTATGGGATGATTTCATCTAGGAGGAGACAATTCCAAGTATAGAGAAGGAAGAGCAAAATCTAGCCCTCGTCAATAGGTTGAAAAAAGGCAATAAGAAAGGACTTAGGAAGGGTCAAAGAGGAAAGAAAGAGGATTTAGGTTCCTCAAATCAGGGCTAGAAAGACTTATCAAGTGTTTCAAATGAGATATTAATTTTGGGATCGTCTGCGTAGAGTAAGTCATTAATCTATGACACATACCCATGAGTATCAGTCGCAACAGACCAATTTCTCATGATTTTAAATAGTCCACGTAGCCCTCTCATTGCATCGAGTGAAGAAGTGGGATTGAAACTAGCGAAATCAATCACATAGCATCAATCATCACCTCCAAGGCTTACACCCGGTAACCAAGACTTCTCGGGAGGTCACCCATCCCAAGACTCCTATGGCTCAAGCGCACTTAATTGTGGAGTTTCCCCCACAATTAAGCCCACTTAGCTTGCTACCCCATTTGCAAAACCTTAGCAAGTATTGTACCTTATGAACTATTCAATTAGAGCTCCCTTGACTCTATTTGGGTACTCTCTTGGTTGAAATCAATGATAAGTATGAAAAGTTGATATCCTTGGTGTTGAATTTAATGCAGCTGCAAGAGCCATTATCCCTGGAGGATGGCATAAGACCCTAGTTGTGTACTAGGGCCCTCAATACACTCCTGGGGTTCTTGGTCTAGGACCAAGCAGTTAGAGCCATGGCAAAGACCCTTGTGAGGGCCCCCAGTAAATGAGTGGGGTTCTTGGTCTGGGACGAAGCAGTATAAGTGCCTAGATATGTCTAGGGCCCCTAGATGTGTTCTAGGGTACCCATGTCTAAAGCATGGGTTGATCCTTAGTCTTGTACCTTGGTGGATAAGACTCGAGATGTGTTCTGGGGCAACCTGGTCTTCGATCAGGTAGATCTTGGTGTAATACCAAGATATGGTGCTGTGTGATCCTCTTCCTCTCTCTCAGGATGGTCCACGAGACCTAGGAGAGATTATGAAGATGAGCATGATCGCATTGAGGGATGTACCCCTTATGCAGTGATGATAAAGTTAAATGGTCACCTTGAGAATCATATGAACATGTGTTGCCACTAAGAAAACCTCTCTGCCTCTCCTAACCCCTTGATTGTTCTTCACCCATTTGGTTTTGAGTTTGGGTTTGAGTGGGGCTTGTAATTTTGTTTTTAGGGCTTATTAAGATTAAAATATAAATATAAATTAATATTTAAATGTGACATATGAAATTAATATTTATATTAAATTAATATGTCATTTTATTAATTATATTTTTATAACCTAGCCCTAGCCTAAAAACTATATATAGAAACCTCTCCCCTCACTTTTCTTTACTCACTCTCTTCTTTTCAAGTGTGGCAGATTACTCACTATAAAGACAAGTCAAGATAGAGAGTTAAGACACAAGAGAACACTTGAGCAATTGAGCAGGTTGAGTGACAGAGAGGGAGAGAGACTAGGCAGCCAAGAAAGAGACGTTTTCGGCAACACGCAGTCCCATACAAGTTCGTACAGCGTACGGAAGAATTTCATACAGACAGTATCGTACGGACATAATTGTATCGAAGTCTGTACAGGTCGTATAGCCATACTCTCACAACAAGTTGTTCTGCTCAGTTTGAGGTGTTTTTTTGGTATCTATCCAGTGTTGTTTTTTGGGAAGCTTGTGGAGGTTTCCTTGTGAGCTTTTCGAATGAATGAAAAGCTAGTTTCAAAGTAATTACCTTTGTTGTGTGAAATTAATTTTTATGCTTCCGCTATTCGATTTCTAGATATTATGTGATTAATGCTATGGTCTAAAATTTATTTCTGCAATAATTAAATTCGGCAATCTACTTGTTTGATTGAGATCATAAGGACTTTAGTCACCTAGGGCTTGGATATTTTTCACATGGTATCAGAGCTTATTTCTTTGATTGAAATTCTCTAGGTTTTGCAACAGTAAATCCAGTGTTATCAGAACCGGTCGATCTGGCTAGTTTCAGCACCATACCAGTCTGGTTAAGGTCGATTCCATACCGAACCCATCTTAAAGCATTGAACGGGTTGGTTCCATACAACACTATACAACATAGCTACGGACCATCAAATCTTAAATTTAAAAAAAAAAATTACTTAAAGGGCAAGCAAAATACCTAACCCTAGGGCCCTACTAAAGCTATTTAAGGAGGTCTCCACCCTCTATTTCACTCACACAGTTCTTAGTGACGTCCACCCCTAGTAGTTAATGGTAATATTAAATACTTAAAAGTGACATTCTCCTTTATATTCTTGATATTCTCCTTTATATTCTTTTTCTATCATTTTACTTAAATTTTTAACATTACCACTAATTGTTTCAGGATGTTTGAGAGTGGTTTGTTCATGTATTTAGCATCGGACAGGTACTTCCACATAGTCTCTGTGTCTAGCATGTGAAAGTCATCCTTGTAACCTCTCAAAAACTTAGGAAATTAACTTTATGAGTCGAGTGAATGACCTTTTAGATTAATGTGAGAATAATTAAGTTAAATTCCTAAGTTACTTGGCATTATTAACTTAAGTGAGTTGATTAAGTCCTAGCCGTTAGATATAAAGTGACGGTGAGATCCAATCTCAGCCTTTGATCACTTTGGAGGAGATCTAGGTTTTTGGACTTAAGGTTAACTCAAACATAATAAAAGGCAAGTTAAGTGAGAGGATGAGAGTTGAGACACACACAGAGCACATAGGAGCAAAGAGGGATTATTTGTTCATGTGCTTACACACTAAGTGGACAATGAGGAGATCTCATTGAGTGGGTGAAGAGCAGTTCATCCAAGTGTGAGTGGGTAGGGCTAAGGAAAGGTGCAAAGGGGCAGCAAGGGAGATAGCAACTAGGTGGGCTAGCCTATTGCTGCATTGTATTCCTCTTATGGGCCATTATCCCAGGATGGGAGCCCAAGATTTTAATGAATAAAATCAACAAGCAATCAGTTTTCCCTTCGAGGTTTTTCCAGGGGTGTTTACCTAAAATCTTTGTGCAACGTGTTTGGTTTCCTGTTAATGCTTTCGCTATAATGTTTGGTTAAAACCTAGTTGTGCATTTAATAAATAAAGTGATTTTATTTCGAGTTAAGTGTCAGGTACTAGGTTCATAGAAATTAAAATGGTATCAAAGTTGCACGGTCTATAGAGAAGATACATCTACGGGCTAGGCAGCAGAGCTGTTGTTGTGGCTCGGGCTTGGGATCAGGCTGAGACAGTCGTGGTAGAGGTCAAGAGGGCGCACGTAGATTACCTGCCACGAATAGAATTGACAGCAGGAAGGTTCCAGTCGTAAAGGAAGTGGTCGACAAGCGTGTGAGACACTATCGGTGGGTGTTGGGCAAAGAGAAGCGTGTGACAGTCGCCACCGTGTGTTGCATGTGTGTGGAAGCAAGTTGTTGAGATAGCAGTTGTGCGTGTGTGGTGTGCTTCCGGTGAAGGTTGAGCTGGACGGAGAAGACTGTGTGAGTTGGGAGTGGCTAGGGCCAGCATAGAGGTGACAGTGGTATGGGAGATCCGCACGAGCTATGGACACGGCAGAGGAAACGCAGACGGCAGGAGAAGTCACAGGCTGGGCCACACGTGGAGTTGGGAAGAAGCCATCGTGAAGCAGGGTGGATGGCAAGAGACGAGAAAAGAGTTGTCGAGGAGAAAGCAGGCTCGGAGATCGGGAGCAAAGTTGTCACGACCCTGTTGGTTGTGAGAAATTACGTGGCTGCAAAGTTGTAGCAATCGTCAACCAACAGACAGGGCTACCAGCACAGCCAACAGGGTCGTGATAGTTTGGGCAGCCCAAAAAACAGCTTCAGATAGTGGGCAAAAGGCAAAATCGTCGGGTAGCGAGCAAAAGTAGTCGGGCGATGCCAGAAAGGATTTGGGCAGCCCAAAAAGGACCCGGGCAGCAGCAAGAGGCTATGGGAAGCTTCGGGCAAGGGTCCAGGCAACGAGCAGCATATCCGGGCAATAGGCAATGGGTCCCAAGCAAGGATCCGAGCAGCCAGTAAAAGGTCTTCAAAGAAGGGTCCGAACGAGATGGCAGGAATAGCTTTCATGTCAGAGGGAGCAACCAATCAAGTGGATTGGAGAGCAGCCACGGTATGTAACATTTTGTTCTTCCGAGCACACTTTTATTGACTTATTCTTTGAGGACACTTGTGTGCAAGTGATCCAGTTATGGGTGCATTATGATTTTGTTTCGATTATGGGTTATATATGATGATGATGATGATGTGTTGTGACTTATTGTTATTTTGATGTATATGTATTGGCGGATGCTATTGACTGTTGAAATATTGTAACTGCAAAGAGTATTTTACTTATTATTGAGTTATTATTAATTAGATCAATCCCCTTTTATGGATTGATCATGTCGGGCTTTGTAAATGACCAAATCCCCTTTTGTGGATTGGTCATACCCTAATTATATGTTGCTAATTAAGAAGTCGGGCCCCAGGCCTAATTAGAGTGGTTTTAGCCACTAAGAGAAGAAGTCGGCCCTACTTGATGAAGAGACACCTCCCTAGCGCCTGCCAACTAGTATAAATAAGAGAGGCTAGCGCTTCATTAGCTCACTCACTCAAGTCACTCAACAAGTGCGCAAGTTTGGAAATAGCTGCAGTTGGGAGAAGAAGGAAGAGAGAGGCTCATTGCTCAGTCTTGGTTAATCTCTAGTGTTTGGTCTTTTATCTTGGCATTGTATTGGCAATCTATATTAAGGAAGTTTTTGTTGGGTTTTCTCACCCATGAGGGTTTCCCAGGACAAATGTTGTGTATCTTGTGATTGTGTTTCTCTCAGTGATTCTACTTATGCTATTGTTATCTAGTAAATTGAAAAGAAACTTAATAGCTGCTCTAAAATTAACATGGAATCAGAGCTAAGCTAAAGAGAGCACCTTTCACTGGATAAGCAAAAACGTCATTGTTGTCATACAAGAAAATTAGGACTTTTTGTTGGAAGAAAGTTTCAACCTAAAAACCACATAGGGAAGTGCGCCCTAGCGTAGCGAACTCATTGGCAGCTTGAGCGCACCTTTTCAGTGGACAGAACTCCTGGAAAGTGAAATCGTAGTTTTCACTGGTACAAAAAAACCAAGAAACTAGAACCAGTACCAGAAGTACCAGTCCAGATTTGCGTAGGCCCAGTTCCAAGGGGTAAAATTTGGATTTTCAGAAAATTGACTGCACCAGGCTACTCGCCTCAACCAAGCGCACCTCCTGGTAAGTTCAGATTTGATTTCTGAGCATTTTCATTTTTTGGTCATTTTCCCAACTCCAGGTCAAGATGTCTACAAGCACCAGGCTTGTTGACAAGTTAGAAGGTGTGGATAACTTTCGTTCCTGGAAGTATAGGATTGCACTCATTCTTGAAGAGAATGACCTTACAAGATTCATCAAAGAAAATGTACCAGAACCCGTAGATGCTACAGCTAAAGCAAAGTACCAGAAGGACATGGTTAGGGCCAAAAGAATCATTGCAGACTCTATCAAAGATCACTTGATCTCTCAAGTGGCATCTAAGAATACCCCAAAAGAAATGTTTGATGCCCTAACCAGATTGTATGAAGGAAGAAACATTAACCGGAAGATGAACTTGAGAACTCAACTCAAGAATACAAAGATGTAGAAAGGAGAAACAGTTCATGATTGTTTCTCTAGGATCTCTCAATTCAAGGAACAACTAGAAGCAATTGGAGATACCCTAAATAAAGATGAAGGATGTACTATATGTACAAGGTTTGACGAAGAATTGGCTTTCTATCTCAGCTATAGATAAGAAAGGCTTCAGGGTTGCATTCATAGATGGTGAAGTCCTTATGTGACCTTAAAGGAAAAACCATAGAAGATGCAATTGTTATTGGAACAGAAGAAGGTAGCCTGTATAAATTAAAAGGTCACTCAGATGCAGCCTTGATTCACTCCACTGAGAGTCCATGTGAACTTTGGCATAGAAGACTAGCTCACATCAACTACAAGGCCTTAACATATGTAAGCAAAGCAGTTACAGGTCTACCAGATTTCAAGGTTGACCATGAAGGTGTGTGCAAGGAATGTGCACAAGGAAAAAACATCAAGAATCCTTTCCCGAAGAGCGACAGTAAAGTAGAAGGAGTCTTGGAGCTCATCCACTCAAGATGTATGTGGCCCAATGCCATCCACCTCTCTAAGTGGGTATGTATACTATGTGTCATTTATTGATGATTATTCTCGCAAGACTTGGGTTTACTTCTTGAAATCAAAAGATGAAGTACTTGGGAAATTCAAGGAATGCAAAGCCTTGATAGAGAATCTCTCTGAAAGAAAAATCAAGATACTCAGGTCAGATAATGGAGGAGAATACACCTCAAAAGAATTTGTAAGATTTTGCAGAGATGTCGGAATTAAGAGGGAGATCACCACTCCCTACAATCCTCAACAAAATGGTGTAGCAGAAAGAAAGAACAGAACTATAATGGAAGCAATGAAGACTATGATCCATGATCAAGATCTTCCAATGCACTTATGGGCAAAAGCAGCAAGAACAACAATGTATGTACAAAACAGATTATCCCATAGTGCACTTGGGTTCAAAACCCCCGAAGAAATGTTCTCCGGAAAGAAGCCAGAAGTAAGCCATCTCAAAATATTTGGTTGTCCAGTGTTTGTACACATTCC
>ML804133.1:102269-116385 GCA_009831015.1 Picea engelmannii
TTAAGTTGTTGGTACATGGATACCAAATTGAAATGATGGTTGTATGCAATTACATGATGATAATGCATAGAAATGTATGAGTTTGTGTTACAGACTAATCTGCAGGTTACGGGCTATGAAATAGCCAAGGGATAATGATGATGAAAGTGGATGTCATGACCACTAGCCGAGAAACATTATGGTATGAATATTTGTCTGTGAAATTATATTGGTTTGGATGCATTGCTATGATATGTGGACCAGTGCAGGATTTCAGGTGATGAGACTGCCCAAAACCGAATAAACGATGACAAAACCCCCAGCAACACGGTGCCACTGTATATTCCATTGTAGGGTGTGGACCCTAGTTATGATTAGGAGGGGTGGAGGCATTTCCCACCGTGTATCCTCTTAAACCTGAAGTCATGGGAGGACGGTGTTAGCTCACGCTCCCCTAGACCTGTGATGATGACTGTCAGTTGCCTGCTAGGGAAGCTTGGTCGAAATAGTGACACTTCCGCTTACGGGTTCTATTTGGAGTTAGGTCAATATAGTTGACGCTCCAAATAGTCCAGCAGAGGAAGGATAGGAATGAAGATGGAAGTAAGTTAGGGAGGAAGGATGAGTAAAAATAGTTGAGAGAGTATGGAGATTTGTCTTATGGTGGAAATTATTGTTTTTCCCTTCTGAAAAAAAAATGTGTATATATGAATATTCATAATTACATAACTAAACCACAGTTGTCTAAATAAAATTGTTGAACTAGATAATTGTAATTAAAGGATTTCGCAAACATTTGATTGGGTTATTGTCTTTTATAAAAGAATAGTCTTGTTGATTGGATTGGATGCATACCTAAATTACTATAAGGGTGATAGTTATTGATTATTAGTACATGCATGAAACTTGTATGTACTAGTTACACATGCATTTCTTGTACCTGTACACTAGTATGTATGAGTTTTCTTGACTTACTTACTAATAATGTCGGTTAATGGTTATGAATGTATGAACCATGTGTCTTTTCCCTTGTATCATAGAATACTTTAACTTCGGGACGAAGTTTCCTGAAGGGTAGGTGTATGTAACAACCCCAGTTAAATAGTTACATAAGGTTTATTAAGTATAGTTAATTAAATAATTAACTGTCTTAATGTGTATTAGTTAAGTAATGATTAACTATTAATAATAGTAATTAATTAATTATTTATCTATTTATTGTTTAATAAATGTCGATTAATTAATTAATTGATTACTTAACACATTCAATGATTTGGGTAAAGAAATAAAGGGCTTAATAACTTTAATTTAATCATTATGAGACTTTACGTATGCGGGTGGGGGAATGAAGCATTGAGTGGAGAGATAAGGAAATAAATGGAAGGATAAGGTAATGAATGGAGCGATAAGGTGGGTGGCATTAATGGAGGGTAGGGAGTTGGTGAATGGGAGAGATATGACTGGGCAGAGGCTTGCGGGAAGGGGATTATGAAATTTTGGAGGAGGAAGCATTTGGGGGAGAGGAGGACTGTTTTTCCTGGTTTGGATATTTTCTGGTTTGGAGTTTCGGTGAACTGTTGCAGGGGGCACCAGGTTGCTGGGGGTTTTGGGCTCGGGGGCCAGGAATCCTGAAGCTCGGGAGCCGGATAGGCTGCTCCAAGCTGGCTGGGTGGTTAGTCAGTTTTGGGCAGAGTTTAACACAGTTTCAGCTTCAGCTTGGACAAACAGAGATCAGGGATTTAGCATCAGACGAAGGTATTTTTATTTATGTATTTTCAGGAATATGTAGTGTTATGTGGTTGTTTGTAAGCTTATTATGATCTGTTCATAAATTTTATTTACGTTGAATGATTATATGCTAGTTATGAAGTTATGAAAATGTTAGGATAGCATTTCTTTAATAAACTTTTTTTTGTTTTATAAGGCTATGTTGAGTAGAACTTTACACAAAGGAAGATAGTAGTGAGCCGGGATGTAAAGTTTGAGGAAGACTTTGAATCCAAGAAGTCCTATGAGCATATTCCAATGACAAAGGTTGAGGACCAGGAAGCTCTGAAAGTTGAGCTGGAGTCACCAATGATTTCCAGGGCAGTACAATAACCTTCAAATGAACAGGGGGAGAAAAGAGCCCCTTCCACTTCTGTAAGAAGACCTCGATGGTTCAGTCAAACATTGAGGGATGCTCAGGAGCATGTTGAGACTCCTAGGAGCACATTCAGAGAGAGAAAACCTCCGAAGAAGTTTCCAAACTATATGGCATTAATGAGCAACATTCTAGATTCTGAGCCTTCCGTTTTTCAGGAGATAGCAGACCAGCAGGTATGGCTGGATGCCATGGTGGAGGAGTACACCTCCATCATGAAGAATGATGCTTAGGACATAGTGCCAAGATCAAAGGGGAAGTCATTTGTGAATTTTGGGTGGCTCTACAAGATTAAGCATGCTGCAAATGGCAGCATTGAGAAGTTCAAAGCGAGGTTTGTGGTGAAAGGGTTATCGCAAAGAGAGGGAGTGGACTACAAGGAGACTTTTGCTCCAATCACCAGGTACATAGAGAAGCCTCGGGGCTTTGAAGTAAGTGGGAAGGAGTCCCATGTTTGTTTTGCAGTGAACACCTTAAGTCAATTCATAGTGGAGCCCAAGGCAAGAGCATTAGGTAACAGCAAAACATGTGCTTAGGGATTTGAAGGGCACAATGGAGTATGGTCTGAGATATCTTGGAGATGGTGAAGCAAAGTTGCAGGTGTATAAAGACTCAGATTGGACAAGCAGTGCAACAGACAAGAAGAGCACCTTAGGGTGTTGCTTTAGCTTGGGATCAACAACAGTATCTTGGTTCAACAAGAAGCAGACTTATGTGGCACTTAGCTCCGCGGAGAGCAGAGATCACTTCATACGAGACAGGATTCAGATGGGAGCAGTGAAGCTCCAGTATATCCCGACAAATCAATAGATAGTTGATATTCTAACCAAACCCTCAACAAGAGGGAAGTTTGAGACATTTAGAGACAGACTTGGATTGGTGCAGAATTACTTCCTCGCTAAGAGGGAGTGTTGAGAATTATAACTCGGACAAGAACTTTTACACAGGTTTTGTGTGAACGTGAGAGAATTAGTTCAAGATATTTTCAAAAAGTAATTATATTTTCAAAAAGTGATTCTATTTTCGAAAAGTAAATTCTATTTTGTAATTCACTTAAGTTAAAAAGTAGAAGTCTTATTTTTAGTAGTTGAGTCTAAAAAGTGCATTTCATGCATGCATGACTTAGACTAGGAGTAATCTCAAAAATAGATTAGGGTTTTGGGTCTCAGCTAAAACTATAAAGAGAAGTCAAGATATAGAGTTAAGACACAAGAGAATACTTGAGCAGTTGAACGACAGAGAGGGAGAGAGAGCACGCAAACAGGAAAGAGACATTTCCGGCAGCATGCAGTCGCGTACAGCGTACAAAAGAGTTCCATATATGCGTACGAAAGTACCGTACGGACATAACTATATCGATGTCCGTACGGACAGCCCGTACTCTCCTAGCAAGTTGTTCCACTCAGTTTGAGGTGTTTTTTTGGTATCCATGCAGTGTTGTTTTTTGGGCAGCTTGTGGAGGTTTCCTTGTAAGTTTTTCCAAGAAATGAAAAGCTAGTTTTGGAGGAGTACTTACATATGTTTTGTGAAATTAATTTTTATGCTTCTGCTATTTCATTTCCAGCAATTGTGTGATTAATGCTATGGTCTGAAATTTATTTCTGCAATAATTAAATTCACCAATCTATTTGTTTGATTGAGATCATAAGGACTTCAGTCACCTAGGGCTTGGAGATTTTTGGTCTGAAATTTATTTCTGCAATAATTAAATTCAGCAATCTACTTGTTTGATTGAGATCATAAGGACTTCAGTCACCTAGGGCTTGGAGATTATTTGATGACTGGAAATTACTAGTACAAATCTACCAAAATAATCTTTACAGAAAAACATTTTTGTTCCAATAAGAGGATGTTAGGGTTGACATGAAACCCTCCCTTCATCTCGATGTAATCATTGTATTTATTTAAGGATATTTGCTGCTGTAATGTCTTGGTTAGGGCTGTTCACTCTATTTTGAGGGTTGCCTTAGCTTGAGTTTCAAGGTTAAGTGTGGCACGTCTAGACTCTCTTGCTCTTGGGTGAAATTATACTTTGAAAACAAATGCATTGTTCGCTAATTATTCTATAAAGAGGGCTTCCTACTTGTGTCTACTTGCTTTATGATTTCATTTGTGGTTGTCCTTTAATGATTCTTAGTTACACATTATTACTTGGTTGATTTTGTACTTGTTGTGAAGAGCATCTTTGGAAGGGCCTTCCTTTAATCTTTGGCATATTGAATTAAATCCATATGGTTAGTTTGAGCATGTTTGTAACAGTCTAACTACGCCTTCTTCCATACTATTTGAACCCTCTTGATTGTTCATCTTGACTCCATCGTCCATTTGATACATACCAGTCCTGGCAATCCACCATCCCTTTTATTTCTAAAGCATATATTACACATTCTTTTCTTGGGAATCCCCTTTTGGGCCAGAGGACAGTCAGCCTAAAGGAAGAGGAAGAATTGTTTTGGTGATAGTGGCCAACCTTCCTAAGTGCTTTTAGGGTTGCACTTCGTTTGGGGATTTTGAAGATCTCTGAGTGCAGGTCTGGGAGGTAACATCTAGGAGATAGTATTGAACAATGTTATCAGGGTTGGGCTATAACCGGCTAAACCAGCCAGTCAGTTCTAGGGGTTTTCCAAGCGGAACCAGCCCAGATCAGAAATGACCAGTTTTGATCCTGAAGGACATATGCATGATGCATTATTTTCTAGTTCTAGAGGTTAGGCAAGGTTTCAAGTAAGTTTTCTTTGGACAGGGGAAGTATGTGGTAGAGATTATGAAGAGGTTTCAGACGATGGATTGCAAACTTCTAGCCACTCCTATGGTTCCAAATGTAAAGTTATCTATTGACTTTGATTCATATTTGGTAGATCCTTCCCTCTACATGCACTTGATTGGTTATTTTATTTATCTAATGAATTCCATGACTGATACTTGTTTTCAAGTGAACGTATTGAGCCATTTCATCATTGAGCCTCAATGGATTCATTGGAGGGCTGCAAAACATGTTCTCAGATACTTGAAGGGCACAATTCACTACAGTTTGAGGTATGATAGAGATGATGAGGTATCATTGCATGGTTTTACTAATTCTGATTGCGCAGGTGAGGCAAGTGATAGGAGGAGCACCTCAGGATGTTGTTACAGTCAGCTTAAGGAGTCATATGTTGGTTCAGCAAGAAGCAGTTTTCAGTTGCACTCGGTTCAAAATAAGAAGAGTACATGGAAGCTAAGCTGCTAGTTGTGATGTTATCTTGCTTCGCACACCATTAATAAAATTGACCAGTCAGATGTTGGAGCCCACAATCGTTTATTGTGTTAATCAGAGTTGCGATTAAGCTCTCTAAGAATTCGCTCCAAACACATTGAGATCCAGTACCATTTCATCAGAGACAGAGTTCAGAGGAGAGCAGAGGTCTTGGAGTATGTTCCTTCAAATTCACAAGTTGCTGATATTTTCACAAAGCCCCTGGATAAGGGAAGGTTTGAGATCCTGAGAGAGATACTAGACTTGGTGGAGAGCACCTTCCTCGCAAAGAGGAAGTGTTAGACTTTACCTTGGTTGCTGGGCAACTGGTTCTCCATGGTGATGGTGTGTTCCAGCAGAGGGCACAGCAGTAGAGGAGTGAAGGTGCACAGCAGTCTCCTAGTAGCTAGTGAGGGCATACATGCGCTGACCTTAAGTCACTTCCAGAATTAACTGTGGTCCAAAATTAGCATTTCCAGATTAAGAGATTTTGCTTTCTAATTCAGTTGACTAAGTCAAAATTAGAAGTTTCTGAAATTAGATAAGGGAGGTGCTGATTCCAAGAATAGGGTGAAGGCGCACTGCATGCTGATTGCATACTCTAGTTTTGGCACAGTTATCTAGGACTTCTGGCAAGCTGAGGGTTCCTACTTAAGTGCCTAAGATAGAATGAGCTGCATTGTAAACCCTAGGCCTTCTTCTCAGTAAAAGAAAATAGGGTCCCTATTGTTATATTCAGTTTTTTCAGAGTGTGTACTATTTTTTTTCTTTCCTGAGTTAATGAAGAAAACAGATATGAGTTTCTCACTCTTTTCTGAGTGTTTTGAATTCTTATTAGTTTGCTGTTAGTACTTTTCAGATAGCTAATGAATTTTCAGATCTAGCATAAAGAAGCAGTTTAGTGAGTTCCTTTATGTTTCAGCTTTCTAGGGTCCATAGTTGCAGATCTGTTTACCATGTACTGAAATTTTAAGAAATGGCATCCTTCAGTTCATGATTCTCCCAGATGAGAGAAGTCGTGTTTCTATTGTACAAAACCATTTCTGACTCTATTATCATTTCTGATAGACAGTAAAATCTGTATGTGGTATCACATTTCAATCAATCACAGTGATTTCAGTTCACCATTAATTTGAGCCTTGAGGATGAACTGCAACTGAAATAAAGCCTCGGTTTTCCTCATAGAAATGTTTTCCAATAAAACCAAATTATGCCATTTGGTGTTGAAAAATGATACAATAGAATTTTCGTTTTTTACTAGTTTTCTCAAAATAAAGTGACATCAACATGTTAACATTTAGATCCTAGATGCCAAATCTTACATGTCTGCAATTAATAAAAGAGATTAAAAAATCTCAAATGGGAAGCAATGACAAGAGCTAATGAAAGTAAGAATACATTGCAACTTCTGTCGCTCTGGCCCCATTATCACATATTCAAGGTTTAGTCATTTTTTAAAGGAATGGAGAATAAGATCCTTCACTTAGAATCAGAGAAAAATACTCAGTTGTTAAGTAAGTAATAATACAAGTATCGAATAAGTATACTTCACCTGAACTGCAAAACTGGATGCCGGGAGAGAGCAATCCTTAGAACCTGAGCCACCACCAGAGATGTTTTCCTCCATCAAAGTTTGAACGAATCTCATCCTAGTCTTGTCAGCATTGATAAAGTTCTTTTCTTGAACAAGTAGTGGGAATGCCAAAAAGGGCAAACAATACAACTACTTTAGAAGCTTACAAGTGCACATTGACAACTCCCCTTCTGCCTTGCACTGAATCTCATCAGCCTTAATATAGTGCCTCCCAAGAAACAGAGAACGAAAACATCTTGCCCTGAAGACTAAACCTCATTTTTTATCTTTGTGTTTAATATAGACTCCAAACCATAGAATTTGAGACCATACAACAATAGTTCTGAGGTTGTGTTCTTCAGATGATCAATCAGCAATGCATCATACTCAGCTGCATGAGATGCAGTTATAAGTTTCCTCCTCCTTAATATTGAGAATACTCTTTGAGCTTCCTCTACAGTCCCATATTTACATAGCCCACTGATTACAGCACAATATATGACACTTTCCGGAGCAATGCCTTGCTGCATCATCTCAGTCAAAACCTCTAATACATCATCGGCCTTTCCCGATTTAGAAGCATGAAGAATTGTTAAAGTGTATTTAAAATTTTGAGGTGCACTGGTGACACATCCTAGACAGTCCCGTACAAGTGCAAGAGCGACATCGATTTCAGCAATCTTGCAAAGACTGTTGACGAGGGAAGTGTACACAGGAACACTAGGTACCCAAGACTTCTCCTTCATCTGACGAAAGAGATCGCAACCGTCTTCGAGTTTTCCAGAATCAACAAGGCAGGGAATAGTATAATTATACGTAAACGCATCAGGCTCACACTTAACCCTTTTCATTTCGTCGAAAAGAGCAAGAGCCCTTGTAATTTCCCCAGTCTTGTACAAACCATTGATTAAAACATTGAAAATCGAGACACTGTAATATCCCTTTTCCTTCAATGCTTCAAACAGCTCAACTGCCTTCACTACTTTCTCTTCTTTGCAAACCATAAAAACAAAGAACTTGAAAACATCCTCCTTAACCGGGCAGCCTAGTTGGGACAATTCCTCGAGTAATTTGAACAAATCATCTGTACTATCTGTCTCGGCAAAAGCCGATATCAAGGGCTTCACTGTCGGAAAACCGGGGGTAATACCCTCTTGAATCAGGATTCGCAGGAGCTTGTAAGCTTTGTCCACTCTATTCTCACTGCAAAACCCTTCAATCAGTGAATCATATATTCCAAGATCAGCCTTATATCCACATTTCACCATCTCCTTCAAAATATTGTAAGCGAACCCAACTCTCTTATTCAAGGCATAAAGAGCGATAAGCGAACCATATACAGCCCGATCGATCAAAAACCCGTTTGCCTTCATCTCTTTATAAAGCATAAATGCCTTCTCAGCCTCATTCCCTTTACAGAACCCAGTGATCAATGTTGTATATGACATAACGTCGGGCTTAACTCTATCCCTTGCCATTTCCTCCCAAATCTTCCAAGCACCATCCAAATTTCCTACTGCAACAAGTGACCGGATCATGGCAGTGTACGCAAAGACATCGGGCTTCCAGAACCGAGCTCTCATCTCGCCCAAAAGCCCAAAAACCTCATCCATCCTACCTTTCCTACAAAAACCCTTGATCAGAATCATGTAAGTTATATGTTCAGGAGCCAGCCCATCCTTCTTAAAATCCCCATAAACCTCAAGCGCCAAATCCAAATTACCGGTCCTAACCAATGCATCGAGTATCTTGTTATACAAAAAAACACTAGGTTTAATCCCAAATTTCTTCATTTTCTGATAAGCAAAATGGACCCTTAAACCCCTACCAGCATCAGCATGCATTCTAATCATAATCTCAAACTGCTTAACACTCGGCTCTTTTCCCTGTGCACTCATCAATTCAACAACCTGGTCTGCGGCCTTATACTGATTGCAACGGTTCAGACAATAAGCAAGAGCATTATACGCAGAATAATTGTTCCTAAACCCATTCTGTCTAGCCGCCCAATGGAAGAACTTTGAAGCCAATTGGGCACTGGTCTGTACCTTCAAAACCTCCGTAACGACATTGGGTGTCACCCTGTGCAACTTTTTGAGGTCTGCAATAATTTCCGGCCCCCATCTTTTGTGCTTATTGAAGCTTTCGCAAACGTAACGGGCTATGGCCGACAGCCGACGACCTTCGTTGAATTTCTTCTGATCAAGGTTTCGTATACCCTGAGCTTTTGCGTTGAAGGATTCAGGGTCCCAGAGGTCCGTTCTGAAGGGTTTCAGTTCCGGTTTCTTGCGCTGGAGATCGGCCCAAGGGTCGCCTCTGCTTCTCCTGTTGGTGAATAAGCCTCCTGTAACGGTGGGGCGATTCTCAGATGGTCTTCTGTGTCCATGGTATATGTAGATTTTGTTTGCTTCTCGCCTGGAGTTAGTGTCTGATCTTGAGGGCTCTGAGCAGAAATTTTGTCTGGAGAGGATACAATGGACGGGAAGTTCGATCCCCAGACCAATGGGTAGCCAGTAAGATGAGGTTGAAATGGGAAATGATGCATTTGGCTGTACTCTGTGTATAATCAAACGAATTTTTGCCCGTCCATGAGACATTAAGGGCATCCTACCTGCGTGGTCTGTTATGCATTTTTTGCTGTACTGTGCGTAAAATGGTAAAGATATTTTGCTGGCGTTTTGTATTGGAGGCGTTGAGATTGGAATTGGAGCTGTAGCAGCAGGCGGGCAGTCATGTGATGCCTTGTTTTATGGCCCCTTCCTTTATATTTTGGTGATAATAGGCTCTTTCCTTTATTTTCTGGTGATAATATTGCCTGCGGGAATATAATGCCCGTGGTTTCTATATCTTTCATTTTAGGTCTTGCTTTGTGATAGTATTGTCGACTTTTATTGTAAATGTTGTTATGTACATAATGTTTAATTATGGGCGTATGCATTTTACTTTAATATGTTTGGCTAGGATTTAAGATGTTGAGAAACTTTTTGTTGTCTCTTTTTAGGAAGGTTGTGGTTACATAATGTGGTGGTGATTATGAAAGGTATTTACGATTAATTGTAGTTAATAAATAAAACATTAAGATTATAATGTAGTGATTAGTGAAAGGTATTTACGATTATTTGTAGTTAATAAATAAAACATTAGGGTTTAATTAATTTAGCTAATTTGATCCTATAATTCTAGCTACATAAGGTGGAGTTTAAGTTTTTAGAGAAAGTCGTCATTTATTCACATTCCGCTAGGATAGGTAGTGGAAGAGGTGGAGTCAGAGCATCGCATATTATACAAATAAAGTTGCTTCGGACTTGTATTAAAGAACATTGAGACAGAATGTCTGAGCCATTTGAGCAATTCCATCACGTACTCTCGAGAATTTGATTAGGGTTTGTTGAATTTGATCAGGTGAATTTGATCATTGTTTGGTGAATTTGATCATGGCCTGGCGAATTTGATCATGTAATTTGTGAACTCATATTACATGTATCATGTAACTCCAACTACCTTCTCATATGACGAATTTGATCACAGTCTGTAACTCTAGCTATCTTCTCATGGTCTATGTAATTTGTTTGCAGTCTCGTGATTCTTGGTGCAGTCCCTGCAAGAATTGTCATCCAAAAGTATTTATGGAAATAATTATGTTCACCTTTTGTTGTAGAAATTATACTACATCAAATTTATTTCATGTACTTCCATGATCTCACTCTTGTTTTGATCCAGGTGGATATCGTTGGCCACCCACCTCTTCCATTTGGCTCACATACATTTTTCATCTTGGCAGTTACAATTTTCATCTTGGCAGTTTTTTTCTAGATTTTCGAGTCCCAAACTTTCGGGATCGTTTTGAGGCCCTAAACGATGTTTTTTTGGACTTCTAGGGGGTCAAGGGTTATTAATGGTATACCTTAATCCCCAATGGAAGTTGTACTTCTCGGATAGATCTGTTCGACAAGGTATTGAACACTCCAAATGGAGATCGTATTCAAAAGTTACAACCCGGGGAAGTTGAGGTGCCAACTTACCCCAATGGGGCCCACATGACTTTTGGCGCTTCATCTCCTAGGGTTAGGTTTTTGGATATCTAGGGTTTTGGCATTCATGTTTGATATAAAAAGGCTTTTGGAGCCTCATTGTAATCATCTTCTTGCGATCTTCGCGTCAGCCAACAATGTCGCATGTCCTACGGCATCAAGCCCTTCAAAGATGAGGTATTGTGTGATGTTGCTCCCCTTGAAGTTTGTGTTGTTCTTTTGGGCCAACCTTATTTATGGAAATGCCATGTTGTATATGAGTCTAAGCCTCATAGTGTTATTATTACTTTGGACATGAGATTATATAGGATACCAGAGGTAGTCCCATCTACCGCCATTTCCTTGATCTCTGTCAAGCAATGTAGGAAGGTCATCTCTCAGACCGGGAAGTTTGTCTTCTTCGTGATTTGCGCTCAGAGTAAGTGGAAGGTTGTAGCCACATCCATGGCATCCCCGACAAGTCTCTCCATGCACCAGAAACAAGTGGATAAGGTCGTGGTAGAATACATAGACATATTATCCTCACCCATTGGGGTACCACTGCACTATCAAGTCAAGCACTCAATCGATATGACCCCCAGCGCACCACTACCGAATGGGCCAGTCTATCGTCGCTCTCAGTCAGAAAATGAAGAAATCAAGCGCCAGATCCAAGATCTACTCGAAAAGGGGCACATCTGCCCAAGCTCATCATCTTGTGGAAACCCAATCGTGCTTATGCAGAAGAAAGACGGGTCCTGACAACTTTGCATTGATTAACGGGCCCTAAACAAAATCACAGTCAGGAACCAGTACCCAATTCCTCGAATTGACAATCTCCTTGACCAGCTCAAGGGGGACAAATACTTCGGTAAGATTGATCCAAAGTCCGGCTACCACCAGCTTCCAATAGAACAGACCGATGTATGGAAGATTGCCTTCAAGTCCAAATAAGGTCTTTTTGAATGGTTGGTCGTGCCCTTTGGCTTGACAAATGCCCCAACAACTTTTATGAGGATGATGGATGGTATCTTGCGCCCTTTCACTAATTCTTTTGTGGTAATGTATTTGGATGACATCCTCATCTTCAGCAAGAATTGGGTGGAACACTTGCAACACATTCAACGGGTTTTGCACACGCTATGACAACACAAGCTCTATGCAAATTTGGAAAAATGTTCCTTCGGCATGAACAGGGTCCAGTACCTAGGCTACATTGTTGATGAGCATGGGGTCCATGTCGATCTAGCCAAAATCTAGGTCATTCGTGACTGGCCAGCCCCAACCACACTCAATGAGCTCCAGAGCTTCTTAGGCCTTGCCAATTTCTATCGCAGGCTCGTGTTGAGATTCTTCCACATTGCATGGGCCCTTATCCAAGTGACCAGGGGTGGTGGCAAGGAAAAATTCGTGTGGGGCCAATCGCAACAGAAAGCGTTTGATGATTTGAAGCAGCGCTTGTGCTCAACCCAGGTGCTCTCATTACCCGACCTGCAACAGTCGTTTGATATTGAGACAGATGCTTTAGACTATGATGTGGGCGCAGTTCTCACTCAACATGGACATCCCGTGGCCTATCATAGTGAGACACTATCAGATACGCTCTGTAACTACCCCACTTACGACAAATAGATGTACTCCATTATACAAGCTTATCGCCAGTGGAGGAATTACATTCTCAGGAAGGAGACAATCATCCACACTGATCATAAGCCCCTGCAATTCATGTAGACACAAGGAAAATTGCAAAATGATCGCCATCAGAAGCGGTCCACATACTTGCAGCAGTTCCATCTCAACATGGAGTATAAGACAGGGAGCACCAACTGCGTCGTTCACTGCCTTAGTCGACCTCCAGTTGTCGCACTAACCACCGTGCTACACTCCTGCGGACATGAGACCTACGGATGGCCCCAACTCTATGAACATGATCCTGACTTCATCACTATCTACCAGATGTTGGGCACAAACATAGTTGTCATTGATTTTCATCTGCAGGACGAGTTATTATGTCGTCTCAGCCATCTTTGTGTTCCATCAAGCGAGTGCGCGAAGCTGATCTGGGAAGCTCACTATAGTCGGGTGGCAGGACACTTTGGCGTAGAGAAGACAGTCGCAGTGTTGTAGCAACATTTATATTGGTCAAAACTCTGACAAGATGTCAACAAGTATATTAGATCCTACACAGCCTGCGCCATTTCCAAACCGACCATTAACAAACAAGGCATGTACACCCCTCTGCCTACTCTTGACAGGCCCTGGGAATCCATCTTGATGGACTACAAGTCGGGCCTTCCTTCAACCAAATAAAGATATGACTGTGCTTTCATGGTTGTTGATCGATTTTCCAAGATGGTGATTTTGGTAGCCTGCAAAAAGAGCATCACAATAGAGGCCATTGCTAAGCTCTTCTTCAAACAAGTGTGGGTACATTTTGGGGTACCACAAACCATCATCTATGATCGAGATAGTCGGTTCCTCGACACATTCTGGTTAAGCCTCTGATCATGGCTGGACACCAAGCTCACCAAATCCACGACCTTCCACCCCCAAACGGATGGCCAAACCGAGGTCGTCAACAGAATGATCGTGCATATTTTGCACATGTACAATTCTAAGCATCTGCACACATGGGATGAGAGTCTTCCTTATGTTCAACACAGTTACAACAGAGCCATACATAGCTCAACTGATCACAGCCCCTTCCAAGTGGGGTTGGGATTTCAACCATTGGGTCCCATGGATGTTGCACTACCCCTTGTGGCCACCTAGGCAGACTCGTCCCATGCTCAAACTAAAGCCGACAAAGCTACCCAGTTCATTGAGCAGATCCAGCACATCTTCCAACAGATTCAGTATATTTTACAGAAGTCCAATGCCAAGTGCAAGCAGCGCCATGATCAACATTGGGTTCCACACAAGTTTCAGGTGGGACATAAAGTTTGATTGCACTTGCAAAAAGAATGCCTTAAGGGGCCCCATCGGAAGCTTTTTCCACTCTACTATGGACCTTACACCGTCACCAAGGTTGTGGGTGACAATTCTTTTGAGCTCAACATTCCCCCCTTCCTTGGCTTGCACCCAGTATTTAATGTGGACCTCCTTCGGCCATATTTTCCACCATTGTTGGACACCTCAAAGATAGCATAACATTTGACACCAACATAGCTCAACCC
>ML804134.1:23214-52422 GCA_009831015.1 Picea engelmannii
TATATATATATATTTCTTTAGTGTGATTGGTCGAGGTGCACAAGACTAATGTTTTACTAGTCCAAGAAACTACGTGTGAGGGTTAAAAATTATTTGAGAACCTAGGAACACTTTTCATGGATCGAGACTTTTTGGCTTTAGATGCTTGAATAAACTTGGAGGAGTTATCGTTGGTTGGAAGAAAACAATTCCCTTATGCCATTCTATTTTTATTCATTCAAGTACATGGATGAATTTTATGTTAAGGCTCCCAAGGCCCTAACACTACTTTATTATGAGTTCATTAGTTAGGATTAGGTCGGCTCAGTGGAAGGTTACATCATGCTCACTTTATCTCCTATTTATAATAAAGGAGAATCATTTGTATACGCATATCATCTCATCTTCTGAATTGTATATATTGTAAAAGGAGGTTCCCCCCTTGAAGTGGATTGTATTTATTGAATTTTTATCATCTTTAAGGTGCTTGGTTCATAAAATTTGGTATTAGAGCATCGATCATAGGGTGTTGCTTCTTCAAGCAAGTCATCTAGAAATTTTCGCTATAATTTTTTATTTTGGGACACATAAGGAAATGGAATTTGGGGGTTACTTAGGAGACATATCACAATACACTTGGTAATTTTTTTAGGTTCTAGTTCATTATACTTTCAGAGATATAACCTATGGAAGATAGGGTTTGTGACTCATCTTGAAATCAATTTTAAATGAGTCATCTAGAAATTTTCTCTATAACTCTTTTCTGTCATGTTTCAAACAATAAAATTTTGTGGTGATCCAAGTGGATAACAATGGCCACCCACCTCTTCAACTGACTCAACATGGTTTTCCATCTGGGCAGTTTTGTTATGATTTTCTGGGATTTTTTGGGTCTTAAACTTCTGGGTGCATTTTGAGGCCCTTAACAAGCTTTTTAGACAATCGATCTCGACCAAGCTTTGCGAATTTACCTTCAGTAGAGCATGCTCATATTGTTTTATAATAGTCCTCAGTTAGATCTATCCAATGAGCTACTATGTGCACCAAACAGATCTCGTATGAAAAAGTTACGCTTATAGGAAAATGAGTAAAACCTAATGCCCAAAAACAGTTTTTGGCGTTGTTTTTATAAAACACATTTTGGCTCTTTGCCTCCTAGGTTTAGGGTTTTGGACCTTTAGGGTTCTTTTCGTCCTCTTGTGTTAGATTTTTGTGAATGAGCATAGCCACCATCTCTTTCCCTTTAGAAATAAGATACCACCATTCTAGCCAGTTTGTCTTCTACAATATTCTACTATTTTATTCATTAATAGAAATTGGGGTTTAATTGTATAACTACATTGTTTGCTATATTTTTTGTGTGTTTAGTTTCATTCCCTATACAATCCGGTTCAGTGGTATTGGAGAAATTTGCTCTTTTTTTTTTTCTTGGTGCATGTTCTCGACGAGGTCAGAGTATAGAGGGTTGGGTCTTGAGCTAGTTTCACTAGAAGACGACCGCTCTAGCCAGCCCAAGCGACCTCACAAACTAGGAGAGATTCCAGATGAAGGAGTAAGAGATATTATCAAGTTATTGCTTGAGGAATCCCTCGCATGAAAAAGGAATGAGATGATGGACAACTTCTCCTAGATCCTTCAACGACCTTAGCAGATGGGCGATGTACCTTCAACAAGAAGCCATTTCAGAGGTGTGACACCCTTCAAAGTAAAATTTAACTTTGATATCCCTTTATTTGAAGTCCAGATAGATGGAAATTATTTGGAAAAATGGTTAAAATTGTTAGAAGGCTATTACTCTATTCAAATTTTTTCTAACATCGAAAAGATCACCTTTGCGCTCCTTAAAGCCCTTCCCTATGTCAAAGATTGGCGGGAAGGTTATTGGGAGAGACAAAATGAAGATGATTTTGCATTATTCAAGACATGAACCACTTGGGTTGCCTTTGTGGATTCCATCAAGGAGGAATTCTACCATGTTCGAAGCTATGATGACCAATACACAATATGGATGACTCTACGTCGGAAAAGAGACCAAACAATGCCAGAGTACACCAATATCTTCCATTCCTTGCACTAAAAAATGGGTATCAAAGACTTGAAGCGACACTTGGTTTTGAAGTACCACAAGGGCCTACATAGGTACATCCAAGAAGAGATGGAATTTTTGGACATATCCTCACTGGGAGATGCTTACCACTATGATGTCAAGAGTGAGTAGAAATTTAAGCAGTGCAAAAAGTGGGAGCTTGGTTATGCCAATTTCCAATAATATAAGTATGGTAAAGGAGGCCCTAACTCACGAAAAAAGGGATAGAGCAAGGAGAGACAATATCGAGAAAAATAATCCAAGATGCAGGCAAATAAGGGGAATGAGAAGTCGAAGAAGGACATTGGGAAGTGGTGTGAGTTCCACAATAGCCCCTGGCACAACACTGCTAAATTTGGGTCGAAACATTCATTGTTGGTCGAGCTTAAAGAAAAAGAGTTGGAACCTGACTCATAATCAAATTAAGAACAATATAAGGGGAAGTGGATCATTGACGCGGAGTCCAATTCTACCGTCGCAACCACAAAGATCCAACCAAACACGCCAATAGAGCTTGAGGAGGGTGAGCGCCACTTCCATTCACAAGAGTGGGTAAAAGGGACCACACTACATTTCGTTATTAATAGTGAGGGCTTGAAGAATTTGATCTCATTTGAGGTCATCAAGAGATTGAAGTTGTCGACAACACCACACCGCCTACCATACACCATCGGTTGGTTGAGCCAGGGAGGATATCTTCGTGTCAGCCATTGATGTCACCTTTCCTATGGCATAAATCCCTTCAAAGATGAGGTGTTGTGTAATGTTTCCCTAATCGAAGTTTGCGATGTTCTTCTAGAACAACCTTATATGTGGAAACATCATGCTTTTCACGAGTCTCGACCCTATAGTGTCATTATACTTTGGCAGGTCAATCCTGCAAGGTACCAGAGGTAGTTTCGACTACTAAAATTTCATTAATATCAACAAAACAATGCCGAAAGGTCATCTCTCAGATTGCAAAGTTTTTCTGTTTTCATGGTTCAGGCAGAAGGTGAATGAAATTTCATCACGACCACCACAACATCAACACAATATCTCTCTACACAAGAGAAGCATGTGGACAATATTGTGGAATAATATAGAGACATATTTGCCTCACCTATAGTGGTGTCTCTAGACTGTCAGGTCAAACATCCCATTGAGTTGATACCTGGTGCTCCCTTACCCAATGGTCCCATATATGAACTAAAGCATCAAGGGCCGCAAATTCATGAGTTGAGGAAATAGAGCATCAAATTCATGAGCTCATATAAAAGGGCCACATTCGATCGAGATCCTTGCTTGTGGGAGCCCAAGAGAGATGGTGAAAAAGAAGGATAGCCACATGGAGACTCTTTATTGATTATAAATACCTAAACAAAATCATTGTCAAGAATAGATACCCAATTCCTCGGATTGATGATCTTCTTTATCAACTTAAAAGTGCAAAGTTCTTTAGTAATATTGATATGAAGTCAGGCTACCACCAGGTTCCGATTGAACAAATTGATGTATAGAAGACAACCTTCAAAGCTAAAGGTCTTTTCATGTGGTTGGTCATGCCTTTTAGCTTCACTAATGCTCCATCAACATTCACGAGGAAGATGGATGATATCTTGCAACCATTCTCAAATTATTTTATGGTTGTATATGTGGATGATGACATCCTCATCTTCAGTCGGACTTAAGAAGAACATTTGCATCGCATTCAATAGGTACTGAGTACCCTATGACAACACATGTTATATTCCAATATGGATAAATTCTCTTTTGGCATGCGAAGAATTCAATACTTGGGATACATCATGGATGCACATGGGGTGCATGTGGAGCCAACTAAGATACAAGTCATTCATGATTGACCCACCTCGACGACTATAATAGCGCTCTACAACTTCTTGGGCCTCACCAAATTCTACCGTAGGTTCGTGTTGGGGTTCTCTCATATCACTTGGTCCCTAAGTCAAGTGACCAAAGGTGGAGCTAAAGCCAAGTTTGCATGGTTTGAATCACATGAGAAATCATTCTATGATTTGAGACAATGCCTCTACTCTGTACCAGTCTTCACGTTTCTAAACCAACAACAACCATTTGAGATTGAGATAAATGCTTATGACTATGTTATTGTGTAGTCCTCACACAACAGGGACATATGGTGGCCTATCACAACGAGACACTATTTGATGTTGTTGCAGATATCCCACCTATGACAAGGAGATGTTCTCCATTGTGAAAGCATTCCAACAATGGAAGCATTATATTACAGGAAAGGAAACGATCATCCATCCTTATCACAAACCTCTGCAATTCATGCAGACACAAGGGAAGTTGCAGAATTACCTCCATCAAAAGTGGTCCACATACATACAAAAATTCCACTTGAACATTAAGTACAAGATGAAAATGCCAACCATGTTGCAAATTTCCTTAGTGGACTTTTGGTTGTGGCACTAACTACAATTCTTGACTCCTGTGGGAACGAGATCTCCAGGTGGCCACAATTATACATCAATGACTTTGATTTCGATGTTACTTATCAGATGCTGAGTGCAGAAAAACAAGTTCGAGACTTCCACCTCCAAGATGCACTCTTGTGCTATCTGCGCCATCTTTGTGTTCCTTCAAGCAAGCATGCAAAGATAATTTTGGAGGCACATTACAGTCGAGTGGCAGGGAACTTCAGCGTAGAAAAGATAGTGGCAGTACTTCATAAGTATTTATACTTTCCAAATATTCGACATGATGACAACCGATATATCAGGTCATGCACTACTCATGCCATCACTAAACCATCCATCAAGAATCAAGGGTTGTACATTCCTCTCTCTATTTTGGACAAGCCTTGGGAGTCAGTCTCCATGGATTACATGTCAAGTTTTCCCTCCACCAAACATGGTCACAATTGTGTCTTTGTGGTCATCGATCGGTTCTCTAAGATGGCCATTTTGGCACCTTGTAAAAAGAGTATCACAACTGATGGCACTGCTCGACTCTTCTTTGAGCATGTTTGGTTTCATTTTGGGCTATCAAAAACCATTATTTCAGATAGGGATAGTAGGTTCCTCAATACCTTCTAGTCCAACTCATGGTATTTTATGAACACCAAGTTCACCAAGTCGACTACCTTTGACCCCCAAATAGATGGGAAAGCAGAAGCGGTCAATGAGATGATTATGCATATCCTATGAATGTACAAGTCCAAGCATCCACATACCGGGGATGAGAGCCTTTCATATGTTCATCATAGATATAATAGTTCCATCCACATCTCTATTGGTCACAAACCTTTTCAAGTCTACATGGGGTTTCAACCATTGGACCCCATTGATGTAGCTCTTCCCATTCCATCTTCACCGACAAAGTCTTCCTATGCTCAGACCGAGGCAGACATAGTAGCCAAGTTTATTGAACAAATCCAACACATACAATAATATGTTCATGATATATTGCAAAATGTTAATGCCAAGGGCAAGCAACAACATGATCAAGATCAGGTTCCACACAAGTTTCAGGTTGGTGACAAGGTTTGGTTGCATTTTTCGAAAGAGCACCTCACGTGCCCCCATAGGAAGCTCATACCACTCTGATATGATCCTTAGAACATCACCAAGTTTGTGGGTGAAAATGATTTTGAATCGAGTATTCCTCCTTTCCTTGGTTTACACCTAATATTTAATGTGGAGATGCTTCGACCATATATCCCACCTTTATTGGACACCTTGTAGGTGGTTGAGCAATTGTCTCCTACATAACTCAATATTGACTGCCTCGAGAAGGATATAGTGGATTAGATCATGTACACCAAGATGAAAGGCACATGCCAGCAGAACATACAAGTCTATCAGGTTATCAAAGCATGACAACTTCTTCAACAAGGCAAATGTCTCACCCAGATTCATATTTAGCACCAGTTTCCCTATCTAATATGGGAACTTGATGCAACAGGGACCGTTGATTTCTAAGGGGGGAGGACTGATCCAATTGGATATCGGGGGCCACCCACCTCTTCCAATGATTCAACATGGTTGTCGATCTTAGAAGTTTTGTTACGATTTTTCTGGGATTTGTTGGGTCTTAAACTTCTAAGTCCATTTTGAGGCCCTTAACAATCCTTTTAGACAAGTGATCAAGTTCATATTGTTTTATCGTAGTCGTTAGTTATATATTTCGAACGAGCTACTATGTGCACCAAACAGAGATTGTATGTGAAAGTTATGCTTCTAGGAAATTGATGTAAAAACTAATGCCCAAAAATAGTTTTTGGCGTTATTTTTAGAAAAACACCTTTTGGTACTTTGCCTCCTAGGTTTAGGTTTTTGTACCTTTAGGGTTCTTGCTTTATGTTAAAATAATATCTTTTCAACCTCTTGTATTATCTTGTTACGAATGAGCATAGCCTTCATCTCTCTCCCTTCAGAGATAAGCTACCACCATTCTGCCCAATTTGTGTTCTACAACATTCCATTGTTTTATTCATTAATATAAATAAGGTTTTCATATTATAAATACACTCTCTGCTATATTTCTATGTGTGTTTAATTCCATTCCCTATACAATATGAATCATGTGGCTATTGAGGAAAAATGTCATAGTACTGGTGGTCAAAATTTCAAGTTCTGGTTCGTTATGTTTTAGGATATATAGTCCATGGAAGACAAGGTTTGTGACTAATACACGAAGGAAATACACATGGTTTCACGAGGTTGGAAACACATTGTTTCACCTAGTTGGAAACCCTTGTAACCTATGTTGGTTCCTCTTCGAGTAGTATCACATCAGACAGTCCCTATTGGCGGAATGTAACTTCCACGTACCTCTGGGTACATGTGAAATCCCCTAGGTATACCTGAAACAAACCTTAGATAAGATATTCAACCATCTTGTTGCTATAGTACACCCATAATAGCTCTTGAGGAGACCACTTTATAGTACCTAGGCATGGTTGAGCCTCCTTAGTTAATGCCCCGAGATATTGGGTAGAGTACTATTAGTGTACCCCACATGTATATAAGAGAACCATAACACTTAACACTCCCTTGTCCTTAGAACCCAATAAATTTTTCCCATGGATCCAAAGAAAGATCCAAAATATACCTCACCAATTAAAACTCCAAAAATCTCCTCCACGACTCATGACGAAAATGAGGAGATACAAAACCAACTATCCAAATTGGACAATCAAATCAACAAATTGAAGGATAGGTCTGTGAAATATGATGATTTGATGAATACTCAAACATAAATGGAAAGGGATATGGATGTAAATAAGGAACAAATGAAACAATTGGAACAAAAAATGGATGGAAAGTTGGAACAATTGGAATATAAAATGGATGGAAAGTTGGAACAAATGGAATATAAGAATATAGAAGCCTTAAATGGGACGTTCCCTAAAATTGATAAGGTGTCTAAAGGGACTCGTGAAAATAAAGGTAGTATTCAGGTTGAACAATTTTCCAATAATAAGAATTTTATAGGGGGATTCAACTCCAATAATGGAGTTACTTATGGATAGTCTCCAAAAGGAATGAACCTTCCCAAGGTTGAATTAAGGAAGTTTGATAGAACAAAGGTATTTACCTTGCTTAACCAAACAGAGTAATATTTTCAACTGACGATATCAATGATATCAATGGGTGGTTAAAAGGAAGCCCCATTCTTATCATTATACTTGGGATTTATTTACAAGAGACTTAGAAACACAATACAGGAAAGTCTAGGAACAAGACTACTTCAGTCAATTGACAAGAATCAATAACTTAGGTGATATTGAAGATTATAATTCAGAATTTCATGTATTGGCCACAATGGTGGATAAAATAAGTGATGAACATTTATTGGAAGCTTACATGGTTGGATTAAAAGAACACATTAAACATCAACTTTTCCTAAAATATCCTAAATTTTTTATGGAATATATGCAATTTGCTCATCATATTCAAGCCAAGAATAAGGCTAGACACAAAAAATTTCACCCCATCTTAGAAATTTTGTGTTGGTTTTCTTTGATGATATACTTATCTATATCAAATCATGGGAAGACCACATTAAACATGTGGATCGAGTCCTACAAATTCTTGAGAACAAACAATTGTACGTAAAAAGATCCAAATGTTCTTTTGGGAAACAATAAGTAGAATATTTGTGGCATGTTGTTTCAAGGGAAGGGGTTAAGATGGACCCTCAAAATATCCAAGCTATAAAAAAATGGCCTACTCCTACGAACATCAAAATTCTTAGAGATTTTTGGGTCTTAAAGATATTATCGTAAATTTGTTAAGAATTATGCATGCATTGCAAGCCCACTCACATATCTCTTGAAGAAAAAATATTTTGTATGGAATGAAGAGGTGACCTTTCCATTCTCACTCTTAAAAGATGTCATGTCTTCTACACCAGTATTGACAACAACTAATTTTGGCAAAAAATTCATAGTCGAATGTGATACATCTAGACAAGGAACCGGAGCAGTATTGAGACAATATGGGAGACCATTGTCTTTTGAAAGTAAACAATTAAAGGGAAAGGACTTAGTGAAATCTACGGATGAAAAATAAATGACAACAATTTTACATGTAATAAAAAAATGGCGACAATATCTCATTGGGAGGCATTTTAAAGTTGGGACAGCCCACGATAGCCTAAAGTACTTTTTGGAGAAACGATTGTCATTATAAGAGCAACAAAAATGGGTAGAAAAAATGGATGGTTTTGACTTTTAAATAATCTACAAAACATGAAGGACAATGTGGTTGTAGATGCCTTTTCTAGAATAAAAGAAGCCTCAAGTTTATATTCTCTTACATCTTCCATTCAAATGTGGTTAGAAGAATCCCGCCATGAATGGAAAAATAACAATAGTACAAGAAAGAAAATTAATGTATTAAGGAAGGTATGAACTCTATGGAACATTAGGAATGGAAGAGAGATATTATTTGGTACAAGGGTAGAATATTTTTATTCCCTCAATCAAATTTGAAGCAACAAATATTAAGGGAGTCTCATGACTATCGAATGGTAGGACATTCAGGGTTCCTTCAAACATATCAAAGGATCAACAAATATTTTTTGGGGGAATGAATGAGGAAAGACACATTCAAAAATTTGTAAGAGAATGTCAAGTTTTCCAAAGAAATAAAGGAGAAACAGTAAAAACTCCAACTTTACACATGCCTAATCAAATATGGGAAGAGATATCAATAGATTTCATCATAGGCTTACTGAAATCTAAAGCTAAGAACACCATTTTTGTGGTTGTGGATAGACTGACAAAATATGCACATGTTTGTGGATTCAAAGTACATATACAACAAGTCAAATGGTTGAAGTGTTCATGAAGGAAATGAATAGACTTTATGGAATTCCTAAAGTAATAGTAAGTGACAGAGATCCAAAATTCATGGGAAATTTTTGGAAAGAATTATGAAATATGAGTGGAACATCACCGACTATGAGCTAAACATATCATCCACAAATAGATGGTCAAACATAAATAGTTAACAAATGTTTAGAGGGTTATTTATGATGTTATTCTTCAGACAATCAATCTCAATGGGTGAAGTGGCTTCCTCTAGCAGAATGGTGGTATGATACCACCTATCACACATCTACTAATATGACCCCATTTGAATCCCTTTGTGGATATCCAACCCCTAGAATCTAATATTTTTTGCAGGACAATTCCAAAGTGGAGGAAATAGAGTCACATATGGAAAATACTTAAGAAATATTTAACATTCTTAAGGAAAACCTCCAAATTGAGCAAAACAAATGATGAAGTAACAAGCGGATAAACATCAAAGTGAAAGACAATTTGAGGAGGGTGACTGTGCATTTTTTATACTACAACCTTATAAGCAATCTTCTCTCAATTTGGAGAAGAATCAGAAATTAACGCGAAATTTTTATGGACCTTACAAGATTATTCACAAGATTGGACAAGTGATGTATGAGTTTGATTTTCCTTCTTCTTGCATTCATAAGGTTTTTCGTGTATCTTTCCTAAAAAAGGTTTTGAGACAAACTATACTAGTGCATAGAACTTCCAGAATTAGATGAAGAAGGGAAGTTTATTCTTGAGCCGAAAAAACTTATAGATAAGAGTTCTATATCTCTGTGGAATAGAACCATTGTGGAGTACCTAATCAAGTGGAAGAATATACCACTAGAAGAAGCTACATTGGAAAATTAGCATTTCATGAACACATACCCTCAATTACATGCTTTGAGGGAAAAACTTTTTTTAAAAGAGAGGGGCTATGTTAAGGCCCCTAAGGCCCTAACACTCATTTATTATGAGTTTATTAGTTAGGATTTGGTCGGCGTAGTGGAAGGCTACATCATGGTCACTTTATCTCCTATTTATAATAAAGGAGAATCATTTGTATAAGCATCTCATATAGTCTTATGAATTGGATATATTGTAAAAGGAGGTTTCCCCCTCGAGGTGGATTGTATTCATTGATTTTTTATCATCTTCAAGGCACTTTGTTCATAAAAATTTATGTTCAAATATTTGGGATAGAAGATCTTTGTTATCAATTATTATGGGCCCCATGATGATAGACAAGCCTTATGGGAAGGGCTTCTCTCTTGGAAGTGTATCAAGGAGGAGAGGCTTATGTTATGTGGAGACTTAAATTTTACATTGAGAGGACTAGTGGTCGAGGGGGAATGTGCTAGTTTGGATTGTTTGGTAGATTTCTTTAGATACGACATTAAGGAGGCCGACTCGATTGATGTTGAAGCCATAAATATCATGCCAGCCTAGAGGAATAACATGTTTGGAGAAGTTGAGGTCTCCAAGACATTAGATAGGATTACGATCTCTAAGCATAATTTAAGTGATTCAAACAAGACAAGATCTTGGATGGAAATAGGGGGAGGTTATGATTACTTGCCTACTCTTATCTAGATGGAGAAATAGGACAACAAACCAAATAGTCCCTTCAAGTTCAATTCTCTATTACTATAGGAGGAGGATTTTCAAGAGTTGGTTAAGAAAGAGTGGGTAAATTATGATGTGGAATCTAGGGAGTCTACAAGTTTTTAGTTTGTAGTTGCTCTAAAGAAGGTAAAAGGAGATGTGGTGTCATGGGATTCAAATAAAAAAAAAAAGTAAATGGATAGGGATAACACTTGTTGAGAAGGAAATTGGTGATATGTTTGAGAGGAATGAGAAAGGGAATTTTAGGGAAGAAGAGAAATTGAGAACACAAGAGTTGGAATTGAAGAAGAGGAAATTATTGAGGTTGAAAAGTATGGTTGTATGGCTTGAGAAGGGGGGTGAGGATACAATTTTTGCCCATAATTATGCTAACCATAGGAAAAGGATACATAAAATCCAGAAAATGTGAGATAAGGTAGGACATTCAATTGGCAAGTTCTCATAGATAGCAAATTTAGGAGTCTTATACTTATATTTTGTTTCCAAAGAGCCATATAGGGAAAATAAAACTAAAATCTTGAACTTAACTTCCTATTTTTCCAATTTTCTCTTGAAAAAAGACAATGAAATGACGATGGAAGAAATATTCGAGGAGGAGTTGAAATTGGTGTTAGCATCATTCAAGAAGGATAAAATCCCAAGGTCAGATGATTGTTCTATAGAGTTTTGTATGGGTTTTTATGATTTACTTGAAGAGGATATACTCGGGTTTATTGATGAAATCATGACTTCTGTAAAGGTGTTAGGATATTTTAACTCTACATTTTTACCCTTGATTCTAAAAAAGGATAAACCTAAAAATTTTGATGACTTTAGGCCTATATCATCATATGATTATGTATACAAAAATATTTCTAAGGTTATGGCAATTATAACATAGAAAATATTTTTAAAAGTTATCTTATGAGAGCGGTATGGTTTTTTAGTTGGAAGATAATTTTTCAAGGTCGTAATGGTAGCTTGAGAGGGGATTCATACAATTATAACAAAAAATTATCATGCTATGGTTTGAAATTGGCTTTGTCCAAAGTGTATGTTAGAACCAAGTATATGACAAAACTAGATGGTTATATATTAGATTGATGCTTCTTCATGTGGGATTCCGCCTACGAGTGGTTAAATGGACAATGGGTTGTATCGCTTTTGTTTCCTTTTGCTATTCTTATTAATGGCTAAGCTTCCATTTCTTCGAGCCATTTAGGGGCCTAGGGAAAGGTTTCCCTTTATCTCCTTTAATTTTTTTGTTAGTTGTTGAAGGTATGAGTAGAGATTTTGTGGAAGCTAAAAGAAGAGGGGTTATTTCAGGTGTCAGAAAGGGTAGGACTTTCTCTTTAACACACCTTTTATTTGTCAATGATGTCTTGTTTCTCTCAAATGGTAGTGATAGGGAAGCATATAAGTTGTAGGAAATCTTGGATATATGGTACTACTACAAGAATGGAACTAAATATCAAGACGTTGTCTATTTGTTTTAATGATATGCAACAAGAAGATGAGCATACACTAACAAGGATATTTCTATTTACACTTTTAAATTTCCATGAAGGGTTTAAATACTTGGTCTTTCTTTCAAAACTAAATGGATATGGAGAGAAGGATTGGGGATGGCTGTTTGAAAAGGTTGAATCCATAATAAATAATTAATGTAATAGATATCTCTCTACAGGGGGAGGCCAACCTTTGTAAAGTTAGCCTTAGAGGCTATTCCCATGGTTTTCACTCATTGACATATATTCCTAAAGGAATTCTAGAAAAAATCAGGATGACTTGTTTTAAATTCCTTTAGTTGGGAAAGAAATAAAATGAGGGAATCCCCTTAGTCAAATCGTAGATTATAGCAAGTTAAAAGGAAGAGGGTGGGTGCTGCATGAAAATATCAACTTATTTGGCAATGATCTAACAATAAAATGTTTGTGGTAAGTGCTTACAAAAGAGTGGTTGTTGAAGAAAAATATAGATTAGAAATATATTAGGCCTGGGTCTTTCGTTGACTATATTAGGAGACAGAGAACGTGCATAAAAAATGTCTCATTTCAATGGACAACTTTATTTCAAGCTTTTCAAGTGGTTAGAAAGATTCTAGCTTAGAAACTAGGCAATGGTGATCAAGTTAGAGTTAGAGTTGACTATATTAAAAGTTGTGGGGAGAGGATGAGTTTGCAAGTAGAAATGATTGAAATTCTACAAGAGAGAGGTATTCACACTCTTAGTCAAGTGGGGGATCCATCCTCCATAGATATTTGGAATAAAGTGTGGAGAAATGCTCAGTCAAGTGGTCTCGAAGGTGAGTATGAAACTCTTTGGATTATACTGAAAGTTTGAAAAGAAGTCATATTATGTTGAAGGATAAAGCAAATTTGCTTGCATGGGAAAAAAATAAGACCATAGGTTAATATACAACTCAACTTGGATACAAAGTGATGTTTGACGTAAGTCCTCATGAGCCATCTTGGTGGTGGAGGTAGATTTGGAAGCTAAATCTACCTCAAAAAGGTTGGAATATTCCTATGGTTAGCACTAAAAGATAGAGCTATGACCTAGAAAGTCTCACAGAGGTGAAATAGATAGAGTCCCAAGATTCATATGTTATGTAGAATAGTGGAAGAAAACATCCCTCGCTTATTAATTGTCCTTATGATAAACAAATCTTGAAGGAGTCAAAACAACCCACAAGTATCCCGAATATTTGGAAAGAGGAGTCAGTGGAGGAGTGTTTAAGGCAGTGGTATAACACAAAAGAGTTGAAGGAATTTAGAGCTTTTCCATGCCTTATAATTTGGGGAATCTAGCTGGCTAGGAACTCGCAAACTTTTGAAAAAAAATTCATACCTACCTTTCAAGTTTTCTCTCAAGTAAAATCTATGGTTTCATGTGTAAGAGTGCCTATCAAGCAAAGTGCTCCTCGTATTTTGGCGGAACTATCCATTGAAAAGGAAAGCCTTGGGTTTCTTTGATGTAGCTAGGCATGTTGTCTCTCCCTAATTCTCTTTATGTCAAGTTCAAGGTTGGCCTTGGGTTATGTTCCAATAATGTTGCAGAGTTTATGGCTTTGAAATTATTGCTCAAATGTGCTCGAGATAGGAGTTAATCAATTTTAGATTTTTGGTGACTCGTCCCTTGTTATGAATTGGATGAAGGGAAGTGAACAATTACATAACATCCTTCTCATGCATTTAGGATATTAGCTTCAAGTGATAGCAAAATCCTTTGACAAATCTATTTAACTCATATATACAAGGAGTTGAATGAGGTAGCTAACTTATTGTCCAAATGGGGCCAACAGATCATAGAGGGGTCTATGGTTGTGGAGGAGAATACAGATGATGTAATTACAACTTGTATGACCAATATCTAATCAAATTGACCTTTCTTTTAGTTTTGTTTCCTTTTTTGAAATTTTTTTGTCTCTCAACTTCTAAAGGAAATGAATTTTGTTAATAGTGATGGACTCTAACTTTTATATTATTATCATGATGTAAAAGCATAATGTTATGTAGGAAAAATAGTAGGATTAAGAGCAAGAATATGAGGGGAAGGAAAACAAAAATTACTATGATAGGTGGAAAAATAATATGAAGATAAAAAAAGGGCGGAGCAAAAATAATTAAGAATGTAAGTATTGAAAAGAGAGGGAAATTGTAAAAAGGAAAGGACAAAGGAGGAAATAGAATATCACTCGGGATGTGAATAGGAGGATAATCGTAAAGGAGGGTGATAATAAAACATAATGGACAGAGGAGGAAATATAACATAATTGGGGAACAAAATAAAGAAGGGAGTGTGAATTAGAGGATAAGTATGTGAAGGAAAAATAAATAGGCATATGAATAGAACATCACTGGGGATGTGAATAGGAGGATAAGCATAAGGGAGGGTGATAATAAAACATAAATGATAGAGGAGGAAATTGAATACAGTTTTGGAAGAAAATAAAGAAGGGAGTGTGAGCTAGAGGATAAGTATGTGAAGGCAAAACAAATAGGCATGACATTGGTAAAGGAAGAGAAGGATGGTGAGGGGTGGGCGTTACTGACTAAAGAAGAGAGAGTGAGTAGGAGTTTAGAAAGGGGGAACGTAGAAGAAATACATAAAGATGATCATAAAATGAAAATTTGGCAAAAGGGATATTAGTCATGAGGGTTTATGTGGCTTCAAAGGTGGTTGATAATAGGCTGTCTAGATTGATTGAATTTGTAGTTGTCTTCGTGATTAAGGAAATAGAGATTGATTTTTGTCTCTAAAATCTCTCTAATGAGCCCAATGGAATAGTGTTTAGTTTTGTCTAAGATTTTGTTTCAATTAAAATATACATGGTGCTTAGTATGATTTGAATGTTCCACAATCACAAATTTCATGGTTTGGATATGATTGGTATCAATGATATTAATGCAAGAACATCCCTGGCATAGAAATTTATCATTCAAAAAGTTCGAGTTTAATTTAAATTTTGTTGTTTGTTATAAGTGGAAAAGGTTTGTAGCTCTTTCAATATCCAAGATGACTACCATTGTTAAGCCAAGAAGAATGATTAGTTGAAGGAAGGAAGAGGTCGAAAGGCATAAGAAATGAAAACATTAGAGCCTCGAGAGGTTTTGGAGTGTTTGAGTCCAACTCAATAAGAAAATATATCTAAATCTATTATTTTTTTATAATAAATATTATTTTTACATGTTTTGAAGTCAGAGATGTATGGACAATGCACATGGTGGGATACTATGTGAGCTTCTTTGATCGAGGTGGATATTGGTGGCCACCCACCTATTCCAATCGACTCCTCTTTGAAAGTTTTTAGTTCAACACGTTCTTTTGTAATTCTTTGTAAGTGTGGGTTCTACACTTTCGGGGTTGTTTGAATCCCTACACAACTTCCAGGTGGAGATTGGTGGCCGCCCACCTAATCCAACTGGCTTATTTTGGAAGTTTTCATGTCAGTACATCTTTCTGTACTTCCAGGGCCGTTTTGGGGCCCCAAACATTTTTTTTTCGGCTTGCCATAGTCAAACTGTAGACGGAGTTAGAGTTTGACAACAAAATGTGTAGTTCTTGAAAAGACCTTTCCAACGGGCTATCACCTGCCTAAAATGGAGGTCGTATGCAAAATTTATGACCCCGGGAAGTTGAGGTACCAACTTACCCATCGGGGCCCACATAAATTTTGGAATTTCATCTCCTAGGGTTAGGTTTTTGGATGTCTAGTGTTTTGACATTCATGAGTAATGTTAGAAAGGCCTCTGGAGCTTCATTGTAATCATTTTTCTCAGGCAAATGCGCATATCAGCCACATCTCTTCTCAGAGATAGCTATCACCATGAAGAGAAAGTTGTTTTCAGTTCTGCAATTTTATAGTTTCAGCCTATTTTATTTATTCAATAGAAGTTATTGTTCATTAGATATATGTTGTTGTTCTCCGTATCTCTGTGTTATTGTATTCAGTCTGTTATACATTTCATTATGCTCGTAAATCCGGATCAGTGGTATCGGAACGATCTGCTCTTCATTTATTTTTCTTCGTGCATGTCCCCGACAAGATCTGGGTACAAGAAGTTGGGACTCAAACCAGTCGAGATTTTGCAATATAGGTCGCGCTAAGATCGACAAAAACCCATGGGGGACGAGAAGAAAGATGATGGAGTAGGAGATCCTTTTAAAATGTTGCTCAAGGAATCCCTTGCACGACAAATGAATGAAATGATGGACAACTTTTCATAGATCCTTCAGCGGCTGCCCACAAGAGACACATCTTCATCAAGCGGCCATGCAACCCCCTTCAAGGTACAAGTAAATTTTGATATTACATTATTTGAAGGACTGATAGATGCAGATGCTCTAGATAAATGGTTGAATATAATCGAAGGGTATTTTTTGGTCCACAATTTTTTCGACGGGGAAAAGATTAATTTTTCACTCCTCAAGGCCATCCCCCATGTTAAGGACTGGTGGGATACTTACTCTGAGCAAAGGGCCATAGAGAAATATGCAATATTTGTGGTTTCACCCACATGGGATTCCTTCGGGGATGTCATTAAAGAATAATACTACCCTGTTGGAAGCTATGAGGATCAATACACAAGATGAACCATGCTGCATCAGGAAAGAGATCATACAGTACCATATTTCACCAATATTTTCCATACCATGTGCACTGAATTCGGTATCAAGGACTCTGAATGACATCTTGTACTCAAATACGGAGGTTGTCTGCATAGATACATTCAAACATAAATGGAGTTTCTGGACATCAGCTCATTAGGTGTGGCTTATAGATATGTTGTTAAGATCGAGTAGAAATTTAAGCAGAAGAGATGAGAGTTTGGATCTGCAAACTCCTCACAGCCGAAGTAGGGAAAAGGCGGCCCCAACCCACAAAAAAAGGGACAGAGCAAAGATGTCCACTCTCAAGACAACCAGTCCAAGTCCCAACATAAGTAGGGTAATGAGAAGTTGAAGAAGGACACGAGAAAGTGGTGTGAATACCTTAAAATCCCTTGGCACAAAATCGAAGAATGTCTCTCCAAATAGTCATTAGTGGCTGAGTTGAAAGCCTCCGAGTCAGAGCCATATTTCGACTCTGAATCAAATCCATAAGGAGGGAAGTAGATTATCGATGTCGAACCCAACGCCACTGTTGCTACACCAAATTCCAGCCAAGCGAACCATAAGAACCAAAGGAAGGGGAACACCTCTTTCACTCACAGATGTGGGTAAAGGGGGCTCCAATTCATTTCATTGTCAATAGCGGCAATCAGAAGAACCTGATATCAACAGAGGTCGCCAAGTGGTTGGAACTATCGATGACACCGCACCCACAACCCTATACCATCGAATAGCTTTGCCAAGGAAGATATCTATGCATCAACCAACAATGTCGTCTGCCCTATGGAATCAAACCCTTCAAAGATGAGGTATTGTGAGATATTTCTACCCTTGAAGTTTGTGATGTTCTTTTAGGAGAACCATATTTGTGGAAGCGACATGTTGTGTATGAGTCTAGACCCCACAATGTTATTATTACTTTGGGTAGACAATTGTACAGGATACCAGAGGTAGCGCCGCCTACCGCTATTTATTTAATCTCTACTAAGCAATGCAGTAAGGTCATTTCACAGACTGAGAATTTAGTCTTCTTTGTGTTCCGTGCTCACAGTAAGAAGAAGGTCACTACCACATCTGTGGCCTCTACACAGATCCTCTCTTTGCAATAGAATCAAGTGGACGAGAACGTGGAAGAGTACAAAGACATCTTCTCCTCACCCACCGGGTTACCAACACAATTCCAAGTCAAGCATCCAATTGATCTAACCCCCGATGCACCTCTGCCTAATAAACCAGTCTATCGTTGCTAGTTAATGGAAAATGATGAAACCAAGCATTAGATCCAAGAGTTGATTCAAAAGGGGAACATCAGACCCAACTCCTCCCCTTGTGAAAGCCTGGTTGACCTGGTGCAGAAGAAAGATGAGACCTGGCAGCTCTGCATTGATTACAGAGCATTAAACAAAATCACAGTCAGGAACCAGTACCCAATTCATCGAATTGATGACCTTCTTGACCAACTCAAGGGGGAGAAGTTCTTCAACAAGATTGACCTAAAATCTGGCTACCACCAGGTTTTCATCGAACCAACTGATGTATAGAAGACAACTTTAAAATCTAAATAAGGTCTATTTGAATGGTTGGTCATGCCCTTTGGCTTAACAAATGCACCAAAAAATTTCATGAAGTTGATGGATGATGTATTGAGACAATTCACCAACTCTTTTGTGGTGGTATATCTTAATGACATCCTCATATTTAGTAGAACTTGGGAGGAGCACATGCAACATATGCAACAGGTTTTGAGCACTCTTCAACAACACAAGTTATATGCCAACTTGGAAAAATGCTCCTTTGGCATGAACAATATCCAATACATGGGCTACATTGTTGATGAGCATGGGGTACATGTGGATCCAACTAAGATCCAAGTCATCCGTGATTGGCCATCCCTGACCACACTAAGCGATATTTTGAGCTTCTTGGGACTTGCCAACTTCTATCGAAGGTTCGTGTTGGGATTCTCCCATATTGCATGGGCCCTCAACCAAGTGACCAAGGGGGGTGGCAGGGAAACATTTGCATGGGGGAAGGCACAACAATGAGCATTTGATGATCTGAAGCATCGTGTGTGCTCAACTCCAGTACTCTCCTTACTCGATCTGCAACAACCATTCGATATTGAGACTAATGCATCCAACTATGTTGTAGGTGCATTTCTCACTCAGCACGGTCATCCAGTAGAATACCATAGTGAGACACTATAAGACACCATCTAGAAATACCCTACCTATGACAAGGAAATGTATTACATTGTGAAAGCCTACCATCAATGGAAACATTACATTCTGGGAAGGAGACAATCATCCACACTGATCACAAGCCTCTGCAGTTCATACAGACATAAGGGAAGTTGTAGAATGACCGCCATCAAAAGTGGTCCACATATTTGCAACAGTTCCATATCAACATCAAGTATAAGACAGGGAGCACAAATCGTGTCGCTGACTGCCTCAGTCGACCCCTCGTGGCTGCACTCACCACCGTGCTCCATTCCTGTGGGCATGAGGCATATGAGTGGCCCCAACTTTATCAATGAGATCCTTACTTTACCACCACCTATCAACTCTTGGGTACATCCACGAATGTCATCAATTTTCACATTCAGGATGGACTGTTATGCCATTTGGGCCATCTCCGTGTTCCTGCAAGCAAGCATGCAAAGTTGATTTTGGAGGCTCACTACATTTGGATGGCAGGACATTTTGGCGTGGAGAAAACTGTGGTTGTTCTACAGAAGCATTTTTATTGGCCAAAACTTCAACATCACGTCAGCAAGTATATCAGATCTTGCACTGCTTGTGCCATTTCCAATCCATCCATCAAGAAGCAAGGCTTATACACCCCTCTTCATACTCCCAAGAGGCCTTGGGAATCCATCTCAATGTATTACATGTCTGGACTTCCGTCCACCAAGCAAGGAAATGATTGCGTATTTGTGGTGGTTGATTGGTTTTCGAAGATGGACATTCTCACAGCTTGCAAGAAGATCATCACGACGATAGATACTGCCAAGATCTTCTTCGAACGAGTGTGGGTCCATTTTGGGATACCACATACCATCATCTTCGATCGGGACAACAGGTTGCTCAACACATTTTGGCTGAGTCTCTAGTCACTATTGGACACCAAGCTTACTAAAGCCACTACCTTCCACCCTCAAACCGATGGCCAAATAGAGGTCATCAATCAGACGAGTGTGCACATATTGCGCACGTATAACTCTAAGTATATACGTACATGGGATAAGAGTGTTCCCTATGTTCATCAAAGCCACAACAAGGCTCTCCATAGCTCCACCGGCCATAGCCCCTTTCAGGTGGGGTTGGGATTCCAACCCTTGGGTCCCATTGATGTTTGACTACCTCTTGCAACCACATAGACATATTCTTCTCATGTTCATTCTAAGGCCAACAAAGCCACCATATTCATTGAGTGGATTCAACACATCCACCAACAGGTCCATGAGATTTTGCAGAAAGACAATGCTAAATACAAGCAACGCCATGATCAACATCGGGTACGACACAAGTTTCAAGTGGGAGACAAGGCCTGGTTACATTTGCAAATAGAATTCCTTACAGGGCCCCATTGGAAGCTCCATCCACTTCGATATGGGCCTTACACTATGACCAAGGTTGTGGTGACAATGCTTTTGAGCTCAACACTCCCCACTTCCTTGGCTTGCACCCAGTGTTCAATGTGGACCTCCTCTGACCATATTTTCCACTATTATTGGACACCTCAAAGATCACAGAACAATTGACACCAACAGAGCTCAAAATTGATTGCATGGAACATGCATCTACTTATCAGATAGTGGACACATAGTTCAAGGGAACTCACGAACAGAGTGTCCAACTTTATCGTGTTGTCAACTCATGGAAACTCCTGCACCAAGACTAGTGGTTCACCTGGAGCCAAATTCTAAAAAAATTTCCTCACCTAATGGGGGCAGTCAACGCAATGGAGACCATTGCTTCCTAAGGGGGGAGGACTGATCTAGGTGGATATTGGTAGCCACCAACCTATTCCAATTGGCTCCTCTTGACAGTTTTTAGTTCAACACGTTCTTTCGTAATTATTTGTAATTGTGGGTTCTACACTTCCAGAGTTGTTTGAAGCCCTACAAGTTTCCAGATGAATATTGGTGGTCACCCACCTAATCCAACTGGCTTACTTTGGAAGTTTTCATGACAGTACATCTTTATGTACTTCCAGGGCCGTTTTGGTGCCCTAAAAAATCTTTTTTGGCTTGCCACTGTCAAACTGTAAATGACATAAATGTTTGACAAAATAATGTGTAGTCCTCAAAAAGACCTTTCCAATGAGCTATCACGCACCTAAAATGGATGTCGTATGCAAAAGTTACGACCCCAGGAAGTTGAGGTAACAACTTCCCCATTGAGGCCCACATAACTTTTGGCGTTTCATATCCTAGGGTTAGGTTTTTTTATGTCTAGGGTTTTGACATTCATGAGTAATGTTAGAAAGGCCTCTGGAGCCTCATTGTAATCATTTTTCTTAGACAGATGTGCGTAGCAGCGACATCTCTTCTTAGAGATAAATACCATCGTTCTAGCAAGTTGTTTTTAGTTCTGCAGTTTTACAGTTTCAACCTATTTGATTTATTCAATAGAAGTTATTGTTCATTGGATATCTGTTGTTGTTCTCTGTGTTATTGTATCCAATATGTTATTCATTTCATTCTGCTCATAAATCTGGATCATTTTTTCAAGATGACTTATGTATACACATTCATACATTGAAATATGTCAATGATCTGTGAGATATATGTGGCTTATTACATAAATGATTTTTCCTATTCTTAGTTGTTTTTTAGCGTAGTTCTAAGTCAAATGTTGCAGGTATTTAAACTAGAAATTTTGAATTCAAGTAATATGCAAATGTTAAAACATACACCCCGATTTTCATAGTGTGTTAATCCCCATATCATTCAAAGCAATTCATATTTTTTATTTCTATAACTCCAATATGAAATTGAAGAAGTTTTCACTAGGTTAAACATCGATGTCAAGAATTGCCATATTGGGTTTTTATTGGGGTGCTTGATAATTAAACTTTGTGAGCATTCTTAGCATATCATTAGATGATTTGACAAAGATTTGAATTAGTTGGAGTAATGACCAACTGTTGAACTACTTAGCAATTGAACCTCTTTCCTTTAGCACATTAAACCAAAGCTATAATTGAAGAGAAGAAATATTGTCTCTCCGTGATTAGGGTTTCTATCCTTCATGAATTTGGGGTTTGTTGATGGTTCCCAAAAGCTATAGACATTGATTGAGAAACATTTAAGACACTATATAGAAGACTACAATATGTTGTTTGTAATAAGGATGTGAGATGTGGCCATTCCATGTTTTAATAACATAATTGCAGGAATATTGTTAGGATGAAGTTCTTGTGTTTTAATGTACTAATTTAACTTATGTTATATTTGCTAGTGTGAGACTTTGTTATTTAGAATGGAAATTATGATGCAAATGATATATGAATTTAAAGAGTTCGATTGAATTGTAGTTATTCCATTGTGTTTAATTTGATTTGAAAAGGGTGACTTTATCTATACCATATATGCTCTTTGAGCATAATTTTTTATGGATTAGTCGATTTGTCCTAACGAAGCTCCACATGACACAAGATCTCGTAAACTCCTTGGCATATGAGGGTGCCATCTTTGCTTTTCACATGGTTGAATATATTACCCTGAGTTACATGGGGTTTGAATATGGTTTTGACATTCTGATTATGAGAATTTTGGACATTTTATGAATGATCCCCTTAGAAGAATGGCATTTAGGCTTAGGTGTTACAGATGTAAGGTTTTGAGAGGGGTTGAGTTTTTGGGTGGATAACTTTGTGAAAAGTTTTGTTTATTTGATTGTTGGAGTAGCCATTGTTTTAGAGGACACAAATTCTCAAAAAATAAGGATCATGTTACTATGGTGTTTATGCATGTGGTAGTAGGTGTAACTACCTCCTAATTAACTCTCATAGTTTCAAGGCTTGATAAAAATGAAAAGGGTTATCATTCTCGATGACTTATATAGTTTTTATTGATAAGATGATTGGAACACAACTCAACTATTTTTTTATGTCGAGAAATTTTTAGTAATGATTGTTAATGGGGAAACAATGTAATAGAGGGGAGAATGGCATGACATTAAACTAATCATGGAAGCTACCAATTGTTGACTAATATACACGATTCCACTTGGAAGAGTGGATGTTATCTTCAAAGTCTGAATGCTTAAAATGTTAAAACATTGGGGACCTTTGTCTTGGAATTTGATGATGCTTTTATGAGGTTCATGGTGGAAGGAACAAAATATTGATTCAATGGGTTTATGCCTCCTACTCAAATCATCATTTCTAGTAAAAAAAAAAGTTGTTCTAGAAGGTGCCAGATGGGGATATTACTCACATATTCAATAATTGAGGGAAAGAAATACAAGATGGTTCAAGTGACATCATAATGAAATCTTTGTGTGTTTTAGATCACGATAGTAATGTTTTCAAAGACATTTGATGGGGCTCACTCCATCCTAAGATCGTGATCATGCTATTGATTTTGTTGCGCGGAGCAGCCGTCCTAATATTCTCATACATATATCCATTCTAGAAAAAGAGAGATTGAGTTCCTTGCTTAAGATTCATTGAAGCCCAAAGTCATCGAAGCGAGCAAGAGCTCATACTCAGGTTGAGTTGCTCTGGTAAGGAAGAAGGATAAATCAATGAGCAAAAACATAAAGTAGACATTCACATGCTTTGTTACAACCTTTTCCACCTCTGGAATGGATGTGGGAAGTGGTGACAATGGGATTTATGAATGAGTTTCCAAGGATAGTGGGGTAACATAATTCCATCATGACAATGGTGCATAAACTTAAAAAGGTTGCCCATTTTACCCAAGTTTTGTCCACACAATGTTTTTAACATAGTAGAGACTTCATTAAATAGATTGTGAAATTGAAAGGAGCACCTATGAAATAGGAAACCATTTAAACCCTCAAAACCATTTTGACGACCATTCAAACCATTTTGTTTCAAATAAAAAGTTTCAAAGTATTTTCATAAGTTTCCATGTTGTAGATATCATCAAGAGCTTTCCAATAGTGTATCATGTGGCTTAATAATAGTTTGTAGTTAAAATTTATGACCCCGACAAGTTAATCATCACTTCTCAAACTTAGCACCCTTCACCTTTGGATTTAAAACTTCTTGAGGAGTTTCTTCACCTCTTTGACTCTTTGTTTTAAATGCACATAAGAATAAAAAAAAAAATTATTTTGTTAGGATACTTTTACAAATTACAGTAGCATACTTCTCTTCCACTCACCAAGATTGCTACAACCATTACTAAATATAATTTATGTTTTCTGCAACATTGTTCTGTTCTTTTTTAAAATTGATTTGGCTACGCCGACTCTACTCTGATTTTGAATTGACAACAAACCCTTGTTCAATTTTGGTTTCCTCATGGCATCAACCTCTGGTGGGGGAGATCCGTCTCATCCCCCTCTTCCTTATGAAATTTCATCTTTTTGTTATCTCATTTCATTTTTAAGCAAAACAACCAAGCCGCTTCCATCCAAGTTCGTCAAAAAGATTGAAGAAATAATTAAAGTTCTAGTCCATCCTGCAAACTCATGCAGTATTACTCTTTGGCTCCCTGAAAAATAGCCTGATTGGGAAGTTCACGAAGATATTTCCCTCCCCACAATCGATGAGCCTTTGGGTGGATAAAAACTTCAAGCCCTTAATCATGGGGAAGCTTTATGTGTCATTTTGTGGGTGAGGGTTTTTTGCTTTTTTGTTCGAAGAGAAATCTGATAGGGATCTCATCTTCCACAATGGCCCATATTTTATGGGCTCTCATGGGATGTATCTCAATCGATGGACATCCGATTTTTTCCCTAAAAATGACATTCCATATGTGGTTCTAGTATGGATTAGTTTTTCATACCTTCGTATGCATTTTTGGAATGATGATACAATTCACAGCATTGGCAATACTTTGGGATTCTACATTGATAACGCCAAACCACGAGATGGAATGCATACTTGTGTCCACATTTGTGTGGAATTAGATATAGATAAGGGCATACCAAAGGCCACTCAACTTACCCTAGACAAATAGACCTACCTTCAACAAGTAGATTATGAGTAGCTCTCTTTTAAGTGCAATACATGTAATGAGTATGGTCATTTCACTAAAAACTGCCCCAAATATATCCCAGAGTAAGCTCCAACTGAAGTGAATGACCAATGGTAGCTCCCAAAGAAGCGAATATAGGATGGTAATAAAGTTGAGCAATCTTAGCCAGAAAAGGCCCATGTTGCGCCTCCTCCTTCAGTTTAGGCTTCTAGCTCCTCTAAAACCCTGAGTGGGTTGAAAATAGGGAGGCGTGGGATGACTTCTAACAATAACAAGTACAAATCCCTTTCCAATTCTAAATATGCAACTATGGAAAATCAAGAAGGTTCTAAGGATAATGAGGAATCCCCTTTAGAAGGGTCTGAAAACCTAGAAAGTCCTCCACAAGCCCAGATCTTACCTTCCTCTCACTCTAAAGAGGTAGTCAACCTCCACTTTGCTTCTAGGCTTAGGACTGTAATCCATGTCATCTTTGAAGAGGGTCTCATAAATGTTTATTTTAACCTTGTACAATATTTTACTACAAATATATTTTCAATAAAAGAACATAAAATATACAATGGAAAATACACACATTATACATAGATTTTTCCCCTAGAAACCCAAATCGAGAAAACCAACATATTATATATTCATTCATAGTGATACATTGTTTACAATACAATATACATATAGGAGCCAACGACATCCAAAACCCTAACCCAATTACCTGGATTAGTCAACAACCCTAATTCCTAAACCCAAAATAGAAAACCATCAGCAAAAACCATGTGCCAAAAAACCACCCAACAATGGACACGAAAATCGAGGCGACACAAAAAATGAGGCAAAAATGAGACATGTTTCCCTAGAGACCCCCCTCAAACCCCCATGCGCACCTGATGCAATGTAGTAGACACTAATTCTAGTCGTGTAAAGACTATAACACATACCCAACAATGGGTGGATCGGGGAGGATTCTGATAGAGAGGTGGCTCCAAATGTTTTGATCGAGAAGGTGGGTCGAAAGACTCACAAGCATAAAATAGAAGAAGTGGCATATAAAGAAAAGGATCTAGTCACATAGACTACAATCGATAACTCGTTCAAGAAGGAACCAAAGGCCACAAGAGGGTAGGGTGGCACTAATCCCCCCAAAGAGAGGGAGTTCCCAAATACTTAGGTAAATGATGAAAATAGTCTCTTGAAATTGCAGATGCTTGGGGAGAAAAGAAAAGACATAATCAGTAAGGAGGCTAATCAGAAATGAAAAACCTCAAGCACTTTCTATCCAAGAGACAAAGATATCGAACTCTGACATACTACAGAAAAGTACCTACTTTTGAAAAAATATCAAAGGAGCAATTGTTAGTGCCAGGGGTGCCTCCGGAGGCCTATGTACTTTGTGGAATTCCAAATTCTTTCAGCTAGAACAAAGTCATGCATCTTAGAATTGGATCTTAGTCAAGATTACACATATTCCATCATGTAAGTTAGTGAATCTATTTAATGTTTATATGCCTAACCATTATCATCAGAAATTGGATTGTTGGAATTCCCTTATGGGGATCCAGGAGTCAGATTTTGGAGTCTATTGTAATAGTTGGGGATTTTAACACCACTCTTCACCATAGAGAAAATAAAGGAGGATCTATTGTAAGAGACCCATGTAGGGAAAGAATGGAAGATCTCATGTCCACCCTAGACTTGATTGTTATCGAACCATCACAGGGTAGATTTACTTGGTCGATCAAAATAATTGGTCCAGGTCATATTGCCTCCAAATTAGACAGATTCTTGGTTCAAAATTCCTTCTTGATTGATTACCCTTCATTGTGTTCTTTCATCTTACCCTGGATTGGTTTGGATCACCATCCTATAGCACTTCTTATGTCTTAATCTCAATATTTAGGACCTATTCCCTTCAGATTTTTTCCTCTTTGGTTTAAATGACCCCTCCTTCTTTGAGTTGGTATCTAGTACTTGGAGTGATTAGATCTTGGGCTCTCTAATTTTTATTTGGGAATAGAAGTAGTGAGCCACAAAGAGGGCTCTTAAGGAATGGGCTAAATTCAAGTTCAAATCCCACTGAAATAGAACTCCAAGAATGCCAATTGGAGTTGGAGGAAATCCAAAGGAAATTAGAAGAAGAGCAATATGTTTTCCATAAATATCGATCTTCGCTTAAGAAAGAGGAGGAGTTGTGGAGGCTTAAATATTATAGTCTTTGGCTAAAGGTAGGTGATCAGAACACAACCTTATTTCATAGACAATCAAAGGCTAGACTTTGGAGAAATTGAGTTAAGGAAATTAAGATTGTTGATGAGGAGAACATCTCTTCATTTGAAGAAATAAAAGAAACGACCTTCAAGCATTTTGGCAACCTTTAATTTGACACTAGGTAGGCGGGGATGGCGGTTAGGGATCAAATCCTATCTCATATCCCCTCTCTAATCATTCTGAGTGAGAATTATAAGCTTTTTCACATGGTCTTAGAAGAAGAAATCCTTGCGGCAATACAACAGTTAGAACCAGATAAGGTGCCTAGATAAGATGGATTCACTGCTCACTTCTACAAAAGATGTTGGTCTATAATAAAATTTGACTTTATCATAATGTTCCAATATGTTCATAAATCGACTAGAATGGGTGGAGCTACCGACTCTTCCTTTCTTACTTTGATTCCAAAAGAAATGAATGCCTCTTCTTTCTCTCAATTTAGGATAATCTCCTTGTGTAACGCGTCGTACAAAATAAAGACAAAAATTATCGCCAACGGGATAAAAAGGTTTCTACCTAAGCTCATTTCATCAAACCAAGGAGGATTTGTTGAGAAGAGACAAATATGGGACAATTTCATTTTGGTGCTAGAAGCAAATCACTCCAGGAATACTCGAGGGGGAGAAGGGGATGATCATCAATATTGATCAGGAGAATTCCTTTGATTGAGTAAGACATAGTTTTATTTTTGAGGTTCTTCACAAGTTTGGTTTTGGTGCAGACTTCATCAAATGGGTAGCAACTTGCATAAGTAGCACGTGGATTGCACCTTTGGGAAATGGTTGCCTCACAACTTTTTTTAAAGCTTCCAGAGGCCTTCAGAAAGGGTACCCTCTCTCTCTGTTGATGTGAATTCTGATGGCAGAGTCCCTTAGCAGGCATATGGATTATGACAGAAAAGTTGGCAATATCCTAGGAATCAGAACCATAAGAGGAGTAAAGAAGATAAATCACTCACAATTTGCATATGATACCTTGCTTCTTAAAGGAGCCTCCATTGTTTTGGCAACATGATTCAAATAAGTTCTTGAGCAATTCACTGAAGCCTCTGAGGGCCTAGTAAATTTTGCCAAAATCCATCTCTATGTGTGGAATGTAAATTCTAGAACTCTCTTAGTGATGGTTAAGATATTGCACTTTCCATTTGAGGTGAACTAGAGTTTTTTCAAATATTTTTGCATGCCTATCTGCCCTCATTCCTTAACTTCAGACTTATGGTAGCATATCATTTCTAAAATAAAAGGGAAATTCATTCTTTGGGGGTGTCGTGGATCAACCTTATTGATCATCTTGCTTTTCTAAAATAGATCCTCTTGGCCTTACTTGTTTTTTAGTTGTCCTCTCTTCTGGCTTGGGTTACGTATAATAAAATGGAATATAGTGTCTACCCCAAAGGCACATGGCAGTTTGGGAATCAAAGACCCAAAATTCACGAATATAGCCCTAGGCGACAAGATGTTGTGGTGGATGGTTACGGGAAAGAATGACTGGTGAAAAAAATCTCTCCTATTTAAGTATTTTTAAATAAATACACTCTGCAACTTAGATAGAGCTCACATGATTCCCAAAGGATCCCAAATTTGGAAACTATTAAAGGCTTCCCTCCCTCTTATTCAAAGTATGTTGACTTGCATCCCAAGGAATGACAAGAGTAATGAGCTCTAGAAGGATGGCATAATG
>ML804134.1:61020-76153 GCA_009831015.1 Picea engelmannii
AAGTAGTGTAAGGAGAACTACTAAGTCTATTGTGTTGTGTGCTCCAAATGAACTACTTGAACTAGCTCTTGAGTGAGTTCAGGGCACTGATGGGTTGGGTGACCATAGAGCTCACAAAATGGGCAAGGGTAATTAGTCCATGCATGGGTGGTACATCTATAATTGGTTTGATTGTAGTTTTGGTGGTCACTATGAGTGCCCCCATCTGTACATGCATTTTCCCCATGCCATGGGCACTGATAGTAGGTGTTTCTCTTCTTATTTCCCGTGTGTGGTAGATGGCCAATAGAACTAGGAGAGGGGGCCCAAGTTTGTCCTAACTAGGAAGAAGAGGATGGGTTTATATATGGTAGGTTTTTTGGTCCTTCCATGGTGGTTGATGGTTAGAGAGCCAATTCCTGAAGAGGAAGGGCTACTACATGGGTGGATTGTTCTGGATAGTGGTGCCTAGCGAGGTGGACCCAAGCAAAGTTAATCCTAAAATAATGGCATTGATTGTTGTGTGTGCTGGTTGTGCTTATGTGTCAGCCAAATTGGGAACACCTCCCAATATTGGGGGGAGGTTTTTCAGATGTCTAGAAAGGTGGGGATGTTGTGGTTCCCCTATGGTTTTGGACTATATGTGTATGTGTGCAAGTGGTAGTGAGAAGAATAAATGAACAAGTGCTTCAGTAAATGTGGACTATCTCAACAATGTTTTGAAAGTTATATGTAATCAATTAGTGGTAGTCATACATAAACAAATAACAATGTAAGATAGTTTGGGGTTTTATTCGCGTGGGGGAATAAAATAAAATGCAGGTGTCCTAATAGAGTTATGGTCTCTCAAAAATCATTGGGCCTTCCAAAATCACTCAACAGTGGGGCATGAATCCACCAAAAGAGGAGCTAGTGAAGGTAGGAATAATCAGTGATAATGATGGATGAAGGGTGCATATCCTAAAAGGACTGGAGATATTTCCCAACAATCGTTCAAAATCTGATTAAGGTACGACTACAGCCCACAACCGCGACCTGGGTAGATACAACCTAGATTTTGGCCACTAAGTCACCTCGATCAAGCACGATAATTAGATTTTCAGCCTCATGAATCGGTCGCAAGATGGATGCTTTCCAAGGGTTGGGTGACCCAAGGAGGCACACAAAAAATAACTGGACCTTGGCCTTAAAACCTTCATAGGTGTCTCCCTACCTTATGATGTAGGAATGCTTAATTAGGAGGATTTTGGTACCCTATTTCGCAACTTTCTAAGTTTCAATGAGAAAAGGATAATGGGGAGTTATTTGGATACCTATGCCCAAAATTGTAGCTTAGACTACAATTTTATTTTGGTGTTCCTCCTATGGAGGTTAGAAAATGTGTTCATTATGGTTGCTTTTATGATGTGAAAGTGGGCTGTGAGATTGGAGTCATGGGCCAACCTCGTTGATTAAAAGTGGTGTGCACAAAAGATTTTTTCAAACAAGTGAATCACTTTTGATTCTCCCATATCGCTTATGGGCGCGAGAAGAAGAGCATACTACGGTTTCAAGTATCTGACAAACACCTCTTGTATATATGATGATGTGTGCAACAAGTGATAGCGAGTGATGAATTTTTAATAAGTTAAGTGAGCAAATTTTGGCATGTGGACATCGCTTTGTCCTTTACAATGGTTGCTTACTTACTTACTATGTTTCACAAACAATCCTTGCTGAAATTGAAAAAGCCCTAAGTAACTAGCATGGTGGACATGTGGGTCCTTACTTATGAGCTTTAATCTCCCTAGGATGTTTTATAATCTAAGAAAGATTTGAAACTATTCCTAGATTGTGAACATGTGGGCATGTATAGGCCCTTACAATGTTTTAAACTTCCTAGGTTGTTTGCTCTAGAAATTTGAAATTATCCTAAGATTGTGGACATGTGGGCATGTGTGGGCCCTTACAATTCTTTAAGATTAAGTTTAAAAAAAAAAAAAAACTAAGAGGTATTGGCCTCTCCTAGAGATTTTTATAAAGGGAGATGGAGGTTTCTTAAGAAATCTATTTTTCTGATTTCCAAGATCACACAAAGGTGCAAGGAAAGAGCCTACTCCAAGATTGACAAAATAATTTCCTAGTCTCGCTTTAATGTGGTGATTGTAAAACCAAAGAAACTGAACTTTAAGAATTTGAATGCTTATGATATGCCATCCATGTGGCAACAAAAAGGGAAAGAGCTGATGGTTCTTTTCATCCTTTTAGGTGCTTAGGTTAGCTAATTACTAATGCAAAAAAGAACTCTAAAGAATAATTGTTGCTTCTTTACAAAGTGCAAGAAATATAAATCTAAGCTACTGAAAATAAATCAATAATTTATTTTTTTTGCAAAGTCGCGCGGATCAGCGCGGGTTTGAACCCGACAATAGCATAGTCCGCGTGGATTTTTCGATAAAAAATCCGCGCGGTTTTGTGCTGTCAACACGTCTATTCTACCCAAACTCGTGCACACGTAAAGAAATGGCGAGCCGACAATTTTAAAGTGAATTCAGCCAACACAGGGCTAAATTGGAGTGTCTGAAGGGTAGGCTAGGTTGATTTTGGACCCTGCAAACATTAGAAAGTGAGAATAACAACTATAATAGCCTACTCGAGGAGGAATTTGGATTCCCTTCCCTAGTATGGTCGCCAAACTGTTTGGGGATTTTGATCATAAGGGTGAGCAAAAGAGAGTCCCTTAATTACCCTGGTAAGCTAACAAGGCATAACAGAAAGATGGTTAGCAAGTTAGTGAACCTGCAAGTTAGAAAACAAAATACAAAAAAATAAAATAGCAACTAAGAATGAGAAACAAAATAAACTAACGTAAACAATTGATGCATGAAATTGAACACATGAAATGGTTACCCAATAGAACTGAATCTTCGAATTGAGTGCATTGAGAGGAGAAATACGGGACAATGAATCCCCTATTCCTCCTAAGGGAGGGTCCTTTGATCCCTCAAAAACCTAGAGCTATCACTCTCCAATGGTGAGACTACAATGGTGAAAAATACCCAAAGCTTAGCTTCACAAGAGCTGTGAAGCTTTCTTGATGCTACACTAGCTCAAAACTAATGGTTGAAGGGAAAGATGGCTTTCTCCAAGAGAATTTTGAACATCATAACAATGTTGTGGACTCTTCTTCTTTTTTGCATACAATGATCCTCTATTTATAGTAGGATGGCAAGATATGTTTCAACTAGTTACAAGTGTGAATGGGAGGCCTTTGGAGGTACCTCCCATCCCTTTCAATGATCCTAAGGCGAAATTTTAGGGAGATTTTGGGGTATGGTCGAGATCTACTTCATCCCAAAAGTGGTTGAGGCCCGACCAAAATCATCAATGCGTCCTTTCCGCATACGTGCAGGTTTGTTGACTGTTAGTCATGCACTTCGTGCAATGTGTGCACCGTACGTCGTGTTAGCCTGCGCTAATGTGCGCTCGTTGCTTTTGTTGATTGTGCACGGAAATTCAGGATCTTTGTTGCATAGTTTTGTGGGTATCTTGTCAATTTCAATGTGATCCTTCCATAATTATTGGTAATATGTTGTGTTGGGTTTTTCATCCATTGTTTGTATTTGTTTGAGCAATGTTTTGGTGATAACAATGGCGATTTCCATATAAAAAATATATATATTTTAAACTCATTGGTCCACTTTGTAAACAATGCGCCTGAATGCGTATTTAGGTAAAATGCGCACCATCGATCGCAAAAATGATTTTTGTTAATATTTATAATTGAAATAAAGCGTTGTTGTTTACAAACAAATATGCAGCGGTGCACTTACTATGTATAGAGTGCACCAGTCACTGCGAAGGCATTTAAAAAAAAATACAAGGGCATGACCGTCTCGGATCCAATGCAATGAGTGGTTTCATTACAACGAATAGGAAACGACCATATATAAATAAAAAACCCTATAAATAATTATGCTTACAAAAAAAAAATCTTGTGAAATATAGAAGGAGAAAGCAAAAAAGCAATGAGGAAATTATGACTTCCAATACTCAAGGTAACTATGAAACCATTTTTTTGTTCGTTCGGAAATGCACTAAAAGTTGTTTGAATCATATAATAGAATTCTTAAGATGATTAATAGAATGAAATCATATACCTGAAATTTCTCCTCTGCAGATTTCTATGTGATCTACAACAATCCCACTTGAATTTGGCTCTTCAAGAAAAATCCACCCACTCTAAAATCTTTGTTGATAAATCTTTGTTGCACAAATATCCTTTCTAAAATTTGGCAAACAAATAAAAGAATGAATAAGGTTTTCCTTTATAAACAGAAAAACTCAAATTCCCACTAATTTTTTCGTTGTATATTTTGGCACATTGTTGATAAACACGCATGTTGATTTTTTTTTCAAAAGTTACATTTTTAATGCATTATATCGTCAGTAGCACACCGATGCGGTGTGTACGTATAACGCATCGATTTATTTTCGTGATAAATTTCAAAGTATTGATAGTAAGCGCGCCTTATTTTTCTAATTTGCTTTAGTCGGTGCACTATACAATTTGAAATGCACTAGTGCAGTGTGTAATTAATAACATATTGGGGTGATGTGTAAGTAATAATGCATCGTAAGAGAGTTAAATTTGCACAATGCAAATGCAAACATTTGTATTTAAAGTTTGTGGATGCAATAACAAAGGTCAGTCTTCAGTGGTTCTCTCAATTACATGCACTAGTGCGTTTATTTTATCCATATGCACCGATGCATCTTTATATGATGAAGTGTAGTGGTGTGTGTGTGAGAGAGAGAGGGGGGGGGATACAGTGAGTGAGAGAGGGAGGGGGATACAGTGTGAGGGGGAGAGAGGGGTAGATGATTTAAAGAGAGAGTGCAGGGGTAGGGAGAGAAGGGGAGGGAGAGAGAGATCCCACAAGAGAAAGAGAGAGGTTGAGAGAGAGAAAAGGATGAGGAAGGGTCAAGAGAGAGATAATCAAATTCACATTTTCTATGTTTGAGGAGGATATTTTCAGGGATCGAGTAACTATTTCAGATTTTGTAAATCCAAATTGAAATTTCTTGTATAGCTAGGCGGAAAAAAAACAATGATATTGTAAAAAAAACAATGCTTTTTTAAGTGTGTTGTCAAGTTATAATGGTTATACAAAGTTATTTTTGAATTTAGATTGTTCTATGCTACCCAAGATGACAGTTTTGGCTCAAATGCAAGAAAAAAACAATTCTAATATCAAATGGTCAATTCTTCAGATTCTAGCTCATTTTGTATCTTTAGAACTCCTTCAAATTCTCTCAAGTCGATAGCAGTACGTCTAGATTTTATTAATAATTCATTTATCTCATTGAATTTATGTTATGTCTACAGGTGCAGTTTAATAATTGTTCATCAAATTTTGTAGGATCAAGATTCAGGATCAAGTCCAGATGCTCAAGATATTTTTGTGGTCCCAAAATTCTGCAAGCTCTTATCGGGAGAACGTTACCGCAAACCAATGTTTGATGAAAATGGACAACTTCTTTATCCTACCAATCCTAACATGCCATCTTCCAGCAACCAGCCTAGGTCAATGGTAATACACTATGAATTGGATCTCTCTTATGTAAACAACCTCGTAGGGCGTAAGAAAAAGATGATTGAGTACTTGTATTTTGGATTTTCAATGGAACTAATGTAAATGTATTATTTAATTCAACATTTGTTTTATAAAGGGGTTGGTTTCATGTTTATTATTGGGAAAAACATGTCCATGCTTCTAATAAGTGTTTGGTATAATGTTTGAACATATTAAAAGCATTGTGTTACTAATATTATCGATGTAATGTTCAATATTTTTATAATCAGGAGTCTGATGACGAGTGACATGTCCACCATCTACTATTGCACCCCACTACGATGTCAAGTCATGAGCTTGTTGCTAAACGAAAACACCTCGGAGAGAAAGCATACTGAGAGTGGTTGAAACAACCACCTATTCAATTCCCACTACGTTTGGAATCACCAATTCAAAACCTCAATAGTAACATTAGTTCTTTGCATGTTGGGGATGAAGGCAACGATATAGTGGTTGTTATGGATGATTTCTTGCGAGATACCCAGGCCATGGAGAGAATATTGTTAGATGCATTCCAACAAAATGAACTAGGGGATTATGCTGATGTCGTAGATACCTTCTACAAAAGTCTGAAATCTGCTTCCACCACCCCTCTATTTAGTCCAGTACAAGGTTCTAAATTGTCTACCTAGCTAAGGACAACAATGTTACTATACAACTTGAAAGCAATGTATGGTATGTCAAACACATTTTTCTCGACAATTTTGAGGTAACTAACCATTAAGTCCCCTAAATTTTAAAGGAATCTTGTTGATTGTATTCATGCTTAATGACAACATACATTTCTATTGCCCACCAATTGCAGGTTACTCAAAGAGAAGGTACTTCTAAGTGATAATCTATTGCCCAATAGTTGTGTAGAGGAAAAACAAATGTTGAAAATGTTGGGTGTTGAGTACATATCATACCATGCATGTTCAAATGATTGTATTATATATAAAAATGAAAATGTGAACAAAGAGATATGTCCAGAATGTGGTCATGACAGGTACCATAAATAGAAAAACAAGGGTAAGACACATGGTCCTCCTCATAAGATATTGAGGCACATGCCTATAATTCCAAGGATTCAAAAGCTATTTCATTGCAAACAATTAGCCATGTTTCAAGGGTGGCATGCCTCACATAGAAGTGATCCAAGAGTTATGTGAATCCCAACATATTCAATAGACATGAAGCATATAGAGGATATATGGCCCGATAAATTCAAGGATGAAGTACGGAGCCTCCGATTGAGCATAACTATGGACGAAGTTAACCTGTATTCCCTCCAAAATGCCAACTATTTCCTTTGGACAGTGGTAGTGATCAATAACAATACCCCCCCATGGTTTTCCATGAAGAATGAATATCTAATGTTGGCTCTTATAGTCCCAGGTAGAAGACAAGTGAAGAGAATGGATGTCTACCTCCAACCACTGATCGATGAATTTAAGAAATTATGGGAAGGGATACATGTATATTATGTATCAAGACCCATCCCGATGGAGGGGTCGTTTACGTTGTATGGAATATGTGCGTACACCACACACGATTATCCAGGACTAGGATTTTTCACTAGTAAGCATGTTCATTTATTTGTTTATATCTATAATTTTAATTGGCATACTTCATCTGCTGCAACTATATATTTGACACTGCCCCCGGCGGGGCAGCTCAATTGGCAAGTGCCGTGAAAATGAAGTTCCATGAGGTTTCGAGTTCAATTCCCCCCGACTTACAATGTGTGCCACGTATGGGGCCTCGTGGGCACACCTGGAGGTTATAGTGGTAGCAGTTGGATAGCACGGCCACGTGTAATGCGAGCACGTGCCCAACTAGTTGCTGATTCCTCCAAACATTATAGATCTTGCAACATGCTATCTATATGATAACATCATAGATCTTGCAACAAAAGGGTATCATGGATGTAAATGTTGTGGACCTTCTAGAAATGCTAGGTGGTCCAACCACCTACGAAAATTGGTGTACGATTGTTCGAGGGTATTCCTCCCTGAAGACCACTATTATAGAAGAGATACATCTGCTTTCCATGGTAAATCAGAAAGAACCCGGAGACCTAAAATAATGACATTGACATATTAGAATAGGACATATGATACAGAGAAGGAGAAGGAAATGGAAAAATTGTTTGATTAATATGGGGAACATATGTTCGATGATCCTAAATTTTTTTACGCCTATGTTGAGAAAATTCCCATTGGGATGAAAATGAAATCTATATTTTATGAGCTTCCATATTGGGAGCATCTTAAGATTGTCCATTTACTATATCCCATGCATATATTAAAAAATGTTTCATCTTCTTTACGTAGGCACATATCATGGAATAAAAGTGACACATTGGCTGTTAGGAGAGAGGAGAGATCTTATTGCTTCGAATAATAAAAAGAGTCATTGTCCAAGAAACGAAACAAGAGGAGAGGTTTATCCCTCTTGGTATTTTAAATAAGGTGATGTCCCATGGATTTTGAAGAAAGACGATCTTTCTACGGTGAAGGATGTTATATTGGGTGTGAAGGCACCTTCTTTATATGATTCGACTCTACAACGTTTCTTCACTGTGGATGGGAATTTGTCAGGGTTGAAATCACATGACGATATGAACCTTCTAAGGGCATGTATGTTGAATACATAATTCTTCTTCTATATTGACGTTAGTAAAAATATGTTATGCACTCACAATTTTGTGGAAATTATTGATATGTATGTGTCTATTTTGTAGCGTCATTATCCTTTGCCCGTGCATCATTGTGTGACCCTTGACTTCCCCCAGGACCTGTAACGTGCCATATTGAAATTATATTCATTTTTACATTGGATCACATCAAGGTAGATTCATATGGTTATCATTCCACGGTGGCATTAAGAGACAGTTGAGATTGCTTGTATGCTTTTGTTTAGACTAACGAAATTTGCAACTAGTTGGGCACATGACACAGGGTCGTGTTATTCGACTGCTACCACTATAACCTCCAGGCATGCCAACACAACTCCTCACGCGAAACACAAGGCAAGTCGAGGCTTCGAAACAATGACTTCACATAACAGAGTGCCTTAACAATACACTCCATCACCAATTGTTCTACATCCCATGAACAAGATTTTTTGTATGTTCGAGAAGGAACTGCCCACGAATTTTATGGACTTGCAAGTCCATCTTCTAATTCGCCTACTTGGTGAGGTTGAATTAGCTAGGTTTCTCTCATCTCATTAGATGTTCTTATTAGAGAGGTACATGAAAAAATTGAAGCGGTTTATTTGACAAAGGGAAAAAACGGAGGGCTCTATGCTAGAGGGGTACATAGTCTGCGAGTCGTTATATTATGCCAATGAGTACGCCAAGAAAATTGATGACACATTAGGTGCAATCATTTGGGATGACCAGCAAGATGAGGACAAAAGGGAAGGGGAGCTACTCCAAACGAACAAAAAAAGGTGCTTGATAAAGAGTAGGTTAGTTGTATTTTGTCAATTTAGTACACAGAAATTGTTTACATTGAAGTTGATAATATATATTTCATCCCATGCTATTTGTTTCGAATTCTTTTATACATCATCGAATTTATAAACTTTGATGCCATCAATAAATTTGTTCTTTACAACATGGAGGCAACGAGACCATGGGTTCCATTGTATGAAGAGAAAAAGAAGGAAATGAGATAGTGACAGGAAAGTGATCAAATGGTTTAATGGTAGAAGCATGCCTTATCCTAGTCTTTTAAAATAAAATATGGCAAAAATATGTCCCAATAGTTGGGTGGCTTACCAGATACAAGAGAAATATGCAATGTCTAGTCGTAACCCACGTGGATAAGATATGGATGCTCTAAACATAAAGATTGGGTGCAACAACTCTATAGTAACCTCTCTAAGTACCACGTTTGTAATATAGCTTAATTTTGACCAAAAAAAATATTTCTTCTCTAAAACATTAATCCTAATTAACTCGATAGATTCGTTCTTAGGATAAAATGATCGTTTTCTCTAGTATTAAACTTTGATAAGTTTCTTATACTATGGTTACCCATTTTAATCAGCCAACATATAGGTGTCCAGGTCATGCTAAGATAACCATCCATTACTCTAACTTTTTTGTAAGTCCTAAGCTTCCAAACATTTATACGTGTCATACTATACAGAACTAGGACTATGGAGGACTTAGGATTCATGATCCCAAAATCCTTTCTTATGCAAAATAATTCTAAGTGTGGAGAGGAGCAAGGATTCGTGATCGACGATATTGAGAAATCATTCCAACTGTTGGATTTGGAGTAGGAGAAACGTTGGATCAAAACCTTCGCGTGGTATTGCGTATCGGGGGTTCAAAGGTTGAAAGCATTTCTTTTCAACTGCAGAAGTCGCGACATGCCGAGCGTTGAGGGCTCGTGCGACATGTGGCACATTCGTTAGGTGGGGACTGCGTGGTTGATAGGTGGCACAAGAGTCGCGAAGTGTCGAGCGTCGAGGGCTCATACGACATGTGGCACATCCGTTAGGTGGGGACCGCATGGTTGATAGGTGGCGCAAACATACAACGCACAGAAAAGGTGGAAGTAGGCGACAGGTGGCGTACACGTGTCACCTTGGAAAGAGTCAACCCATCACTAACTTATCGTGCTTCGAGGTTTCGCAAAGGAGGAGCACGAGGGCTCAACACTCCAACTCGCGAAGTCGCGAGTTGCGAGTAGTGCTAGTGTTTAGCCTAGCCTATGGTTATATGCAGCAGGCGCTAGCGAGGAAGGAGCCATACTCGTATCGCATCTCGGGTATCAGAGGTTTGGAGGTCCTAATTTGCGAAGGGTGCCTCTTGGCTTGGCCTGAGGACATAGCACTAGGGTTGCGTGGAGGTGAAGACTCCCACCTGGTGCGTGTTTGTGTCGGTGGAGTTTTCATGGAGGGCCTATGGATTGTGTAAATTGAGGTTCCAATAGGGACTCGAGGGAGCCTTTTCGGCTCAAAAGAATTTAAAAATGATCTTGAGCGGATCTCAGCCATCCTTTTCATGGGAAAGGTACTCGGGTTCCTTAACACAAACCCTTCGGGATTTAATCGTCCCTGATGCAAAAGTCGAAGTTTTTCCTCGGTCTGTAATTGAAGTTCGATTCTTGTTTGGGAAGGAAACAATCATTATAATAATGTACCATATAAACTATTTATAATTTCATCGGCTGCATAGTTTCATACCTACCCTAAATCTGGGCTCGAACTTTTTGCCTGTGTTTAATTAATGCAAGATTCAGGACTCTTCTTCTTTGCATGTTGCATAATGAAAGTAGAGTAATACAGAATGATTAAATTCTGACTGTCAACGGTATTCCGATATCATTATAACTTCTTGAAGTAGACCATTTCATTGTACTTTTGATTCTAGCGTCTGATATAATATTTAAAAAGGGGTTCTAGATTTTTAACTTTCAATTTCATCGGTCTTTACGCATCTAGCATTTTGTTTACATGTTGTTGATACATACTATTGATCAGTATATGATTCATATAATGCATGAAAAAACATATATAATATTAACTATTTATGTTGTAGATAGTCCACTTCCGGTTTGTTGTGACGCCTATACAGTTTCCAAAATAATATATATGTATAATATATAAAGATATATATGATCCATAGGATTCGTGTTGTCTCGTATTTCTCTTCAATTCCAAGTTATACTAGAAAGGAAGTCTCCGCTAAGTGATACGATTTTCTGAAATTTAATTACAGAGATACACCTAAACGTTTATATATGTACAAACTTACTCAACTCTGATTATTCATAGATAGATCTGCTTAATATTTCAATCACAGAAATGAACATATGCCTATAAATAGATCTGTTCCTTTCAAGCACATTTATACACAGATAATCCTAACTAGAATTTTCGATTACAGAGTTAAACATATCCTGTAGATGGATCTGTTCTTTCAAGTTCATTTGTATGTAGATAGTTTTGCCTAGCATTTTAGTTTCAGGAGGAACCATTCCCAGAATTTAGTCTTTGATTATAAACTTCATACCACGAATAGATGTCATCCATGGAAATTATTTCAACTTAGCACAATTAGATGCATAATTTCATATACACAAATCATTCAAACAAAGCAGGAGAAGATTTACATATCTGAACCAATGTGCAGGAACACAAAGGGAACATCCACGTTCCTCCCAACTGTAGAATAGGGCAGCCAAAATCACTTGCCCGATTCACCCCCTAGCTTGACCATAAATCCATGAGGGCGAACTTGGAAAACTTCTCCTCAGAAATGTCTTTCAATTCCAACAGATTCCTCTTGCCTCACACTCACTCGGTAGTGTTCATAACAACAAGGAAAAATCAATAGTCTCCTTTCCCAACATACTTGGCAGCGTCCTACCTCCTCACATATGTTATTTATCAATTTTCCTAGGTCTTTTCCCTCCCTTGGGAATTTCTGCAGTTTTCTAAATCCCTAATTTTCAGGGGCTGCCAATGGCCAAATCATTGATTTTCTACTTGTAATAATCAACCTAGAGGTAGTTCCAACATGTTCCCCACTCGTGGAGTTATGGTCAACTGATTTTAACATGGTTGTTCCATTTGTCCTCCTGAAATCAATATAAATATTATGTTGTTATACAAGTGTCATAGTCAAATAGTTAGTTGAGTCAAATCAGATCTCTGCCCAACAGTCATAATAATTAATTACAAATATCAAATTTGAAATTCGAAATTGCCATAAATGGCAAAAAATTTCCAAATTTGAATTTACTAAAAACGGAATAAATTTCCAGCAAATTTAAATTTCAAAAATATTTTATTTTTGGGGATGTCACATCCTTTCCCCCTTCAGTAAAACACTGTCCTCAGTGTTCGTTCCTTTCTTGGAACGGGATTGGATGAGACTTCTGCAAATCTCCCTCCAACTCCCAAGTGGCCTCCTCAGGACTAAAGTGATTCCATTGCACCTTTACCTAAGCGACGGCTCTATTCCGAAGTGTTATTTCTCTCCGGTCCAGAATGCACAGGGGTTCCACTTGGAACTCGCCTTCGGGTTCCTCCTACACCAAGTTCCAATCAATCTTATGAGTAGGGTCATGAATATATTTTTTCAGCAACGAAACATGAAATACATTATGAATTCTTAGATTAGCTGGAAGTGCAAGTTGATATGCTACGGGTCCAATTCGAGCTAGTATCTCGAAGGGCCCACAAAACCTGGGTGCCAACTTGGCACAGTTCCCTAACTTCAACGAGCTTTTTCGGGATTTGACCTTCAAATAAACATGGTCTCCCACTTGAAATTCCAAGTGTCTTCTTTTCTAATCTGCATAGCTCTTATGTCTCTCCTGTGCTTCTTTCAAGTTCTGTTGTACCTTCCTTACCATGTTCTCCATTTCTTGGAGCATCTCTGGTCCAACCATGAGTCTGTCAGCCGGGTTATCCCAGCTAATTGGAGTCGTACACTTTCTGTCGTACAGTATTTTGAAAGGGCTTAACTTAGCCAAAGTTTGGTATCCATTGTTATACGCAAATTCTACCAAGTGTAGGTAGTCTTCCCACTTTTTCGGTTTTGTTCTTACATACATGCGGAGCATACCCTCTATGATTTGGTTTGTCCTTTCAGTCTGTCCATCCGTTTGTGGATGATAGCTCGTACTGAAATTCAAGTTAGTGTTTAGCCCTGCAAACAATTCCTTCCAAAAAGAGGATGTAAATTTTACGTCTCTATCTGAAATCACCATTTTAGGAATACCATGCAGTCTAAAAATTTCTTTCATGAATATTTCAACAGTTTTTATAGCTTTAAAAGTAGACTTTATAGGAATAAAGTGTGAAAACTTACTGAGTTTATCGATTACAACCATGATAGAATCAATCTGTTTCTGAGTTTTAGGAAAACCTGTTATAAAGTCCAGTGATATAGTCTCCCATTTCCATTATGGTACTGGTAATGGTTGTAATAGGCCGGTTGGGTGCTGGTGCTCGGCCTTAACCTACTGACTATCTTGGCACCTAGCCAAGTACTCTGTTATTTCGCCCTTCATATTAGGCCAGTAAAATAGTTTTCTGAGTGTTGTTATTGTTTTCTGGTAACCTGGATGACCAGAATACGATTTCTTATGCACTTCATCTAAAACAGTTAATTTTAACTCTGTTGAATCTGGTATGTAAAGTCTGTTTTTAAATCGTAATAGTCCCTTCTTGTCAATAATTAGATCTGGTTTATCTGAGTTTGTTGTACTGTTTTGTAATTCTGCCATCATCTTCGTGTAATTTCCGTCGTTAATACTTGTCATCCTTATTCTTTGTTCCAGATCACTTTCTACCCTACTAATGTTTATCTCAAATAACCCATGGACTCTTCTGCTTAAAGCGTCTGCTACTTTATTTTCCTTACCCTTGAGATGTCTGACCTCGAAGTCGAATTCGCTCAAGAAGGCTAGCCATCTGGCTTGTCTTGCATTAAGATCTGGTTGGTTAAACAGATATTTCACCCCGCTATTATCCGTTAATAGTAGAAATTTCCTGCCCATTATGTAGTGTTGCCACATTTTTAAGGCGTGTATTACCACTGCTAATTCTAAGTCATGAGTGACATAATTTCGCTCATGTTCCTTTAATTTCCAGGACTCATAACAAATAATGTGTCCTTCTTGATTTAGGACACCACCTAGTCCTTATTTACTTGCATCAACACATACAGTGAAGTCTTTATCTGGGTCTGCTACCTTCAGAATGGGTGCAGTTGTCAATAATTCCTTCATCTTGTTAAAACTGTCTTGACACTTCTTTGACCAGTTAAACTTGGCACCTTTCTTTTGTAATGATGTGATAGGGTAGGCTATCTTGGAAAATCCTTCTATAAACCTACGGTAATATCCGGTGATTCCCATGAATGACCAGATATCTGCTACATCCTTAGGTACTAGCCATTCCATAATGGCTCTTGTCTTCTTCGAGTCTACGGCAATACCTTTTGCTGAAATTACATGTCCTAGATATTGTATTTCTTTTTGATAAAAGTCACACTTGTCAAATTTGGCGTACAGTTTGTGTTTTCTCATCGTTTGCAGTACTATCCTTAAGTGTTCATCATGTTCTTCCTCCGTTTTTGAATAGACCAGAATATCATCGATAAATACTACCATGAACTTGTCTAAGTATTGAATGGAAATACTGTTCATGAGGCACATAAACGTGGTTGGTGCATTAGTGAGTCTAAAAGGTATGACTACGAATTCGTAGTGTCCATATCTTGTCCGAAAAGTTGTTTTGTTTATGTCCTCGTCTTTTATCCTAACTTGATGATAACCGGATCGTAAATCCAACTTTGAAAAGATCTTGGCCCCACCCACTTGATCAAACAGGTCATTTATCCTTGGTAAGGGGTATTTGTTCTTAATAGTCATTTTGTTCAGTTGTCTATAATCGATACATAGTCTTAGAGTACCGTCTTTCTTTTTCACAAAGAGGACTGGTGCTCCCCATGGCGAAACACTCGGTCTGATATACTCTTTGTCCAACAATTCCTGTAATTGTATTTTTAATTCTGTCAGTTC
>ML804134.1:176552-186770 GCA_009831015.1 Picea engelmannii
TTCAGGTGAAGGTAAAACCATATAGTTTTCACCTCACCAAGTTGTAATTAAGGATTTAAAAGATTCAAAGCATGTCCTCGCAACTGGAATTGTTGATGATATTACCAAGTTGTAAAGGTTTGACAACTTTGGGTCGTCATCATTTCCTTTTGTTTCTTCCAGAGATTGTGTTTTTGCCAGTTGTGTTCTCGACAAACATCATCGGGACAATTTTGACAAACGTGCCTCTTGGCACGCCTAGGCCCCTTTTCAGCTTGTTCATAGTGACTTGTGTAGTCCCCTTTCTTCTCCCTCTTTTTCTAGGTGCAAGTATTTCTTAAATTTTATTGATGACTTCTCTAGATGCACTTGGGTTTACTTATCAAAACTTAAGAGCGTCGTGTTTGAAAAGTTTTTGGCCTGCAAGGCCCTTGTAGAAAAACAATTTGGACATCAACTCCAAAGGTTAAGAATAGATAATGGAGGCGAATATGTGAACAACAATTTTACAAGTTACCACATTGCACAGGGCATTCAAATGCAACACATTGTTCGATATACACCTCAACAAATGGTGTTGCCGAGAGAAAGAATCACACATTTAAAGAAATGGCTAATTGTATGATCCAATCTAAGGGATTAAGTCTTAATTATTGGGATGAAACCATAAATTGTGCAAATTACATAGTAAATCGCACTCCCACTAACGCTCTAAAAAATATAACACCGAGAGAAGCATGGAATAAACTTATGCCAGATGTAAGTCACTTTTGTGTATTTGGCAATGTAGCATGGGCTCACATTATTGGCGAGAAAAGGAAAGCTTTATAGCCTAAAACTGAGAAGTGTATTTTTGTTGGATATTTTGAAGATGTCAAAGGTTACACAATTCTTCAACCTCATTCCAATGAAATTATTATTAGAAGAGATGTTAAATTTGATGAAAATCTCTTAGTCTACGAGCCTATTTCGGCATGTGTGCCTTCTTCGACCTTTGATCCATCTTCGACATTTGTGTTTTCTTCGACCTGCAATCCATATTCAATGTTTGTGCCTTATTTTGTTCCTGTTTTGGTTTCTTCTTCTTCAGATGATGACAATGATGATGAAAATCCACCTCTTCCTGCTCACCTTCCTCAAGATGAGTCCAATGAACATGAACCTACACTGGAACCACCACTTCCTAGATGGGTCTATTCAACATGAGAAGCAGAAGGTGATATTGTCGATGATCCTTCAGATGAGTGTCAGACTCATTCACAGTTCCAGTGAGGCTCTTCTCTTTTGGCTCAAATTTCAGAGACTCATGATCTAGAGACATTTTCAAAAGATTCATGTCATCCAAATTGGGATACATCAATGAATGATGAGTATTTCTCTTTAATGGCAAACGATACTTAGGATCTTATACCTCTTCTTAAAGAAAGAAAACTTGTCAGATGTAAATGGGTCTACAAAACTAAGCATGCATCAGAGGGAAGTGTTAACATACACAAGGCTCGGTTAGTAGCTAAAGGATTCTCTCAAGTTGAAGGCATTGACTATAATTAAAACTTTTCCCCTGTAGCCAAAATGAATTCCATCTACCTTGTTCTAGCCCTTGCTTCCTTGCATAAATGAGAGGTCCATCAGATGGATGTTAAATCCACCTTCTTGCATAGGGATTTAAAGAAGAAATCTACATGAAACAATCTCCTTGTTATGTCTAGAATGACTATAGCCTTGTTTGTCACCTTAAGAAAACTCTTTATGGTTTTAAGAAAGCTCCTCGATCTTGGTATGCCAAATTGGACTTCTAGACATTGGATTTTCTAGATCTCATTATGACCCAAATGTTTATACCAAGAAATTAGGAATCCATCTCTTAATACTTGTTCTTTATGTTAATGACCTTATCCTCGTTGGTAGTGACCCTAAACTTTTAAGCCATGTGAAAACCAGCCTTAAAAAGAAATTTGAAATGACAGACTTAGGTTATTTGCATTATTTCCTTGGCCTCCAAGTATTGCAAACCAAGGAAGGAACTTTTCTTTCTGAGTCTAAGTATGCTTGTGACATTGTTCGTCGCTTTCACACGAAAGATTCTAAACCAACCTTTTCTCCCTTCCAGTCTAGATTCAAACTTGCTGCCAATTGTACTTCTCCCTAAGTTGATGCCACTTTGTACCATCAATTAGTTGGTAGCCTCTTATATTTGATTCATACCCATCCTGATATTTCCTTTTGTTGTTGGTCTTGTTGCCCGATATATGTAAACACCCCATGAAAGTCATTGGAAAGCAACTAAAATGATACTTCAATATGTTTGGGGTATAGTTCAGTTCAAGATACATTACAACTCAAAGGGAACTCCTTTATTGGTTGGCTTCACTAATTCAGATTGGGCAGGCAAATTTGATGATCGAAATTCTACTGCAGGTTATGTTTTTAGCTCTTGGAATTTTGTTCAACGCTTGCGCGCGTCCTTCTTAACATTGGGGACTTTAGACCAAGGGTTCATCCGGAGTTGACCAACAAAAACCCCAGAGCATCAACATATCAATCCTCGACCAAAGTCGTGGAAGGTCTCACCCAAGATGCAGAGAGGATCACATAGACCATAAGGTCTTGTGACAAGGATGAAGGCTAAACACACAAAGATGCATCGGGGCTCGCATTCATGCAACTCATATTTGACAAGTTATTAGGACTAAGAAGTAAAACAATACACACACATATCCAAATAATACATTATAGACACATAATAGATCATAATTGTCACATCTTTATTACCAGAGTCATTCTATTACAACAAAGGCATGCATTAAGCAGGCTATATATGACAACCACATAACTTTGTATCTTAGTTTATATAAATCCCCAGAAATACAACATACTGCACAATGCACATTCTCTCAATATTTCTGATATACGACAAACTCAATATTATATTCAAAAGCATTACATGATTACAATAGGCTTAGAGTGAGCTCGATACCAACAACTCAATGAGTCTCATCTAAACATCTAGCTAGCCCCATTTATGATATCTAAGTAAAAGTGTGTTTCTTTAGTTTGCATTAGTATGCATTTGTAGTTAGGTAATCCAACGATCACTATATGTTCCTGACATAGAGTGATCTGACAGTTCATGTTCTCCTTGATATTAAGGGCTACATTGATCTGTAGTTTAACATCTGATTGGTCCATGATCTCTATATAAAAAGCATGGAGGGTCATTTGTCAATGATTGATTGTGACAAAATATATGGTAAATATCTCAATAATATCTTTTTTTGCATTAATAAATTGCTCAAAATGGCCATGTTGGCTAGGGCTGTGGATGTTTCCCCATGGGGGTTTTACCACGTAAAAATATTGGTGTGTTGATCATTGATCTGGTTGTGTGAGTGGTTACCGAAGGTGTTCATCGTTTGTTGGAATACCTGTGTTGTCAAACATTCCCTTTTTACATACGGACATTTAGGAGAGAAATGTCCTACTCTACCACAATTAAAACATTTGAAGGATATCTTACCTTTGTATTTGTCAAATCCTCTTTTTAGCTTTCTCACAAATCATGCTTCTTCTGTATTTGATTCATGGCTAGAACAATCACATAATTTGTGTCCTTTTGTCTTCTTTGATGCTTTGAAAGTTGCTTCCTTCCGTGTTGGATTTTCTTTTTCTGTCCTAATCTCATATGAAGTGAGAATCCCATATAGTTCATCCATCACCATTTTCTCCAAATCCTTCATTTCTTCAATGGTAGAGACCTTGGCATAATATCTTAAGGGGAGATACTTTATCACCTTTTGAACAATCATTGGTTCTTCAACCTTCTCACCAAGTCCTCTGTTCGTGTTGACAATTTCATCCACTCGAAGGAAATAGGCTGCAACATTGTCTTCGTCTATCATTTTGAAAATCTCGAACAATTTTCTATGAGTTTGGAGCTTTGCCTTCTTCACCTTGTCATCGCCTTCATAGATGTTTTAAAGTTCATCCCAAATATCTTTTGTCGATTCACAATGCATCACCTTGACAAATTATGATTCTGATAGCCCACACAAGATATCATTCATGGATTTTTCATTATTTTCAAAAACTTCTTCCTGACCACATTTGTTTGTGGAGTTGTTGGGGCTGTATAACCAATCATGATCGATTGCCAAATATCAAACCCAAGGACCATTAGATATGTTCTCATCCTCATGCTCCATAATGCATAGTTTGTTCCATAAAAAAATGGATCCCTATTTATGGGGAAACCTTCTTGATCGGCCATGTGTGCTCCCGAGATCTACTTTCTAGTGGTTAGACTGTTTCTGAAGGAACCTGCTCTGATACCAATTGTTGAATTTATGCTTATACTGAGAGGTGGTGTGAGTCAATATAAGATATTTTTTTACTTTAATTAACCATTCATCAATCATTCATTAACTTTAAGACATTAAATGTAGGTAAACTCAAATCATGAAACATAGAGTTTAACCTGGAAACCCTTGTGGGAGAAAACCACAAAAACTTATCTTTATAAATGTCTGTAGGCACCAACCTACTAGAGACACCAATATCCTTAGTTGAGAACCAACTCAACAAGAGATTATGTAGGCACCAACCTATTGGAAACACCAATCTCCTCAGTTGAGCACCAACTCAACAAGATATTGTGTAGACACCAACCTACCAAAGACACCAATCTCCTCAGTTGAGCACCAAATCAATAAGACCTATATAGGAACCAACCTAACATCTTCATACATAAAGTAATTATGACTTCACATGCATGCTTCATACTTCATGTATTTCACAACATCATAATACCCTTAACTTTCATGCTCCAATGCCTCTCTTTGCTTCATACCCTAGACATAGATTCAAACCCTAGTCATATTTATCCTTCATGCCCTAACGAACCTCATAACATCATTCCAAAAATATAATCCTAGACTGCAACATCACAACTTCAAAACAACACACTTTTCAACATTATAGACTTTAGTCCTTCATAACGCAGCCTTAAAACTCCAAGAAAAATCCTCTTTCACCTTTAGACCCAAAAAAGACTCCCCAACTCCTCATGTGCACCTCATATCTCTCTTGCGCACATCAGACTTTATATTCTTGCTTAGATGCTCTTCAAATGCGCACATCTATCCTATATTTATAATGTTTTTGTGCTCACTTTTAGCATTGACCTGTAAAGACTAGTTGGGCCAACCTAAACTTTATGGCTGGGTTTTTTGACAAAAAAAATTATATCTCCTCACTCCCAGGGAGTTAGAGATAGTCCCATATACCGTTTGAAAGGTCTTGGAATAAACTATCCAACCATATAACCCATGCTCCAATTTGAGCTAGCTATTTAGAGTAAAAATGCCTTCAAAGATAAGGTATCCAAATTGAGCATAAAAAATCCAAAAACAATATTTCCAACAATCTTCATCTTGTAATCTTTATCTTGGACACTTATAGTCTCCCCCTATATTTGACATCAATGACAACAATATTTGCAACACAAATAATAAAGCTTGATATTATGAGTTCTAGTCTACTAGAAATAGACTACTCTGTGAAGTTTCCATTTGTTGACTCATGATTCATCATGTACTATAAGAGATCGTAAAGAGTTGTGAAGCCTATAACTTATTTAAAATATATATATATATATATATATATATATATATATATAATAGGTGGGGTCCCCTAGGAAATAAACATTAAAATTATTTGGCATTTACCTTCTCAACATCATGACATAGCATTATTATGGATTGTCATATTGAGCATGGTATCAAAGAAGCTATTTATTATCAGTCTGGCTTGGTATATACAGAGTTATGGTCGTTTGTTTTTACATGGTTATATACTCACTACACTCAATGACATTGCAAGTTTTGCAATTTAATACTCATGTAAAACATGGTATTTGTTTGGTATAACAAGTTTTGGGTCAACATGTTGTTTTTATCAAAGCATATATAGTGGTATATATAGACTTGCCAAACATAAAGGTTGCATGGAATTTTTACCCTTGATGAACATATAAGCTTCCTTGATTAATAAGACATTGGAACTATGGTATAAACATAATATATAAAGCATGTATATGTTATGGGTGATTGCATGAAATATGGTTTGAGTATAAGTCTAGGTTCTTCATCATAATAGGTTTGATCCAACATGCAATTGGTGATAACTTATGAATAAATGACATTCACATTATACATGCACTATGAAATAAATTGTTGGTATGCTTGATATATGGTAAAGGTATGAGGTGTATTGGGGTTTCAAAGCTTTGTATATCAGTTTGACAATGTATTAAAACACATGTGAAAGATTCCTTGATACAAATGATTGGTATGCTAGCAATGAGGGTTTATATGATGATTATGATGGTTGTGATCAACACATATCATATGTTTTGGGGGAAATGGTATTATTAAGTTTGAATTGATTTGATATGAAATATGTATTATAAAGTTTCAATCTATTTGATATTGGGTTGATATAATACTGGCGGCGTGTGGGCTTTGAACTGGCCTCTATGTCGGCCATGCATTAAATTTGAGAGGACATGGGCATTAATGCTATGAGATCCTCACTTTATCACCTTGGGTGTGGCTAGAGTTCTCGTCCTTTGGTTTTTGCTTTGGACAATGTAGAGGGAGATGCACTTTGGCTTGAGGATCCAACCTTCCTGTTCGTTGCTACAATCATTTCAAGCCCGTAGAATTGGTATAAATTGACCACTGGGACAAGGTAAGTACTTTCACAGCTCTTGAGCATCTTCTTGCAAGTTAATTTGTTACTAAATGATTTAGTTTTCGCTCTGGTTAGCTGGTAGTGAGTGTAGAAGTTTATCTCCCTGTCTTTTGCTCATAAGCAATCATTTGGAAAGTGAAAAAGTTGAAGCAATTGTTCCAAGTTGGTTAATGTAGAATACAATTCGTGGGTTTTCAATTTACAATAATGGTTATGGTTTTTAATCTTCTTATATGCTTGATGTTGCCTCTGATTCATATTTTCATTTTCCATATCTGTGCGTATTCCTAGAAGACTTTTACTACAAAAAGGGCTTGTAAGGAACAATGGGTCGAACCCATCAACGATATCGTTACCACATACAAAGACTTAATGTGGGTTCGAACTTGAACTTGTTTTGAAAGTAAATTGATGTTAACCTTTTGTTCGTTGGTGGAAAGAATGTATTATATGCTCAACATTTGTCTTTCTCTCCATTCAAAGATTTCTAGCTTGTGCGAATGAACTTTTGGCCACATGTTATCTAGTTCCTTTCTTGGTTTTCTCAAATGGGATTATCCATTGATATAATCTATGTCCATGTGGGCTCTCATATTAAGTCTTTACTATATTTTACACCCATAGTCTACATATCGGAGTAATGGGTGTTAGTTTTCTATTCATACAATGTTTTCGATGTTTTGTTGAGGTTAGTCAACCCTAGTTAAAGATAACCGATGATTGGTTTGGCGATGGGAATAAGTTTAAAAAGACATTTAAACTGGGTTAAAATTTTGGTTTTACATAAACTTTCACATTTTTTCCCTCATTGATTATATCATTTTTCGTGAATATAATCTCTTTATCATTTTATCCCAATCATACATTATTGCATTTCCATGTTCATTTTTCCCTTGTTTAAGTAATAAAAGGATATGTTGAATTTCTCATACACGGAGAAGTATACAAAGAAGCATTTTAAGAGGATTTAGCAAGTTTAATATGACAATGTTGCAAACCCATTGTTTATGGCCATCATACTCCTCCCAGATCTCTTGATAGTGTATGGTATACTTGGATAACTTAGCATATTTTGAGTTGGCATGTTAATTTGGTTGTTGCAAACTTTGTTCATACATAGTTTTGAAAACTTTGGCAAGTGATATTTTGTGAAGATAATGGTTTGGGAACATAAGAAATGGCTTGGAAATTTTCTCAAAAGAGTTACATGTTGACTGATTGATAACATATTGGTTCAATAATGGAAAAAGTGAAGAAGTCTAAAACACATGTACATGAATGTTTACCGAGTTTAAATTTTAAACATGAAATTTCATTCATTACTTTCATTATATGTCACTTTTCGCAAAATATACTCTGTTATCGCACAGTTTATAACTAGGTCAAAAGGCTAAAAGATAGAGCCCAAACTAGCGTAACAGGAACCTACCCCACCCAATGTCACCACAATGGGGAGGTTCTTTCTATTTAGGGAGGTTAGGCCCAGGGGAGACGTCCCCGGTGACCTAGAGTTTTGAAGAGGCTAAGGTATAAAGGTCAAAGTGAAATTCCCTCTTCACAGGTCACCACCAAGAGCAGATAGTCCGACTAAACAACCAATAATGAAGTGTAGGCCCAAATGAGAACACCTGCCCGGAACAAAGCAAAAGAAGACTAATACATGCAGGCTATGATTTCAAAGGGTTGGTACTTCATATAACTATCTGATATCAATACATAAGCAATAGATATTGACGAGATCAATGTTTATAAATACAACAATGAAATAATATCAATTCATCAATATATACCAAGATGATGTAGCAATCAATGTGTCAAATTAATCCTTTATTCAATAAATGCTCTTAAACCATCATCTAATTGCCTATGAAGAAAACTTGTTGCGTCAAGATGGAATAACCAAGGATGACATCAACCTTATTAGGGTTAGTAGTTAGTTAGGGTTTCAATTTATAAGAGTTTGAAAGTTTGTTTGACCACTGTCACTTCAACGTTGGAGACCTGAGATCAATGCCTAAGGGTAAATGGAGTGAAATTAAGGGAGGACACAAAGGTTGAAGGGAAAAGGCTAAGGACTAGAGGGAAGGGTTCTGAAGTGCTGCAATGGCAAGGCCCCAGAAACAAAACCCTAGGGGAAAGAGGCTCACTCTAGTGTTGCTTAAGCAAGGCCTCGTGCTCTTTCCTCCTTCCTTAAGTTTAACTTGGGAAAACGGCTAGCATAAAAGATAAATCAAGACACGAGAGTGTGGTGAGGGAGAGTGTTGCAAAGGCAAGGCCCTATCACCAAACCCTAGAAGCAGGACAACCCTAGGTGTAGATAACCTAGGCCTGGGACGTCTCCTCCTTCTTGACCTTTAAAGGGACGACTAGCACAGGGGAAGAAGCAATAAGAGTGTAGCAATGGCTAGGCTCTTCCTTCCTTCTTTAATGGCTGAAAATTTCTCTTTTAGGGGACATGAGACAACGACCTACTTATGTGTTTGTCCCCTAGGGTTTTAAAATCAGAAAAATTTATAATAAATGCAAGAATATAAGACTACAACCATTCAATTAAGAAGTTTTGCAGAAAAAACACTTACATATCATGATGAAATAGTATTGCAAACCCTAGTTGTAAACCTTCCTTCAAGAGAAATGCCAAAAATGCCAAGAAAAGCCTTCCTTTAACAAGTGCGCCTCACTCAAAGAGAAGAAATACCCAAGTAGGGTGCAAAAATAAGATCTCACTAGGAGAGTGAGTGTTGTGTTATGTCAAAATGAGGATAAAACACCTCAATATATATTGTATCAATGACCTTTAATTAATTTTAGGTCATAAAAATTAGCCGACAAGGCTTTAAACCAAAATCATATTGTTTTTACATTAAAATGCCAAATTAAAACCCTAACTGAGCTATAATAAAGGTAAAATCCCCTTCAAGGGACGCGTCAGCCCCTTTTAGGGCAAATGAGACATCCAGGAGCAAAACGTTAGCCCCCTAGGGGATTCTGCAACATGCCACACGTGCCATTATTGCCCAGTCTGCCTCCAAGGATAACCATGAAGCTCAATGACGTCATGGTAAGGATGGGGATGCTCTGAGCCTTCCAAGGCCAACGTTCCACTAAAAAGGGGTCATTCCCCCAAGGCCGAGCTCTGCCAAAGTGCCTCTAGTGAAACCTCCTCTTCTTCTCCAGTGCAAAACCTTGATCAAACACTGTCCCGTCTCTGCCCCTCTGACGAGGTCTTAGCAACCATCTGATGGGCTCTTCAGCCCCATGGAGGTTCGAACTAATCATCTCCCCATGTGTACCGGTCAAAATGGTACCTGTCCGTCGGGCATGGTCCTGGACACCAAAAAATACACCCTCCATGGGCTCATTAGTCACAGGGATCATAGCAATGTTAATCACATTTCATCATTAATATTATCAAACATATGCATAAAAACCTTGATATGTCATTCAATAGCTCAAAGACATTACAAAAACCTACAATACAAGGTTGAG
>ML804134.1:193309-204101 GCA_009831015.1 Picea engelmannii
TTTATTCTTTTCTTTATTTGCTTTAATCTTCTTCTTTTTATTTTTTACTCAAGGGCTAACTAGAGGACACTGCCTTGGCGTGGTGACCAGAGCTGACAGTGTTACCCACAAGTACTTTCACAGAGATGATACCCCCTTTCCCTTTCCCTTGGCCATGCAACCAAAGGTCATTGCCCTGGCGTGGTAACCAGATGGTGGCAATGTCATGCTGTTAGGTACCCATGAACATAATAGGTTGGCTCGTGATGAGACCCCCTATCCTCTTGATTAGGTCTTGTTTGTTATTTTTTCTCGGGTCCCTCTTGTTTCTTGCTGAGAGGCCTTTTATTGCCTTCTCGGGAATCCCTGGGTGAAGCATCTCGAGGTTTTATTTCTAGGCTTTTATCTTTTACCAACTACTTTTACCTTCTGGGCCTTTAGCCCCTTCTTCCCACAAGATAAGGTGCAACCCCACAAATAGATCATCCTAATGCCCGGACAAGGGGAATGGGATAGATGAGCGAGAGATAAGATGGAAAAGTGGTGGTATGATGTGAGCGGACGATGGCTCTTCAGAAATCCCCTAGTGGCAAACCAAAACCTATGGGTACAGGCTTGCTAGGGCACCCAGTCAATCTCCCCAAACATGGTCAAGTGGGCCAATGTAAGATCCAAGCATTTGTCGGAGATAAAGGGATCAGATGCATATATTTAAAGGTTATAATGATCAAAAGTGACACATACCATGATACCTGGACCAATTACCTCATGGAGCAAGAGCCTTCCCTGATACAAGACCAAGCTGATGGTGATGGATGCTGCTGCTGCTGACAAGACGAATCTGACAAAAGAAGAAAAGGATGGGCCCTCCAGGGCCATGTTCAGGTCAATCCTGCTCTTGGTAGTCGATTTCTAGGACCTGTGGGCCTCGAGACATGGTCTCCTAGTTATCCCTAGAAATATGGGATAACATACTCCCTTTATCATTTGTCCCAGTCATATATATATATTCATTTTCATGCATTTTCTTGTTCATCTGTTTAAAAGAACTATAAATTGTTCATAGCAGAGAAGTTTTCAAGAAATATTCAGTTTAGATTTTGAAAGTTGAAATGGAAAGATGGGTGTTTGGTAAGTTTTGGATTTTCTTCTCTATCATACATTATTCCCGTTCCATTTCTCCCTTTTATGCTTGAACTTTCATGCTATACTTAGAGGCATAATTAAATCATATTTAACAAAGTTTGTAATGGGTGTTTATTGTGCCATGTCTTGTATTATACTTTGCGGATTATGGACTAATCGAAATGATAATTGTGAACTAGATGAGCTTATTTGGTAGATGGAGTAATAGAGGAGGTAACACATGAAATAAAGGGAGAAGAGGAAAAATGCCAAATGTATTTTGGCAACAAGGAAGGCACAAGAGAATGAGATTTTCCATCCATTTCAATGCTTATTCAGATGAATTTAATCAACTAGTGCAAACTGGTTACTTGAACCTTGGTGGATATCCCGATTTACCTCATCCCCCAACTCCTCCTAGTGCACCTTTGCAGCCACACCCCAACATCATGGACTTTCCTAAGCCTCATGTTCAACCAATTAATGATGGTTAGGATAACAACCCTGTAAACCCTCCTTCTAGTGTCACTCAATGACATGTTTCTCCTCCTCCTCCTCCTCCTCATACAACACAATTTATTGCATCAACTATTTTCATGGCCTATTCTCCTCCTAAAGATTATAGAGTGTCTCACCATGATCTCCAGATGGATAAACGAAAGAAACATGTTACCTCTCCTATCACCAAGGCATCCCAACCATCCTCTGTACATTTGAAACAGTAATCAGCAAAAGAAGACAATGAAAAAAGAGAAGTTACCTTCAGTGACATGCACCTGAAAATAATTAAGCTTGATGAGAAAAAGTGTTTTTTTTTTCCTCGGAAAAAAGTGCAATTCTATTCATCCATAGAGAACCAAATTACATTCTATAGGTGCATCTAGCACATGCGTAGATAGATCCCAATGGGAAAAATAGATGACAGACATGACATAAAGAAAAGAAGAAAGACTAACTCGAAATGATCCTCAAAATGGGTCGGTGAAGAGCCTCACAAAGAGAACCCGAGAGAAGTAAAACCCCCAAAAATGCACTCCCAACAGACCCAGGAGGCCGGAAGGACTAGATCATAGAGGTATGAAAACCTTAGATCGATAAGACGAAATAGCAGCAAAATCGATGGAGACCTCGACCAACAAGTGACCAGAAACTGCACACCCTCCCAACATGACCTCAAAGTTCCTAGATTCACAACACCGCACGCACAAGACATGACCTCAAAGCTCTGGAACAATTCAAGTCAAGTGGAGGAAAGGAGACATCAATAGTTGCCAAAAGGAGTCGGATCATGAGCATACAACAAACCCTGAACAACTGAAGAAACCCGATAGAGGAACCGCATAAACAAAGTAGAAAAAAGTGAAATCTCCAAGCCTCAATCCCAGATCCGCGTTCCCACTGAGGAAGAATCAACCGCCACTCCAGAAAAAAACAGATTTGAGATAATAATCCCAGACGACGCCCCCCAGACGCACCACAAACAGTTGAAAACTGAAGAAAAAATGGAACTAGATATCGATCTGGGCACCGGGCCCTGAACTGAGCAAAAGGAAGGCATAGGGAGAAGACACAGCTTCCCTGGAAGGAGTTGTCGCACGATGCCACAACCCGCCTGCAAAAAATGAAGAGCCCGATCCACGCGAGATGATCCAAGCGACGGGGAGAGGAGCCACCTTGCTTGGATAAATGGGGAAGAAGTGTCTCCAAAAGGGAGAGAAACACCAGGGAGAAGAAGCAACTGAGCGAGGGGCCACAGGAAAAATCCCTTCCGAGCCGTAGGAGAGAAGGAGCATGTGGTCTGCGGCCAGGGAAACCCTAGCCGCCTTGACGAGAAAAAGTCTTATTATGAAGACTTTCTTAATCTTATACCATATGCGTTTGAAAGTAGAAAAGAAAGAGAAGATTTTTTCAAAAAGAAAGACCCTTACCTTTTTAAAATTGTATCATGAGATTGTTATTTTAGACATTTGATACTTTATTTGGGACATACAACAAGCACATGATATTTATTTTTGGAAACTTTAAATATCATATCATTTTGGTATTTTGGGAGATACAAGTGTTTGTTAATTTAAAATATTTTGGATGGGTGTTTTCTCTCTCTCTCTCTCTCTCTCTCTCTCTCTCTCTATATATATATATATATATATATATATTCAAATCATTTTGGGAGTTACAAGAAAATTCTTGGAAAATGAGGAGCGAAGACCTAGTGGGACCCTACCTATTATTTAAATATATATTACCCTTATAATAAATAAAGTTGTCTTCTCTTAAATAAAGTTAATTAACTTTTTAAACAAAAGGTAGTTGAACTACCTAACTACTTCAGGAAGATATAAAAGAAGGAGAGCAAGACAAAGAGAGATATTTCCCAAGTTAAACACACAATTGCTTTGTTAGCTCCACTACTTCATCACAACTAGTGAAAACATAAGCTTTCGAGCTTTTCCCATCTTTAAGTGTGCATGGAAACACTAGATTGCATCATTTAATGCATTGATGATGTACAAGAAGGTTGGGTGAGTATAAATGATTACCCATGTAGACTGCACATCATGCATAATTAATGTGTCGCACAACTAATAGTTTGGTCAACTGCATGATTTGACTTTGATTCTCCATAGATAAATGAGATACTCCTTGTGTTTAGTGCTTCATTGGCCTCATTTTATGGACATATGGTTAGAAATGACGTTTTAGACGAAAACCCTTTCATTTACACAAGTGGATAAAAATGGTGTGATAACATTAACTACATATTTTGCTCGCCTCAAGCCAATACTAGTTTGGTTTTTTTACATAACTTGTTACAGGTCCAACTAATATTAACTCTCTCGATTGAAGACCATACACACTGATGCCCTGCCCCTTTTCTATTTAGAATTTCAATGCAACCATTAGATTGGTCGAGCAATATATAACTTAATAATACGTTAGTTGTGACACATTTTTTGACTCAACCAAAAGTATTGGTTCCTTTTCCCAACCTGCACTGTGTAACTCATGCCTTTGTTTCACCTTTCCAGTGGAACAATCTAGTGGATGCTCCTATAAGAGTTGGTTGGATTCCTTGGTCATCTCTATATCAATTTTTACATCTCCCGCATAAGTGGGTGGGGTGGGATCATTTATTGAAGTTTCAGGAATGATTGCCTTTGGTCATAGAAGTAGAATCACCTAGTGTTGACTTTGCTCCTATTCCTTTCACTAAGTAGGTGTGTTATTTTGTCACCTTTTGACTTGAGTCACCCTTTGCTCTAGACAAAATGCAGTGTTTAAAGGCAACGATAAAGAATTTGTTGTTCAACATTTTCATATTACATAAACAATGAACATACAAACATCACGAGGGACCAAATTTTTTGAAGTGTAATTTTTTTTATCATTTATATGAATGAATTAATACATGAAATGAAAGTAATTGATAAGAAAATTTACATCTTAAAAATTTGATCCCTCTCGATGTTTGATAGATTTAAGGTTTAAGATAATTCTATGTTGGTTTATTTTTTAGATCCAATCACATACATACTCAACAACAATTACTAGAATGTAGAACACCTCATTTATTTTGATACAATGGACTCAATAAATACAACCTCAAACTTTTTTTACTTTTCTACAAAAAATTTTGCTTTATATTCATATTAAATATAAATTGTTCATTACAAGATATCATCAACCGAATAGACCCTATTGCAACCGAGGAAGAAAAAACAAGTCTTGCAGGGACTATTATCCAACGAGCCAAAAGCCAAAATAACAAACTAGCCTAGCTTGGAAACTCTAATCCAAGTCAACCAATAGGCCCAGGAGACTCCCCACTTCGCCTATGAAAACCAAAATAGACTCCCAACAATACATAGAGGGAATTAAAAAAGTTCTAAATACATATGAGGGCCTTCATGGTCCCCAACACATTGATAGTAACCAATTTTCCCTGGAGGCTGTTGAAGTGCCTGCTTAGATAAAGTATCTGCTGTTGTATTAATTTCACGGAAAACATGTTGAAAGGTAATGGATTGAAAATGATTTATAAGTTCAAGGATTCTATCCTTCCAACACTCCAAATTAAAAACCTGGAGATGTCCCTTGCCTTGCAACCAGTCGATGACAATCTTAGAATCGCCATGAACAGTAAACTCCGAAATATCCAGCCTGACAGCGAGAGTGAGTAGTGCCCATGCTCTGGTGTTTGTCCTCGACCCACAATTAAAATACCATTTAAAAATTCTGAATTCAGAGATCCTGATAATCTCTCCCGTGCCACTCTTCTGCCCTGTTGATAACGTCGCCCCCTCGAACTAGCCAATGGGGTCCCTTGTCACTGGACCCAAAATCTGTCTCCTCGGCTTCTTAATTTTTTTTTTTTGCTCTATAGTCTCTCAAAATAGATAAAGATCGAAAGGTTACCTTCTAGATTGATGGTGTTCCTTCCTCGAATAATGTGCAGTTCCTTTCTAACCAGATATTCCAACAGATGTAGGTTGGAAGGGAGGGGAAACAAGGATTATGTTGTTTCTAGTTTTTAAAGCAGTCAGGAATGGAGCAGCCCGTCCATCGACCCAAGATTTTTAATGAGAGAAGAACTTTGTCCCAAACAACACTCGTAAATGGGCAATCGACAAATAGATGCAAGCTAGATTCTGAGTTTTTCTTACATAAGGAGCAATAACTCGGGCCTTCAAATCCTCTTCGCTGCAAGTTGTCCCACAGTAGCAATTTTTTTTCCACAAGAAGCCAGATAAAAAGTTTAAGTTTTAATGGACAGTCCTAGGTCCAGAGTAATTTTCTCCACCCACCAATCAGAAAGGCACGTTTCTTCTTTTCAATGGCCTCATAGACATTTTTTACTGTGATTCTGCCCGAGCTGTCACCTCCTAGCCAATTCAATTCATTCGGCCTCTGAGTTAACTGAACTCCACTGCTAATGAGTGACTTTCTGTAGTCCTGCAATTCGGCAGCAAGTGTCCCTCCTATATCCAAATTAGAGCTAATGTACCAATTGTGTCCAAATAGACCCTGTCGTGGCAAATTGCAAGCTTGATACAGAAAATAAACACCACGCTGATTAAGTAAGTGGATCAAATTATCTGACAAAAAGGACGAAGTTCCCATCCCAAGGATCTGATCTTTCCCTATGACTTTTGAGGAACCCGACCCCGGGTGCCAAGTAAGCCAATGCACTAAAAAGTGTAAATATTTAAGGAGGTATTTCCAAGTCGGAGAACCCAAGATTCCAAAGTCCGAGGCTGTCCTAAACCAACTCTCAACAGATAAAGAAGGAAGATACTTAGTTTTAATAACTCGGTGCCAAAGTCCTTCCACCATCAAAGCCCGCCAGAGTGTGTTCGCTGCCATGGCGCGACTTAAGCTGAAGAGATTCGTCAGCCCCCACCCCCCGAATATCTTTGGTCGTGCTATAAGTTTCCAGCTACACAAATGGAATCCCTTTTTCTTTTTCTTCCCATTCCAAAGGAAGTTATAAACAATCTGTCGAATTCTGTGGAGGACTGATGCTGGTATATTTGCCAAGGCCAGCGAATAGACCAACTGGATTTCTAAGACTGCCTTGGCTAGCACAAGTCGACCACCCATAGTCAACCAATTATTGCACCAATGATTGATTTTGTACTCATATTTCATCAACAGCCAATTCCAATCCTTTGCTCTAAACCTATCAGCTTTCAAAACATAGCCAAGATACTTAAATCCATTAGTAAGATTATTAATAGTAAAATTGAAAGCAGTTTTTATGGAATCCAGAAATGGTTGTTGTACTCCATACTGATAGAAAGAAGATTTCTGATTATTGATCAGTAATCCAATTGCGCTGCAGAAAGTATCCAAGAGTTTTTTAATCACCAACCATTTAGAAATGGAAGCATTGTTCATAATGAGAAGATCATCAACAAACAGGAGATGTATAATCCGAACAAGTCTAGAAACTTTGATGCCCGAAACCGTTCCTTCACCTTGACTTTTTCTGATAGCTAAGCTCAGGCCTTCCATAACTAATGTAAAAATTAAAGGAGAGAGTGGACAACCTTGTCTGAGTCCCCTGCCACTAATGAAGAAGTCAGTTGGTTCGCCATTTATGAGAACTGCGTAAGTAGCAGAAGTAATGCATCCCATAATCCACTTGGTTGTATGTAAAACGAATCCACATTGAAGAAGAACTAATCTAAGGTAATCCCAGCTTATGCAATCATTAGCTTTTTTAAGATCGATTTTGAGGATCATAGCTTGTAACTTGTAAAAGCCAAATTGCTCCTTTGAAATAGTGCACGACAAGATGGGCCTGATGCGATTAACTATAATTTTAGTAATAATCTTCTAGCAAAGATTGCAGAGTGCAATCAGACGAAAGTCACTAAAGGAGGCCGACACATTAATCTTGGGAATGAGTGCTATAAAAGTCGAATTGATGGATCTGTTCACAGAGCCAGCTAATCGAGATTCTTCGACAACCTCCACTAAGTCTTCAGCAAGTCATTTAAAGAAGTGTAAGTAGAAATCCACTGTCCAATCATCTGGGCCACGACTCTTGTCCTCGGTGAAGCCCCTCAGTACCTCCAATATTTCTTCCTTCATGCATGGGCTTTCCAACCGAAGAACGTCCTCTTCTGTGGTCAATCTTGGATAAAGGCGAACTGTGGCTATTTGGTCAACAATCAAATTATTAGATTCTTTATAAAAATTGCTGAAATGTCTCACGACTTCTTTCTTTATGGCCTCCTGCCCTGTATGAAAGTGATCAGTCTCATCCGTAACTTCCCAAAGGTGTTTTTTATTCCTCCTGAAACTTGCAAATCCATGGAAATATTTGGTGTTCTTATCTCCTGATAGAATCCAAGTGGCCCGACTCTTTAGTCTCCAAAGTTTGTCTTCGGCCCGTAGGAATCTTTTTCTATCAGACTCAAGTGCTAACAAATGAGGACTAAGTTCAGTGAGAGAATGATGCTCAAGACTCACAATTGTGAGCGAGGCTATCTCTTCCTCAATGTTATCAAGTTGTTGATGATCACTTTTCTTTTTGACAACAATCCACTTCTTAACTTTAGCTTTTAGATTACTGAGTTTTCGAGCCAGTCATAAGTCATAACTGCACCCCTTCTCCAAATGAAATCTGCCTAGAGCTCCATTCTTCTCTAACAAGTTTATTGAGATTTTCATCTTTCAATAGTGCCGAATTAAATTTAAAAGGAAAAACAACTGCTTTAATGCCATAGTCCATACAACCTCAAACGTAACAACTTCAAAATTAATAATTTTTATGGTTTAGTAATTGAAAATAGGCAAGTGACATAAAACCCTTAAAATGAAATTGTTAACCGAATTCGACAAATATAGACATTTTGTATTGCCAAATTTAACAATGCTAAATTTTAAATTTTAAAGTACATTTTTGAATAATCTTATAATATTTATACAGGGTCCAACGATTTCAATGCTTCAAAACAAGTATCTGCCGATGGGTCACTTGTACTAATTCATTACCGTCGGACGCAAATACCACCCTCATCTTCCTGTCATTCTATCCACGAAGATGGAAGTCGGCCTCACAATTACCACGACGGTATGTTTCTCTCATTTCCTGGTTCATTTCAATCTTTATTCTGTATTTCAGCCTCCGAATGTTCAGTTTTCAGTTCCTCGCTACTTACGATTCTGAGCTCCGCCATCCCCGAGATTGGAATTCGTGACATTGTTATTCCAAGTGATCGAGTTAGGTTCACTAATTACAGAAATTCCTCTGTGGCTAACCCACATAATCACAGTGCCAAGCTCCATATGCATCAGTCAGCCAGTTCAAATGAAAGGGGAAAATAGTTGAAGCCAATCAAACAGATTACACACCACTTTCAAGGATAACTTACAGTGGCGATGGACCTGGACCACCCTTTGCAAGCCATAGGATTTAATAGGGAGCCCCGTGTACTGTAGTGGTCACATCAATCTAACAAGGACTAGGTCAGCCATGATGGGCAGGCCTAGCAGCGAGGGAGAGAAGCGAGAGCTGGTCACATAGCTGCCCTTACGAGCCTCAACGCCCACCTAGTAATGATGAGATCCTATGTATTCCTTTGGCCGTTTGGGAAGGTGAGCGACTGCAATAGCATGCCAATGCAACGTGAGCCCCCAATTCCAGTTGAGCCTCTTAAAGGTCTTCGCTGGTCCTTAAAGCATAATGATGATCAGCCACCACCTTATGCAAACATGGTGGTGTTGGGTGATTGACTTGGGAGTTGCTTGTCTTACCTCGGTGATTGCATGCTAATGGTTATTTGTTGCCCCAATTCATCCAGTACATCATGGTAATAGCTGTTTAATGACTGATTTTGCATGATACAAGTTAAGTAGCTTGGTTCATGTTTGTGTTCGAATTTAGATAATGAAATTCAGGAAAAAATTGACAAATGAAAAAAAATGATAAAATTGGCCATTAAATTGGGCAAAGAGAATTCAGTGAATTTTGTTATTAATTCCTAAAAGGATATTAAAACATCATTGCTGGTCTTTCTCCTCCACACATATATTTTTTATTATCTTTTATAAAGCTAAAGAAAAAACAAATATTAACACTTTGCTTGGCCATTAAATTCAAGATTGTCATTAAGGTTGCCATTGGATTCGTCAATGCTCGAGACTCAGCGAATTTCACTTTTATTTTCAAATGTTTTCTGCTGACCAAGGATACAATCATACTCTTTTAGTTCAAACTCTTTTAGTTCTTGATGTCTAGACTGAGCACAATCCTTAGATCAGGCCTCTTCTTTCTTCACTTGTTCCACTTGATCAGGTCCCTGAATTTGGGAATCGGGCCCAATTGCCCAATCAGACCCTCCTTTTACCTACTTGGTGTGGATGGGTCCTGATTTTGGAATTAGCCTTGTTACACCATATATTGTATGGGTGTCCAAGGACCATTTCATGACACCCATGGACTTCTTATGTACCACTTATACATCTAGGGGCATTTTGTTATTGCACATGTTATTTTGGTGCTACCCTCATGGTTTACCTAGCCCTTGTCCAACCAAGGGGGAAGGTGACATTCTTATAGGATGACTTGGAATTATCATTTTTTATGCTCATTTGCTCACTTCAGCTTATCAGATTTGTTGGTCATACCTTGTATCATTGGTAGAGGTTGCTTTGATAACGTATTATGTTTATTCATTTTGTAGCAGGTGCTACTCCATGGTTGATTATTGGTGAAGAAATCATTTATTTCCTTATCTTGTTCTCATGACGTTCTAGTCATTACTTTCAATTGGTCATTACACGATGGGTTCAAGTCTTATTCTTAGTTGTTGTGTCCTCTAACTTGGTTGTGTACTTTTCTAGTAGTTTGCTTATATGCCATTCCCCTTTCATTATCAATCCATCACTTTGCCTAGGTACTATCTGTTGAGTTTTGTACCTTGGGAGGTGTTCCCCATGTGCTTATGACCTCCTTAGCACATGAGGGAAGGAAATTACACTTTGTACCTTGTACTTTTGTCTAATTTCACTTTGACTTTGATTAAAGTGAAATGTAGTCACTTTTGGCCTAAAAGTGATTATTAATTCAAAGGGGTGAATTAGAGACATAAGTTGACTTAGGAAACTTAACCCAAAGTGGGTTTGTGATTTAGATATTCATGGGGAGATCTCAACCATCGATTAGATGGGAGATGAG
>ML804135.1:0-29201 GCA_009831015.1 Picea engelmannii
TATACAATCACTTGCATTGTATGAATATCCTATTGTTCCTAACCTAATCGAATTCATTCCTACATAGTGATTATAGTTCTTATACAATCACTTGCATTGTATGAATCTCCTATTGTTCGTAACCTAATCCAATTCATTCCTACGTAGTGATTGACTTGAACACCCATGGCCCTAACACAATCTATCGTGCCTTCGTAGTTCAATATGAGACCTTAACCATAATTTCTTAGTTGACACTAAAGACTTGGTTACAACGTTATCCCTCCACTAGATTGGACATCTTTGTATGTGATTTAGGCATAGAATCAAAACGTGAATTAGAATGGTGCCCAAACTTAGAATCAAAATTAGGCCAAGGTCAAAACTAGAATAGGTTGTCAAAGGAGCCTTGTCAAGTGGATGAAAGCAAGGTATTGCTATTGCCCCCACTAGGATTGAAGTATCCCTAACAATGTGTGTTTCCCTTAGTGGACATGTTTATGCATGTGATTTTGGTTGGGCCTACATGTAAGTCTTGGGTAACTTTGACATAATAGTTAGCCCCCACTTACAACTTCTTAGTTGATAGAATTTGATTTCAGTATTGTAAGTCAAATTCACTCATTGTAAATTCTCCCAAATCGAAAAAATTATTAATACATTAAATAAAATAAAGATCTACAAATGAAATACATATGTAATAAACAAGAAAGAAAAAAAAAAAATCAACATTCAAATTCAAATAAGAACACATGTATATGGGGATAAAGCAAGAAAAAAAATAAATCAACGTTCAAATAAGAACATGTATATGGGGATAATACACTAAGACAAATTATTTTAAAACAATTTTTTTTTAACGCGTGTACAAAGTATAGAGCAACCCATGAGGAGCATCTTGCCTCACCCATCTCCCATTTGTTACAATACATCTACTTCCTTTTATATACTCTCTAACCTACTCTAATAGGTGAGCCCATGTATTAACATGCATTAATAGGTCACAATTACCAATAAATGACCCTTTTATTACAAACACTCCTCAAATAAGTAACAATAAAATCACTTGTATTGTTATTTTCAACACACCTCCTCAATACATCAAATATTCAACACGATTTCCAAGTTTTTGTGTTGTCACAATGATCCAATATCCATGTTTAGTATCAATCCAACGTGTGGAGGCTAAGTTTTGTCCCCTTTTGGAGCAAGCACAAAACTAAGTAGTGGGAATGGTCTGATAAGCAAAAGCTCGACTACACACAAAAAAACGGATGTAACAAAGATGTGGAACTCTAAGTACATAAAAGGCCATTTTCAAAGGTGACAATCCATGAAGCTATTGTGGCCTTGAATTCCTCTGCAGGTGAGAGACGTGAGGCATAGAGCTTATCCGACAAAGTGGACAACAATTTTCATATAGTTCCTTTATATTCTTTTGTCGCCGCCTTTTAATATATATGTATATATATATACTTTTATAATCATTTAGAGGTGAAGAGTTTGGAGATTTCCTATTGTTTGACATGCTTGGTTTTTTTGTGAAGTTGTTCTATTAGCTCTACAAATGTTGTTTGTTGTCATGTGAGATGCCATGTACTACTTCTAACGTAAAATATTATTCTATGAATATAATGGAGATGGCTCTTGGATCCCCATATGTCTCTTTGCTGGTCTCTTACATGGATGATGTGCTTATTGTTGTTATATATATATATATATATATATATATAATACCTTGTACTTAATATAATTAGTAGATAACTATTTAAGGAGCTTTGCACCATTGTTGCTTTCCTCTATTTTGCAATATTTTTAAAGGCAACTTCAAATATGTTTTAGATGACACCTCCTTCCTCTTGAAGGTTGAAAATGTGAGCATTTTAGGCTATAATAGACTTCTATTGGACATCTTTGCAAACCCTCGGGCTATAATATTTTAGCCAATAAATGATTATGTTGCTAAGAACTCAACTAATGCATGTCAGTGGAAATCTGATGGAAACCAATGAAGGTGGAGTTGTAAGATTGTTTTCATGTGAAAAATTGTGCCTTTACATGTCAAGAATATTTGTATTTAGACTTAGATATGAAAAGATCGAAGCATAAGTACCTCTTTGAAGAGAAACGTGAGATGTTTTGAGTCAAGTTCCCTATATTGTCAAAGCAACCTCATCATTAGTGACCATACCCAAATATTGCTTGGAAAACTAATAAATGTTGAACCTATAGACCTTTAAAGACGAACTAACATTTGCACTAGGCTTTTGATTTAAAGAAGTGATTGATGGCTATACTTTGGAATTTTCCATGGAGTGTCATAAAACTTTAACCGAGCATTGGAAGAGTTCAAGAAGGGAACTCACATAAGGTTGATTGTCGAGATTCATGTCTTGATCAAGATCTTGCTTGTGGAATGGGGTATTTTGCCTAACCCCACAATGATGGAAATACAAGCCTTGCGCCAAGGGTGGCACTAAAAGATGATGTGAAGGCAGAGTTCATGTGTCAAGAAGCCTAAGGTTCAACAAATGACAAACACAAAGAACCTACCAAGTGGAGCATTATTAAATATGAAAAATGTTAAAAGAAGACTAGTGGAAGGAACAAATGAGAAGGGTCTACCCCAAGAAGGAGTCCCTCATGTGAGGGTACAATGCCAAGGTGTATATAAAGTGTGAAATGATTAGACAATTATGAGAGCTGAGTATATGAGATTTGACTAGCACCGTAGAGTGTGAGGAGTGTGAGTTGGAGCAAAGACCAGAGAAGGTTGTGATGGAATGACTCGAGGGAATGTCATCAAATCAAAGTTGTAGGAATAATGATAAGTTAGAGAATGAGAAAGTTAAGATAGAGTGCACAAAGACACAAGATGACCATGCACTACTTGATGATGTTAATATTGGAGTTGTAAGCAATAGTGCATGAAATCAAGAGAATGATGCAAGAGTATATGTGTCATGTTGGTGTGATAGATCCACATAAGTCCACAACATCGAGGATGCAGGTCAAAGTAGCAATGATGTTAGTTCATCCTTCATTCCACCCATTGCACCTTTTGTTATTTTTCAAGTTTCTTGTAACCGTTGTCACACATATAGCAAGTGGTGCAATTGCTAACAGTGAAAGTGTTCTTGTATCAATGTTAGTGTTAGAGGGAAATAAGAGTTTGTTTGTAGTTGTTTATACTAGTGTAAACATCATAGTTGGAAGTCAAAATTGACCACTCAGCTTGGTCCATTGGGATCTGTTTTAGTTCCAGGTCCATGAAGTGCAAGTATGGTAAATCAACCTATAAAGTCAATAATGAAATGGTTGTTGTTCCATGGTTGTGTAAAAGAAGATGCAGAACAACATTGGTTCCTTTGCGAAGCAATCTAGAGTACACGAGGGAGTAATAATATTGTGAGACTTGATGAGTTCCAAACCACTCTGCATGGGAAAGCATTGCAGTGATATCGTTGAGCTTAAGGAAATTAAGTAGAGGGTTAATTGAGAATCAAACAAGGAATGTGACAAGAGGTTTCACAACCTTATAATTTGGTTAAGCTACACTATCTAGGATGTGAAATATAAGGAGTGGTCCATAGGTAAGTTATTACCACACCTATAAAATCCCTACCTCAACAATGCCTAAGCACTCGATGAGAGGCATTGGTGTTTGTTATGTGTATGGATTCCATTAGTGGGATAGGAGATGCCATGGTTTTAGGACTAGCTCCATGGATGGTATAGCTCCAATACCAACTCACTGCTTTGTTTGAGAAAATCCAAGATTTGGCAAAGGGGAAGCAAGTAAAACAAGAAAGTGCATGTTGCATGGTTTACAAGACAGAGGGGAACCTATGGCATGATTGATGGTTTAGTGGCTTACCATTATGACGTGGGATCCTTTTTTGAGGAATACAAGGGTGGATATCTACCAGTTTTGTCACAATCGAGGCTTGACCCATACCATTATTCATTGTTGCATAAGTATACTAGCACTATTGTTGTTATGTATAGTGACTTCTGCCAAAGTAACACACATTGCATTGAGGATAGCAAGGATTTACAAGCATTGGTGGAAAATATTTGAAAATACTATCTTTGTGGTTGACTCAATAGCGGGGGGTAATCAAGCAGAAGGCTAATTTTAGGAGCATTGTGAGGCTCAGGGTAGTTTGGGAGGAAATCAATTTCCTTTGAGATGTTTTAATTGCAATGAAGTCAACTACATAGCATGGAATTTTCTGCATCTACATCATCTGTGGTGTGGACATTGTTGAAAGATAGGGCATAACATTGATGATTGGTTGAGGTTAATTGAGATTGGGAAGAGAGGAATAAGAGGTGGCATGGGTCTAAGTTTGTAAATTTTGAGCTACGGGGCTTGGAATTGTTGTCACATAAATCTTATACACTAGAGTTAATATTATCCCCAGAGGAGGAGCTAATATCAACACTAACCTTGTTGCCTTGTTGAGAGAATTTGTTCATAGTGATTTATAATTCAACATTGCTAGGAAGGAGGAGCTTTTGATGTATTGAGGTGATGCAAGAAATCGAGAGAGGTTGGGATTCCAGATCAATGATACCATCTTGGCTATTGAGTCCCTTTGATCCAAGAACATAGTTAAGCATTAGAGGGCAATGAAGTTAAGGATTGGTTGTGAAAATTCTCGAGAATTATGGGGTATGAAGAGTCCTCGGTGAAACTATGTGCTCTCTTGGCAAAGACCTTAGAAAATATCCATGCATTTCATTAGTTAAAAAAATAAAAAATAAAAAGGGTTAGGGAGGGAACTTAGATTAGATGTTGTCATCAACAGATATTAGGAATGCAATGTCATGTTAGGAAAAAAAAAAATGTTAGGGAGGGAACTTAGATTAGATGTTGTCATCAACAAATATTAGGAATGCAATGTCATGTTAGACTTAGGTTCTAATGTTAACAATCTGTGGAAGAAGTATTGGGATCTTATGGCACCATCGAAGCTAGTTTACTCATCAATCTAGTTGTGTGCGCTAATAAATGTAGAATTTATCTTGTTGGGTAATTGGAGGATGTAAAAGTAAACTTGGATGGACTCAAGACTCACTTGGATTTTAAAATTATCGAGATTGTAGATGAAAGGATCATTCTCTAGCCTTGTTCAACATATATCGGGCCTTTGATAATGGTGCAATTAAGAACCTAAAGCAACACATGATGTCATTTGAAACTGCAGGCAGGCTCATTGTTTAGTTCATTAACCATGTGTAGGGAGAAAGATTCAAGGAGCTAGTAGATGAATATTTGGCTAGCAACATGGTCATTCAACTATAAAATCTTAAGTCTAGTCAGTGGGAAGATTACATCAATCCTAATGTAGAGGGGGAAATTCAATTCACACGATGTCTACCATTTTCACACAAATTCAAAAGAGGCTATGAACCATTGGAAATGTATGGATTATGCACGGTATCCTCACAAATATATTATGGTAAGGTGGATAGGCATTGAATTAAAATATGAGCTAAAGTTCAATGACACATAAGATGTTGTAGAGTTTGTTGAAATCATTGCTAATAGGATGGAACCATAGCAACACACAAAAGTATTAGATGCAACACATAAGGCTACCGATGTGAGATGGTGGGAAACATACAAGGAATTGTTGGATACATGGGAAAAAGTGGTTCCTATGTCGCAAGCACGGTTTATGCTGGTAGAAGAGAAAGACTTGTGGGAGTTATTGATTGTGAGAAGGAGAGACATGAAGAATCATACCATGGAGTGGATATCTATACTCTTGGAAGAAGTAGATCATATACAACATGTAGACACTTGCGAAATAGTGTGGAAGGCATTTTGAAAAAAACAAGGAAAAACTTGCATGAAACCTAATGAAATTGTGCTTCAGACTTCATTGATTTGAGTCCATCCTCAAGTTAGATTGCATTACAATTAATGGATGAGAAGTATACATGGTTTGATTTGTTTTAGTATCATTACGAGGCAATGAATACTTCAAGAAATGAATTTGCCTTTAATTTGCATGCATTCAAGACTCCAATAAAATGTGAATGATCAATCACACTTACAACATTTTTTTATGAATTTTTAGTTAGTTGATTATAGGTTTCTATGTGTTGTTGAGCTTCCATATACCATCTATATTTAGTGTATTGGACCATTTTTATATTTCCATAGCTTCTTCGGTTTTTCTTTCAATATAGAAGTCTTCTATAGCTAATAGGTTCACATCTTCCATAGAAATTAGATGAGTGGTGACTAAAGAGTGTTTGGCTAACACTGATTTAGTTGTATGGTTATGAGATATGTTCGCTACATGTTCTTTTATATGCACTAGAAATGAACGACCAATTTCTCCTATACAGACTTTACAACACGAGGACGAAATCAAGTACACACATTTTTGTTACCTTGGGTCTAACAAGTCTTTCATACTAAACCCTTGATAGTGTGTGCGGTTGAAGAATACCACGAAATTGTTTCTTTTAAGAACTCTAGTGATCTTATCTGTGGTTCCTTTTATGTATGGTAATGTAATCTTAGGGATGTCAATATCACAATTTTGATGAGTATGTCTATTTAGTGCTTCCATGATTGCCTTTGTAATTAGCCATCATGGCACCCATTAGACTTGCACACTTTTTTAAGGTGATCAACTTCCTACTATAAGTGATTTGTATCATCGATTATGTTTTCTCTAGTGGCAAGTGTGCTAATATCACCAAGCTTTTGAGTGGGGTGGTGGTGTGAGTTAGTGTGCAGGTGTATGCATATGTGTGTCTTTTTTTTTTTGTATACATGATGCTCGAGTTTACCATTTTCTTTCTTGGTAAGGATTACAACAAGAAATGGTAGTTTTATGTCCTCTTTCACCTCAATGGTGAATTCAATGTGCTTGGAAAGACTGTTGAGGTGTGCCAAGAAGTCATTAATCCTTTCCTTCCCATATCTCCATTTTGTGAAAATGTCATCCACGTATCTCTTCCATTCTATATGGGGTGAGTGGAAAAGAATTTATGGCCCTTGCCTCAAAATGTTCCATGTAGATATATGTAACCACTAGAGATGGGGGGGAACCATGACAACACCATGAATCTACTCGTAGATTGTACCTCTAAAACTAAAGTATGTTGACTTTAGACATATATTCACCAATAATGGTGTCTTGGTGCTAGTAATGATCTTAATCACATTAATGGCATCATCCAGCATGATTTTGGTGTAGAGTGACACAATATTGAAGTTGGCCCTTATACCTTCTTCCTTGACCTCAACTTTTTAGGGAATTATATCTTGTATCTTTAGCAAAGTATTTTCTAGGAAATAGGTAGGTGTGCCTATGGTATTTACAATGGGCCTTAAAGGGACACCGTCTTTGTGGATTTTGGGTAAGCCATATATGTGAATAGCCAATAGCTTGGTTAACCAGTGAGTTCATAAGTTTATGCATACTTTGGCTCCACTTCTAAAGACCTGGTAGATTCACAGAGAAACTTGCTAACAAACTACATATTGGGGTGGTATGTATTCTAGGTTCCATGAGACTACAATTTTTATATGGGATATAACGCATATCATGAGGGTGTTGTAGAAGGTGAAACATTTATTTTTCCTGGAATGTGGGTTTTTTTAGTGTTTATAACCGTGGGTTTGCTACAAGAACAATTATATGCTCATGAAGGATAGGGATCAAGTTCATTGCTTGTATTGAATGAAGATGAGATTCCATAAAAGGAAAATATTAGCATAAACCCTTGAAGGCATGGACATTGAACATTCTCGAGGAAGATGCATTGAAGATGGCTACCATAGGGGATTACTAGATTAAGGAAACAATTGCAAAAGTTGTGGTTTTGTTGAAGGAATGTCAAAACTTGTTTCTGTATAACTTCATTGATATGAACGGTGTACCAAGGGAGATTGATGAAATGCATTTAATTAAATCTAGGCATGAAGCTAGTCAAGAAGAGGCCATATCATGAACCCACACTATAATGAACAATTGAAGTAGGAATTGATAAGATGTTGGCCATATAATTGTTTTATTTTTAGTGGAAGAGTTTGAATGGATAAGCCCCAATGTTTTTTAAAATAATAAAACTAGGCTATCCACATATGTGTACATTTCAGTGGATTGAACTAGTTGAGTGTTCATGATCCTTTTCCTACAACTCTTAACAATGAGATATTGGAGAAGATCACAAGTAACAAAGCTTACTCTTTTACTTATGGCTTCTCTAGATACCATAAAGTTTGGATCGTATAGGAGGATAAAAAGAATACAACCTTCTTAACCAAATGGGGGTCTTTCACAAATGTGATGCCATTCATTTTGAAGAATGGTTGGTGGTGTTTTCACACATTGTTGTTGTTGCATTCAATGACTATATACTCAAGTTCCTAGAAGTTTTTCATGACGATTGGAATATATATAACATGTTCAAAAATCATGTTCCTTTCTTAAGGATAATGTTTGAAATGTGTAGGTAGTCTATGGATATCAAGAAATCTATCATCCACACTCCTTTTAGAGTGTTCTTGGGGCATATAATTTGTAAGGAAGGCCTAATATTTGATCCCATGGAGATTGTTGTTACCACCATAGAATATCCTGACGTTACGCTTCTACCCTTGGGCATATATTTTATTGTTGATGGTTTACCTAGAACTATGTTGATCTCACGGTGCAATGGAAGAATTCATGTGGTAGGATGTACCTTTTGTTTGGACCAAATGCTATGACAAGGGAGGATGGTTATCGTGTCAATGTTGACCTTTCCATACTAGGAGAATCTCTTTTAGGTGCATATGGATGCACCAAGTATATCATTGGGTAGCATCCTAGCTCAACCAAGTGAAGGTGTTATAGACCATCCTATTTACTTTTCCAACAAAAGGTTGTTTCGTGCAGAGCAAAATTATACTACTAGAAAGAAAAGGATTACCCATGGTGTATGCACTGCAAAAAAATTTGGGCACTAAGATCACTTTGCACTAAGATACTTAGTGAATAAACCATTTATGGAGGGAAGGATCTGCAAATGGTTATTGTTATTCCTAAAATTTTATTTTGAGGTTGTTGACAAACTAAGAAGGAAGAATGTGGGATTTGATCATATTTCATAGATATGGTTTAGGGACTATGGATGCCAAATGAAGACTTGTTTTACATATAATTTGTTTTGAATTATTTTACTAAGATTACGAAGTTCCTAAGTAGTGGGACCACACTCGAAGGATATGACAAGAAATAATGACATCAACTAATAGTTAGTGCAACCACTTATCAAGGGATGGTAGGAAAAATATATAATTTTGGGCATTGATAATATTCTCTATATATGTATTTTGATCATGAATGGGATGTAATGCTTCGTAAGGTGCATGATTATTTGCGCAGAGGACATTACATTGAGAATGTTATCACGCAAAAGGTGTTATGCACAAGTATTCGATGGTCCACAATATTAGTTGATGTTGCAGATTATATTAAGAAGTGTGATGTTTATCAAAAGGTGGGACGACCTTCTTCAAGGGGTGAAACACTACCACAATCCATTATGGTCAAGGAATCTTTGATCGATGGGAAATTTATTTTATTAAACCTATCAACCCACCATTGTAGTACTTAGGGGTGTGTTACATCATCACTATGATCAACTACCTAACATAGTGGGAAGAAGTGACGTTGACCTAAAACATTACTACATAGATTGCATATAGGTTCATGTTTTAGCATATTGTGACAAGTTTTGGATGTCTATGGAGTATTACTAGTGATAAACAAAAGCACTTTGTCAATGACACCATTGCTATGTTCATGAAAATTAAAATCTAACACCACAAGATTGCTCCCTACCATCCGCAAGCTAACATAAGTGTGGAAGCATTTAACAAGAATCTAGAAACAACCTTAACAAATATTTGCATAGTGAATTGTAATGATTCAAATGAACAAGTTTCTATAGTATTTTGGGCTTATGTACCACCAGTAATACTTTGAGGAAGCATAAAACTTTTTGTATATTTTATATAAAGGAGGTTGTTATATCAATAGAGTACATTGTATCCATTATGTGGATTCTTGTTTTTAGAAAGATGATTAAAGATATTTCACTTTAAGAGTGATTAACTACTTTAGTGTGAAAGGAGGAAGGTAGGTTCCTTATAGGGTACCATAAGGGAGTCTAGAAGTGTCAACATAAGGTTTTGCTTGACCAAAATCTAAAAGTTGAGGTATTATTACAAGGAGGCTCGGTCTTACTATATGATAATAGCTTATTGACGCATTGAAGGAAGCTATAGATGCATTGGCTTGGTCCTTTTCACATCACACAAATCACATACTAAGGTAGTCAATATGAGCAGTTAGATTGCAAACCTATGAGGGGATGGGTAAACAACATACTCCCAAAACCCTTTTCTGCATCAAAGTATGAACAAACCCATTGTTTTTTGGGTGGACATTAGGGTACATGATAGGACTTTGAACTCAACGTTTGGAGTGTCAAATTGCATAAGTTTTTCATTTTTTTGGGTTTGTTACATCTAGTTTAGAATGTTAGTAGGATGTTTGTGGACTAAAAGTAATGCACACCATGGAAAGGTTGATTGTAGGAAACATGATATGCAACAGAGGGTTCCTCTACCCCACAACAATGTTTTATGGTCTAAGGGGAGTGGGGTCCTAGGATTTTCTCTACAATAAGAGTGGTGGTTGCATAAATGTCATCATCTATAGAACTAAATATCCATTGAAGAGTCTCTACATTGAGGTGGAGAACTTAGCAAATACTAAAAGTATGTATGTTGTACTTGAGTTGTCATGCATTTAATGTGAACTTTATGGATTATTTGTTAGGAAAATATACTTCCACACTAAACCTAATAGAAGAGAGGAAGACATATTTAATCGAGAAAGTAAATGACAAAGCAATCACACAGAACACAAGGATTTTACCTTGGAAACCCAAATGGGAAAACCATAATTCCTTGAGCATCTTACTCTCTTGTTGTCTTATTCATTCAGAATAAAAGGTTACATGCCTAACCTTGGTCTACACCTAAGACACAATTGAAATCACACCTTCTTGCTTGACACAAGAACAACTTTGTAGCCAATTTGGCTTACATATACATGACCAACAACCTCTATCATATTGACCTAAAGATTAGCTTCTACAATGTTACAACAAGCCTTATTTATAGGATTTACAATAAGTAAAACCCTAAATAAAGGCGCCTAAAAATTATTACAGACCCACGCAGATCATTGGCTACAAATCATGTGAATCTCAGGATTTTGTTACAGTCGACTACCAGTCAGATTACCAATTGACTACCAATCAACTTTCATTCGGTTTTAAGTTGGTTACCACATGACCTACTGATGACCTCTTGTCGATTGACCTCTTCTACTGGTTGTTTATTACTTCAAATTTGACTTTTCCCTGTCAAACACTTCAACCTTCGAATTTCTCTCCCATTCGATCCACCTCGACTAGACTTTCACTGCAAAGAATATAACAACCCAACATTCTCCCACTTGTTGTCTTCTTTGCTAAACCAAGAGATTTATGAACTTTCGTTCATAGACCCAAGGCATTAATGCCCATTGCCTCTCTACACCAAGAGAACTTCACAACACTCACAAACTTGGTCAAAGAGTTTGTTATGCTTTCCAACGTGTCTACTTTCTCCAACAACACCTTGTTACTTTCCACCATGTCTCTTACAAAATGGTATTGCACATCAATATGCTTAGCCTTGGAATGATAAGTTGGTATATTTGCCAGAAATATTTCGCTTTGACTGTCACAACTTATCTTCATAGCTCTCTGCTCAAACATGATTCCTGAACATAACTATTGCAGCCATACTGTTTCTTTTCTTCCATGAGTGGTTTCCATGTATTCATTTTTTGTTGTTGACAAGGCTATGACCGCCTGCCACTTATTCATCCAACTGATTGCTCCACTGAACATCTTGAACACATATACATTGGTCAACCTTCATCAATCTAGATATCTAATCTAGTTGGTGTTGACAAATCCATGTATCTATACTTCACTGTTAGCTTCGGGCTTTCCTTGGTAGCATATAACATAATATTTTGTGCCACACAAATACCTGAATACTATCTTGACAGTTGTCCAGTGCTCTTTATCAGGTGTTGACACGTATTTTCTCAACACTCTCACTACAAAGGCAATGTTTGGTTGAGTGCAGACCATTCCATACAATAGACTACCAACAACACTTGCATATGGAACATGTGCAATGTCCTCTATCTCTTATTTTGTCTTTGGACAGTGTTTAACAGTTAGCTTTGCTCCCACAAGAATTGACACCTTAACATGTTTGCAATCCTACATGTTATGAACGTTTCAAAATTGTTTCAATATACTTCTTCTTATTCAACAAGATATTTCTAGCTTCCCGATCTCTCTGGATCTCCATCCCTAAGATGAAGTTTGTTGCATTGAGATCCTTCATGTCGAACTTGGAGGAAAGCTGCATATTCACCTCCTTTATTGCATCCATGTTGTTTCCGACCAACAACATGCCATCCACATATAAAGCTACATATATGAAATGCCCTCCTTCTTCCTTGGGATATATGCAGTGATCAACCTTGATTCTCACAAATCCAAAACTAAGGATGTATGTGTCAAACTTTTGGTACCACATCCTTGGTGATTGCTTTAGACCATAAAGGGATCTTTTCAACTTGCACACTAGCTCTTTCTTACCCTTTACTGCAAATCCTTCAGGTTGTTTCATGTAGATTTCTTTTTCCAGGTCCCCATGTAGGAATGATGTCTTCACATCCATTTTCTCCATTTCAAGATCAAATGTTGTAGCCAGAGACATTAGTACCCTAATGGAAGTTGATTTTGCAGCAAGGGAAAAAATCTCAACAAAGTCAACTCCTTTGACTTGGGAATACCTTTTGTTACCAGTCGAGCTTTGAATTTCTTAACTCGACCTGTTGCATTCATCTTTTTCTTGAATACCCAATTGCTACCAACAAGATTTATTCCACTAGGTAATTCAACTAAATCCCATGTCTCATTCTTGTACAAGGATCCCATCTCTTCGACCATGGCATTCTTTAAGAGTCTACCCTCTGCCAAGTCGATTTCCACCCTGACCGACTCGGGCTCCTCGTCAGTGGCAGATAATACAAATGTAGAACAAAATTTGATGGGACAATACCTTTTGACTGGTTTTCTAACTTGTTTAGACCTCTTGACAACCATGGTAGGTTGTTCCACCTCTTCATTTGATTCAGTTGACTCATCTAAATCATTGTCTTCATTCCTTAGTGTTGGATAGGCATTTTGGTTAAGTTTTGGGATCCGTGCCAGAATAATTCAGAGAATAAAAGGCAGTTAAAAGATGGAATAGAGCGTGCGACAGGAAGTAGACTTTAAGGAGTCAAAACATGCAACAGAAAGAAGTGCGACGGAGCAGTGCGCAAAAGACAAAAAATAGTTATAGACCATTGGGTTTTTGGGACATTTTGTCCACTTTGTAACGGACTTGGTGATATAGATTTATGAGCGAAACAAAATGAAACACAAATATATAACATTAACACAGATATATAGAGAACAATAACAAAGATACAATAAAACTTAACTTCTATTCAATAAATAAATCTACTCAAATTGTAAAATGCAGAATGAAACAATCTTGCTCAAATGGTGGTAGCTAATCTCTTAGAAGAGATGTGGTGGCTACACACATTCGTCTGAGCACATTAAAATGAGGCCTTCATCCCTTTTTAGCATCAAGAAGAAATTGAAAAACCATAGGCATCCAAAAACCTAACCCTAGGAGATGAAGCACCAAAAGTCATGTGGGCCCCGATGGGGTAAGTTGGTACAACAACTTCCTGGGGTTGTAACTTTTGCATATGATCTTTGTTTTAGGCACATGATAGCCCGTTGGAAGGTATATCAGATGAATATAAATTAAACCATCACACTCTAACTATGTCCATAATGTGACTGTGGTGGGCCCAAAAAATGTTTCTTAGGGCCTCAAAACGGCCCCAGAAGTTTAGGACCCGAAAAGCTAGAAAAAAACTGCCAAGATGAAAATTGAATGAGAGCCAGTTGGAAGAGGTGGGTGGCCACTGATATCCACCTGGATAAATCCTCCCTCCTTAGGAATAAATTGTATCCAACAATGGTCTCCATTGCGTTGAGTTCCCCCATTAGATGAGGAAGTTTCTGCTGAATTTGGCCCCATGTGAGCCACTTGCCTTGGTGTAGGAGTTGTCTCGCTTTGACAATATGATAAAGCTAAAGCTTTTGTTGGTGAGTGCCATTGACCTATGTGTCCACGATCTAATTAGTAGATTCCTATTCCATGCTATCATGGTTGAGCTCTGCCGGTTTCAATTGTTCTGCTATCTCTGAGGTGTCTAATAAGGGTGGAAAGTATGGTCGAAGGAGGTCCACATTAAACACTAGGTGCAGGCCAAGGAAGGGGGGAATGTTGAGATCAAAAGCATTATCATCCACATCCTTGGTGATGGTGTAAGGCCCATAGAGGAGCGTCTGGAGCTTCTGATGGGGTCTTGTAAGGCGTTCTTTCTGCAAGTGCAACCAAACTTTATCTCCCACCTGAAACTTGTGTGGCACCCGATGTTGATCATGGCATTGGACTTCTGCAAAATATCCTAAACCTATTGGCGGATGTGCTGGATTTTTTCAATGAACCGGGTGGCTTTATCGGCTTTGGTTTGAGCATGGGATGATTCCGCCTGTGTGGATGCAAGGGGTAGTGCAACATCCATGGGACACAATGGTTGAAATCCCAACCCCACTTGAAAAGGGCTATGTTCGGTTGAGCTATGTATGGCTTTGTTGTAACTGTGTTGAACATAGGGAATAATCTCATCCCATGTGTGTGGATGCTTGGAATTGTACATGCGAAAGATATGCATGATCATCTTATTGACGACCTCAATTTGGCCATTCGTTTGGGAGTGGAAGGTCATGGATTTGGTGAGCCATAATCGCCATCTTGGAAAATCGATCAACAACCACGAAAACATAGTCATTTCCCTGCTTGGTTGAAGGAATTCCCGACATGTAGTCCATCGAGATGGATTCTCGGGGCCTATCGGGAGTAGGAAGAGGGGTGTACATGCCTTGTTTCTTAATGGTTGGTTTGGCAATGCAGGTCGTGCATGACATGATATACTTGCTGACATCCTGTTGAAGTTTCGACCAATAGAAATGTTGTTGAACCACTGCCACTGTCTTTTCTATGCTGAAGTGTCCTGCCACTTGACTGCAATGAGCTTCCCAAATCAGCTTCACTCGCTCGCTTGATGGGACGTAGAGATGGACCAGATGACACAATAACCCATCCCGAAGAAAGAAATCAACGACAACTATGTTTATGCCCAACATATGGTAGGTAGTGGTGAAGTCAATATCTTTCTCATAGAGTTGGGGCCATCTAGAGGTCTCATGTCCACATGAGTGTAGCACCTTGGTAAGCGCTGAAACTAGAGGTAGACTGAGGCAGTCAATGACATGGTTGGTGCTCCCTGTATTATGCTTTATGTTGAGATGGAACTACTGCAAGTATGCAGACCACTTTTGATAGCGGTTATTCTACAATTTAACTTGTGTCTCATGAACTACATAGGCTTATGATCAGTGTGGATGATTGTCTCCTTCCCAAGAATGTAATGCCTTCACTGGCGGAAGTCTTGTACAATGGAGTACATTTCTTTGTCATAGGTGGGGTACTTACGGATTATATCTGGTAGCATCTCACTATGATAGGCCACATGATGTCCATGTTGAGTAAATTGCGCCCACATCATAGTTTGACACATCTGTCTCAATCTCAAAAGGCTATTGCAGTTCGGGTAATGATAGCACCAAGGCTGAGCACAAACGTTGCTTCAAATCGTCGAATGATTTTTGTTGTGACTGGACCCACACGAATCTTGCCTTTCCACCACACTTGGCTAAGAACCCATGCAATGTGGGAGAATCCCAACACAAATCTACGATAGAAATTGGCAAGGCCTAAGAAGCTCTGAAGCTCCATGAGTGTGGTTGAGGATGGCTAGTGACTGATGACCTGGATCTTGGTTGGATCAATATGCACCCCATGCTCATCAACAATGTAGCCTAGGTACTGGACCTTATTCACGTCGAAGGAGCACTTTTCTAAATTTGCATATAGCTTGTGTTGTCGCAGAGTGTGCAGAACCTGCTGAATATGATGCAAGTGTTATGCCCAACTCTTGTTGAAGATGAGGATGTGATCCAAATAGACCACCACAAAATAATTGGTGAAAGGCCATAAGATATCGCTCATCATCCTCATGAAAGTTGTTGGGGAATTTGTCAAGCCAAAGGGCATGACCAACCATTTGAAAAGACCTTGTTTGGACTTGAAGGCAGTCTTCCATACATCAGTGTGCTCTATTGGGACCTGGTGGTAGCTGGATTTCAGATCAATTTTACTGAAGTATTTGTCCTGCTTGAGCTGGTCAAGGAGATTGTCAATTTGAGGAATTGGGTACCAGTTCCTAACTGTTATTTTATTTAGGGCCCAATAATCAATGAAGAGTCATCATGTCTCGTCTTTCTTCTGCACCAACATGATTGGGCTTCCATAAGGTGATGAACTTGGTCGAATGTGCCCCTTTTCAAGCACCTCTTGGATATGGTGCTTCATTTTCTCATTTTTTGACAGAGAGTGGCGAGAGAGCGACCCATTGGGTAGCGGTGTGTTAAGGGTCAGATCAATTGAGAACTTGACTTGACAATGCAGAGGTACCCCAATGGGTGAGGAGAAGATGTCTTTGTATTCTTCCATGACCTTATCCACTTGCTTCTGTTGCGTGGAGAGACCTGTCGCCTAGGCCATGGACGTGGATGCAACCTTCTGCTCACTTTGAGCGTGAACCACAAATAAGACAAACTTCTCGACTGAGAGATGACCTTCCTACATTGCTTGACAAAGATCAAGGAAATAACAATAGGTGGGACTATCTCGGGCATCTTGTACAATTTCCTGTCCAAAGTAATAATAACACTACAAGGCCAAGACTCATATACAACATGACATTTCCATAAATAAGGTTGGCCCAAAAGAACATCACAAACTTTAAAAGGGGTGACATCACACAATACCTCATCTTTGAAGGGCTTGATGCCGTAGGGCAGGCGTCACTGTTGGCTGATGCAAAGATTGCTCCCTTGGCGGACCCATCGAATGGTGTATGGTTGTGGGTGTGGTGTTGTCGGTAGAGCTAACTGCTTGATGACATTCACTAAGATGAGGTTCTTCTGGCTACCGCTATGTTGGTTATACTCTCTTCCTACTCTCGGGCTGACCCAAGTTCAGATCTGAATAGGTTTCCAACAAAACCCTCTAAAACTATCGAGCCTCCTGGTAAACCAATAGGCAACACAACACACATAATGTACTGCGCAGTCTCACCCGAGATAGTTCTATGGGTGACTGCAATGCTCAGATGCTTGCAGTCAGGGACAGAGTGGGGATCTAGGTTTTCCTTTCCTCTTCTTAGGCTTGATCTTGTTATTCTCTCTATTATTCTTAAGATTCATTCATTTGTTAATTTTATGCATGCACTTTAATTGATCAAACAGATAACAGATCTAATAGAACTACTCATTCATCCATTCATCATCTAACTACTAACAGAAGGTAAATATGCAATAAACACAACACATAACACATGTTTTACCGTGGTTTACCCTCTCCTGGGCTACGTCCACAAATATATGGCTTCTTAGGCTCTTTTATTTAGATTTCTGCAATATATGGCACTGCACGTGCTACATTTCCGACTATACAATCACAAAACAGGTTCCACAACCTCCGTGAGGCCGACTAGATCACACCAGGTTCCTCAACCTGTGATCTAACCCTCAATATCTAGCTACTTTACTCTCATACAATTCAACAACTTACAAAAATGTATCAGATCTTACAGTCCTTCTCCTAACCGAACATAGCAAAACTCGGGAACCCTCCACCTAGACCTCCTCGGTCTTTAGTTATACTAATTTACGACTTATCAGTCATTACAATCTCTTACAAAAACCCTAACCCTAACATGGTTAGGTTTTCTTGCATGCGTGCCTTGCATGCAACTTTTCCTCGCATGTGCTTCTTTTCCTGTCAACTGTTCTTCTCCAAAATTAGACCTTCCCTTACCAAAATTGGGTCTTTCTTCAAAACAGGCCTGTGCCCAACAGGCCCAACACTGACATGTGGCTCGTCCCGAGCCACCTAGGTAGTGCGCGCTCCCTTGACAGCCTCTGCTAGGCTGTGGAACTTGTCTGCAAGTTCTCTTCCTCTTCTCTAGATCCGAGCGACTTTTTTTGTGAGTGCCTCTAGTGCTTATGTTGTGGTCTCCTACTGGATCATTGTTGCGCACTCTGTCTGTGCTTGCGCCATGTTCTTCTTCTCCTCCTCCAACTGCACGATCATATGCGCTGCTTGCCCCTGGAGGGGTTCTACTTCCGCCTATTTCTCCTATTTTTGCATATGCGTGGCTTTTAAATCTGCCTGCAGCTTCTTCAAGTCTTGATTACCTTTTAGGCACTTTGTGATGCTCATTGTTTTCCATCTATTCTTGAGCTCTTGTATGGTTGAGCCGAGCCTTTTCTCTTATTGGTCCCACTGTTGGACCTGCTCATCCTCTTCCAACGTTGTCCAGAGCTGCGTGACTCTATCAAACAACTCTTCTATTACGCTTACGTGCTTCTCCATTTCTACTAATTGGAGTGCAACTTCTTGTTTCCTTTACTCTCTGACCTCAGGAGGAGTTGTAGGAGTCAACTTTTCTTTTAATTTCTCAATCTCTTGCCTATAGTGTTAAATGGTTTGTGCAATAAGCCCGAGTTTCTCCTCTGTGCTTGTGTTCTTTGCCTGCGCGTTGTCAGGGATGTGATTGTACACTGCTGTCAAACCATGTTCTATTATGTTTAAGCGCTACTTTTGCTCCTTGGTTTCAAGCTTGACCTGCTCGACCACCAATTCCAGGGCATCCTTTCCATTTCACGTCTCCTGCAGTTCTGCTGCATTTATTCTTGCGTGTGATTGTACCTCTTGTGCGACACTAGCTTGGATTATGTACAGTGCTTGGGTAGGTATTCATGCTAATACTAGTTCTACCTATGCTAGATCCTTCAATGGTGTCTGGGTTGGGACTTCATCCATCTGTAGCATGTTAATTGTCATTCTGAAAGTTAGACTTGCATGGGCAATAGTTTGAATTGTGTCCCACTTATTCGGTGCAGTCCTTGTCTCTACTGTTGTTGCTTCGTGGAAATATTATCTTCGTTGACCTAATCTACTCGAGGACGTGCTTTATCCCTGCCAGATCGTCTTGTATTCCACCTCCCTGGTGTTGGGATTCTTCAAATTCTTCCATTGCACGGTCCTGCACTCTCTTTGCCACGAGGTATCTGTCATCCTTGATGATAGTGAATTCTTATAGTTTCTTATGTGCCTTTTCCTTCTTGTGTAGCCACCTTGTATGTATTTTTGGTCGCTTAAGTGGCCCTATCTCTTGTGGGGTGGCTGTCGAGGGGGCTTCTTGCGGCACAATGGCCTCCGCTCCTTGTTCTTCTTTTCTTGGGGAAGTGTTATTTTGTGCTACATGCACATCTTTCTTCGGTGCACTCCCCTTCTTCTGCTGCACCCACTTCTGGCTGGGTTTCCCCGACTTCGTTGTCTTTTTTGGCACAACGGTGTCACCTGCAGGTGTCTTGGTTGACCCTGTGTCTACCTCTGTACCCTTAGGCACTTCCTGAGTCAGGACTAGAATCCTCCTATCGTCTTTTCAATCCTTCATCACCATTTCTACATCCTCTTCAGTGACACAGTATCTTAATAGTAGCCATTCCTTCCCCGAATCCCTGTGTGCTTGGATCCACATATAATACCTTGTCGCTCTGAATTTGGCTATCTCCCTCTATTGTGCGACCATGCCTGGAGTGATTCTCTAAGTATTCATAACGCTCTCCTGTATCTCGTTGAAGTACTGCGCAAAGGTACCTATGTTGCCACTTCTATGCTTGGGTTCTGAAGTGCTCCCCAATGATGTGTACCGCGTTGTGCGACAACGACTATTCGTTCACAAAAATGAGAGTACAGGGGCTCTCTCCACCTGATCAATGCAATCAAAATGAGAAACCACGAATAATGGAACTATGTTCCCAAGTCCTACGTGTCTTTGTAGTCATCGAGGAACAAGTTCAGTAAATATGGGGCCAAACTGAGCTTAGTGTCATTGGCGCACTATGTTGCAGTTGCGATGATCCTAGCAGGGACTTCCTCATTGCGACATTTTCTGAGCATCTTACAGGCCATGAGTTTGGTGGCCATTATCATTATTGCGTCGTTGATCTTCTTGATTATGATCCCGCATCAGCCCCTCTCTGTGCCGTAAGTTTTCTTCATCTCCTTGACCGAGGCTTTCTCCTTTGTTTTATCATAAAGGTACTATGCAGGACTCTCGCCCATAGATGACAGACCTATGATGAATGCAATTAGTTCCACGTCTATTGAGACGAGCTCTTCCAACCATAAGAATCCTCCATGGAGGACCGCCATCAACTGCTTGACGCAGTTATTTACCTCTTTCCCTCTGTCAAAATGGGGAATTTATAGCAAGTTGAGAATTCTTGTGTTGGCCAGGCCGGCTGCCCATGGTTTTGGTTGTAGAACTGGGTCACCAAAGGGGCCCGTGCCTATATTGTCAAGGTATACCTGCTGTGCTAACTCTGGGAATTTTCCAGCATTAGCCACATCGTGGTCCAAATATTTCAACTTCTCCACACACCCTAAAAGTGTTGGCATGGTTTTCACTCCCTCTGGAATGCGTGGTAGTATGATGGCTACGTCGGGATGTTTTGCCTTTCTTCTTGGCGGCTCACTTGAGGTCCCAACCTCCATCTGTCTCTCTTCGACGTCAGGGTATGGTTGGCCGGTAATGTCTTCCACCAAACCCTCCTACTATTGGGAAAAATCTGCTATGGGTGGTGCTCTCGGCGTGGTAGCATCTGTTTGCACCGTGGTGGCCCCATTTGGTCTTTGGGCTCCTTCGGCCCTTGCAGGTCCCTGTGGGTTGCCTGTGTCTTCGACTTGTCAGCCCTGTGCATTGTCGTGCACGTCAACATCCATGCCCACCATGGTTGGTTCGTGAAATTCTTCCATCACTGGTGTGGGTCTTCCTGGTTCTACGTGTGGTGAGGGAATTGCGTCAACATTGACAAATTCGCCCCTTTGTGCGGTTTCTGGCTCGACCTCACCGGTTTCGTAAGGTTCCCTAAGATTGCTTCGGGTTTTTCTCGTTGTTTGGCTTGACGCTCCAATATTTGGTGGTGCCATCATGGGCATTTGATGCTTTCACCGGATGGTTTTCGATTGGTTCGCACTGTCCAATCGTCAACTCGACTCTTCTTTGTGTGATCTTCTAATGTTGCAGTTTGAAAATTCACAATAAATTGTAAATTGCATGCGTTTTTCCTTTATATAGTGCATGGCATCAATACTGTGAAGCTTCTCAGAGAAGATTCCTTGGCTGCCATTAATGCAATGAGTACGTCTCATTTAATTTCACAAATGCCCCCAATTGACGCCTTTTTGCCCTAATCGTCATTTTTCTCTTTTTTCGGACCAGTGGTACCTTTTCCGTGGTACTAAACTTTTTAAGTGGCCCGCGTATTTTTGCTGTAACTTTCCCTTAGTGCGCGGTGTGTCGCCCATATGCTGTGCGCGGAAATTTTTCTTTTCATCGCGCGAAGTCCACTTCCTTTGTGCACTGTATTTCCCATTATTTTTGTATTTTTTGTGTTTTGTATTTTTGTATTTCTTTTTCCTTATTTTTCTCCTTTTTATTTCTTTTTCCCATTTTTTCTATCTCAACTTCTACTATAGTACACTATTCACATGATTTCTTACTGCGTTGTAACTTTTAAGTGCTAGTAGGTCGACTGAAACTTTCCTCTTATAGTTTCAGTCGACTCCCATTGATCATTCATTTTAGTTCTGTGCCTCCCAAGTCTTTTAACTGTATAGATCCCCCATCCGTGACAGTCTTCACTTCATATGGCCCCAACCAATGCATTCTTAATTTACTTGGATGTTGAAAAAAATTACTGTCATAGAGCAAAACTAGGTCTCCTTCCTTCAAAATCTTCCTCTTGATATGTCTATCATCCAAGCTTTGTCTCTTGCTTTCTGTACTTCTTGATGAAATCCTGCCAGAATCTTGTCCTCTTCCATTTCCATTAGCTGGCTTAATCTTTCCCTTACTGCGCCTCTTTCTGTCATATTAGTGATTACTGCTATGCGTAGACTGGGTACCGAGAATTCCAGTGGCACCATTGCTTCTTGCACATACACCAACCTGAATAGTGTATGTCCTATCAGCTTCTTACATGTAGTCCTGTATTCCCATAGTAGTGTTGATATTTTAAAATACCAATCATCCATGTTGACATTACAGATATTTGTCAAAGCATTCTCCAAGATCTTACTGAAGGCTTCTAATGTTCCATTTGCTTGAGGATGGTATGGTGTACTCTTCTGATGATAGACTTCAAACTCCTCAGTCATAGCCATAATAGTGTTATTTATGAAGTGAGTACCTTGGTCACTCATCAAGATTCTTGGACATCCAAATCTGGTGAGCACTTTCTCAAACAGGAAGTGTGTTGTTGTCTCTGCGCTACAGTCTTTGACTGGTGTTGCTTTTGCCCACCTTGTTAAATATTATGTCGCAATAATGATATATATTGCTCCTGACCTTTTTTCTAGTGGATTAGTTGGTCCAACAAAGTCTATTTCCCATTTTTCAAATACCTGTAGAGTTACTTGTGGTCTTAGGGGCATCCCATCCCTTTTATTAGGTTTACCAACCCTTTGACATACATCACATCTCTATCAATATTCCTTAGCATCTCTGTGAATTTTTGGCCACCATATTCCTGCACGTAATACCTTCTGCGCGGTAGCTTTTCCAGTATAATGTCCTCCAAATATTCCCTCGTGATATTCTTCCAAAATCCTAGGCCTTTCATGTTCTAGTACGCATATTCTCAAAATGTTGTCTGCGCCGATTTTGTATGAGTGTCCTGCAATTGATTGATAGTATACAACCTTGACTACCACATTCTTCTCCTGTGTAGTGCTAAATTCTTGTGGCGCAATCCCTGTGCTCAAATATTCAATGATATCTTCAAAATATTCATCAACTACTTGAATTAAAAATAACTGCGCATCAAGGAAGTTATCTTCCAAGTTGGTAGGTTCCTCTCCATTAGAGACCCTTGGCAGGTTATCCAGTCATGCATTCAACTTCCTTGGTTTGACTATCACTTCAAAATCAAATTCTTGAAATAGCAACAACCATCTGCAGATCCTCCCCCCCAACACTTGCTTGTTGACTAGGTATTTGAGGGTTGAATGATTTGTGAACATGTTAAAGTGTTTTCCCAGTAAGTAATGTATGAACTTCTGAAGTGCATAGACCATATCTAGGCCTTGTCTTTCCATAGTATTGTAGTTTTGCTATGATTCAGACAGTTTTTTGCTTGCAAATGCTATAGGGTGGTCCAAATCCCCTGCTCCTGGTTGCGCCAGAATTGCTCCAAGTGCTATAACTGATGCATCTACATGTACATGAAAAGTATTTTCCCAATCTTGGAATACTAGTATAGGTGTTGCGACCATATTCTCTTTTAGGGTATCCAAACCTTGTTGACAGTGCTCGTTCCACTGAAATTTAGTATAGTTCTTTAAAAGTTTTTCCATTGGCATAGTAATATGCGCATACCCTTTTATAAATTTTATGTAGTAACCTGTATGTCCCAATGTTGCTCTCAACCAACGCACTGATTTTGGTGGTGGTAAAGACAATAACTACAATCTTGGTAGGATCTACTAGAAATCCTTGTTTGCACACTATATGGCCCAATAATATTCCAAATGGTGTCCCAAAAATGCACTTCTTGGTATTCAACAATATCTAACACTGCCTGCATCTTTCCAACATTAGCCTTAACACTTCTACATGGTCCTTTAATAGACTATACACAGTCCAATCATCCATATACACTTCTAAAAATTGATGTATGAACTCCTTAAAAGCAACTATTACTACACTTGAAAATATGGCTGGTGCATTCTTTAGCCCAAACGACATGACTATGTATTGGTAGGATCCCCATTTTGTGGAAAAAGTAGTCTTGTACCTGTCTTCCGGGGCTATCTTGATATGATGGTAACATGAGAATCCATATGTATGGGAATATGATTCCCTACCTCCCACATTCTCTAGGAATTCATCTGTAAAGGGTGTAGGGAAAGGGTCATGTAGGCAAGCATCATTCAATTTCCTAATATCTACACAAATCCTTATCCCCCCTTGTTTCTTTTCTTACAGTACCATAGGACTTATCCATTCAGATTCCTCCACTGGTTTTATGATACTAGCTTCCAACATTCTGTCAATTTCTTCTTTCACTTTTTGCTTATATATTAGATTTAGTCTATAAGGTCTCTGTCTGGCGGATCTAGCCTTAGGTTGGTGAGGTATCTTCATTTCTCCTAACTCTCCTACTATTGCTTTCATCTCTGTAAATGTCGTTGGGAATAGGTCACTGTACTCACGCAGTAACTCTGTTGTTCTTTCTACTGTTTGTTCATCCCAATAGTCTCCAATACTTGCCATTTTAGGATTCTCCGTTGTCCCAATGTTGACTTTCCTTACTTTGATAGGTGCAACAAATACTTCTTATTCCAAACATGGACCTTCTATCTCTATTTCTCCTTCAATTTCTGTAATATGAATATTGCGCGGGTCATCTTCATCTGGTGCTTCTTCTTCCACATGATAGCATGACAATAGTTCTTTGACTGTCTGTCTGTTTTGTTGTTGATACTCTGTCATGAGTTCAACCTCTGGTTCAACAATAAATATCACACCTCTTATCTGCTTCAGTGCTGAATCCATGTTGGGGTTCTCATGTTCAAGTGAGAAGGTTACTATAAAAATCTACTGTAATGTTGTCCATTCTGCAGTGCCTCTGCGTAATTCTTGGTCTACATACAAGTTTTCTGGAATTCCTTCTAATGTGTGGATGAAGCGATGCGACCATTCCTCTGGTGGTGTCATCCTCCATAGTGTTCTGCATTTATCTAAATGTTCTGATGGTGCCCCCTATCCATCATATCTCTGCATCTTATTGCTCCCGTGCTCTACACTGAATCTAATGCACAATAGTCTCTTACATTGGTACCAGTCCTTAATTGTTTCTTTGTGCGCACCCCACCATCTTGTAGGTGTTTCCTTGAGTGCAATGTCCATGGCTAAGAGCCTCTGATTCTCTAACACTTCATGATCCAGGATCTTTTCATTGTGACTTATAAAGAATTGTATTAAATGAGCATAAATTAAAGTGCACCATTAAAGAAGGGACAACTTAGAAATGAAGAGACATAAGCATTAGATATGAACACAAAAACTTGATAACGGAGTTCGTCCCTGGTGGTTCGTCCCTGGTGGACTACGTCTCTGGGTCCTACTCTCAAATGGGTAGGCTCTTTTATTAACTCAACAAAAGAATTTGGCAAATACATGAATATACTTCATTCTGAAATCAAGCTGCAAAAATAATGCTCAGATCAAAAAACAAACATCACCATTGGATTCATGGCATCAAATTACCCAAAAATGACTGTCTCCACGCTCTGATCCGACTCTAGCACTCTCAGGCCCAAGAGGAATTCTATCTCGGTTTCCATGCCCTATGTACCTGCAATTATGAGAATATTCGTCTCGAAATCCATGCTCGCAGATTGTATAGTACGGTCGCACCCCCTCTCCCTGCCTCTAGGCGGATTTTCATTTTTAAATCATGGCAGTAGCGGATATACCAAGCAACACCTCTTGGCGCATTAGTTAGGGCGAAGTTCTAAAGGCGTTGTACTAGCCGAAGGTTCTGGGGTCGAACCCACTGTACTTCGTTTTTGGTCGTGGTTAATATATATATTGTATTGTTTTAACTCCCGCTACATTTAGCGGCGTGCTAGAAGCTATGCCGATGACCATACAAAATTTGTGTGGTCTGCCAGATTTGGCAGACCCACCATTTCTTTTTTTTAAACAAAAATCGTTTACGGGCCAACATTGGGCATTCTCGGGATGCCATGTGTCACCCCACGATTGGGCCATGTGGCTCCTGCTGACATGCCTACTTAAATGCTGACGTGGATCACCCTGTCACTGTCGTACTGACACGTGGCGCTCCCTGGGTGGTGCCACGTGGCATCTCCTGGGGGTGCCACATGGCACTTTTCTATTGGTCCATATGGACCCCTGAAAATTCCACGGGCGGGTGACACGTGGTAGCCTCTAGTTCTACCATGTGGCATGCTGACATCAACATCCCATACGATGATGTCACCCTACCACATCAGCTGCTGACGTCAGTAGTACAGATGATGATGTGTCCCCTGCTGACTGGCCTTGGTTGACCACAACTTTGACCATGAATACATTTCAAACCATAACTCTGTTAGACGAGCCATTTGTGTCGTTAGAAAGATTGAGATGCGCTCCCCGCGATCATGCCATTTTTACTGAGTTTTGAGAACTTAAATTTTCCCTTTCTCTGTCTTCTGGAGCCATTCTAAGCGTTCTGAGCTGCCTTTGTGAGTTCTTAGTTATTCTTAACCTTCTCTGGATCCTTTTTGGATCACTTCATCTTCATATCTTGTTAGGAATTCTTTTAAGTTATTTATGCCATGAAAACTGGAAGGTTCTCTTATCTCGGTACCCACCCATCTTACTGCGCGGTCTATTCTTGCGCACCTTCTTATGGAGACCTCATGTAACCTCTGCTGCCAATTATCCAAACCTGTATCTAAGTCAGAAGCACATGATTTGATGCTCCTCCAGCTGAGTACCCCATCTACAATTGGGTTAACATAATCTTCTTCTCGCGCAATGGTTCTATACAACTGGTTTATCTTTTGTAGATCTAAGCAAGTGGGCTCTACAAACCTTTCTCCCTCTGATGGATCTAATGGCGCAATGACTCTGTATTCTCCTGATTCGAATGTCATTTTCCTTGTCTTCAATTTGATTATTGTCTGGTTATCAAATTCCCAATCCAAGCTGAGCAATGCTGGATAAGGTGTTGTACCATATACTATCTCTATCACTTGAAAGTATGCCTTAGTGCAAACTCCATCTAGATCTACTGTCACACCCTTAAGCCTTCCAATTGGTAGAACTCTATGTTGGTTTGCTAGCATCAGCTGGACAGGTGAACAACCTAGTGTGGGCTCTCCCATACACTTCCATGTCTTCTTGGGTAACACATTTACCTCAGAGACTAAATCCAGTATGATATCCCCCATATTGAAATCTCCAATGTTAGCATTTAGTTTGAATTCCCTGCTTGTCCTCCTTGTATGGAGGTGATTGAATGTTTTATGTTCTAACTTCCCCTCTTCCTCTGTGTTACATATTTTTACAATATTTTTCAAAACTTTATCAGATGATGGATCATTCAGTAGTTTAATAGAGGATTGCAGAAAAGTATTTATGGCACTTACTTGCACTAAAGTTGGTACTTCGATGGTGTGATCCATTGATAAAGGCATCTCGTACATTAGTACGTTCTGAGTATGTTGTGCAACTGATGTAGATGCAACATCTTGCTTGAAAAAATCCTGTCTAGCCTCCTTGAATATCTCCTTTTCGGTCTGCGCATCAAACTTCTTTTGTGTTTCAATATTTTTCTTCACCCATTAGTGTTGTGCTAGATCATGTCTTATTGCATCAACTCGAGTCTTAGCTCCTCCGTGCGTGACTATGTTGATGTTCCCCCCATCATCTATGGCTTCTACAGAAATCCACTGTACATTCTGATTTTTCTGATTTCTCTTTTCTTGAATCTTCTCCAATAGTGTTGGACAGTCCTTTGTACCATGGTCTGCTGCACGACAATACATGCATGTCACAAGTGGAAGTGTATATTCTCTTGCATAATGTCCCTGTTGTTGGTAGTTATGACATACTACTAGACCTCTTCCAACTTCTCATCTACCTTGTCCTCCACCTCGGTATCCACCTCGATCTCCTCACAGGTGCATTGTACTGAGATACATGATTATACCATGCGAGGTTATATTGTGCTCATGCATTGTTATATTGAGGTTGCACAATGTTATACTACTGTTGCACATTATTATATGGAGGTGATATCTGGTTGAACTATGGTGCAACTTTCCCTGTCATCATTTCTGCCTACACCCTATAGGTGTTTGAAGTTCTTTCCCTCATCAAGTCTATTGACCTACAATCTTTATCATCATGACCCACTGATTTGCAAAAAAATGTAGTATGAATTCTTGAGTATTTTCTGGTACTTCTACATCATTGGAAAATGATATGGATCATACCCATGTGTTTTACAGATCTCACACCATGGTCCTCCTATTGGAAAAGGGTTTGGTAGCTCTGTTGCCATGTACTACGCGAAAGTTGGGCACTCATTTTGTGGCATCCTTCTGTCTTGCATGTGGTACACTTAACAAATTCTCTTTTCTCTTTGCCCTTATTCTTGTTTAGTTGAAATGTGAGGTTATTTAGATCCTCCTTCATCTCTTCTATTATTGGATCTGTCTTCTGATATTGGTTCTCTTCCAGTTGTAAGGCTTCCTGCATAGCCTCTGCCCGAGTTTGAAACTTATGTTGCCTCAAAGGGTATTTCATATGTGGTAGCAATGAATTCACAAAGAGATGTTTATGCTACATGTTAGTCGTGACATACCTCAATTTACACTTCAACGAATTGAACCTCTGATCGATCTCCCAAATAGACTTGCATGGTTTCTGCCTGATTTCAATCATCTCATTCATGTACTGATCTTCTGAGCTAGGCTTCTAAACTTCATTTATCAACAACTTCTTGACATATGCAATTTCCTTGTTGTTCCTGGTGGATTGTTGACAACTAAGCTCATGTACTAATCTAGTGCGCAATTGATCCGGATTTTATGAGCAGAACGAAATGAATACAGATTATTAACAGGTGCTTAACACAAAAATAACAGAGATACAGTAAAACTGGTTTTCTATTAAATAACGAAATAAGCTGAAACTGTAAAATGCAGCGGAAACAAG
>ML804135.1:29301-40100 GCA_009831015.1 Picea engelmannii
GGAGATGAAGCGCCAAGAGTCATGTGGGCCCCGTTTGGGTAAGTTGGTACATCAACTTCCTGGGGTCGTAACTTTTGCATACGATCTCCGTTTTAGGCATATAATACCTCATTAGAAAGATCTATCCGAGGACTACAACATTTTGACAAAATTTCATAATAAAAGTTTATTACCGCAACATACCCCAAAAAGCGTCGTTTAGGGCCTCAAAACGGCTCCAGAAGTTCAAGACCCGAAAAACTGCTAAAAATAGTAAATTGCCAAAAATGTCAGAAAACTGTTTTGAGCCAGTTGGAAAGGTGGGTGGCCACCGATATCCATATGGATCAGCAGTCTCTTAATGTGATAGCTACCTGTGCAAGTTCTGTATACTCATCCGTGATCTGCTTTGCTTCCCATATCTTCTCACAGATGAACATGCACTTTTTAGGATTCTCTGATGCTTCTCCCTTAACTTTTGGTAATCTGATGGTGGGATCATGTCCTGCCATCTTGAACGATGATGAATTACTACCTCCGCGTGCTGTAGATACTTGAATACTACTTCTTGAAATGGCTCCTCCTTGTTTAGATGTACTTCTTGTTGTCTTTCTTCCACTAAAATCTGGTTGTCTGAATGGTGGTGTTCTTTCTGGTGTATTAGTTGCACATGGGGTTATGGGTTCCACACTAACACTGACATGGTTGGGGGTTCTGCCTTTGGTTCCTACCCTTGTACTGTCTTTTTTCCTTTCATATATCACGCACATGATTTTCTCAATCTACTCCATAGCACAAACATCCTCTACCTCTTCTTCATCACTTTCCAAGCCCTCTCTCTCAGCTATGGTTCTCTTCTTATTATTTATCTTGTATTGGTAGGGTGATCCATTGCGCGTCTTTCTAGCTGTTGCCATGATCTGTTTGATCTAATCTTCCTCCATCATGATTGGGTCCATAGCCTCATCATTTCCCTTATCCATATTTTCCTCCATTTCTCTACCTATTGTCAGTGCTTACCCCCTTCCCCCATGCACACAGGGAAGTTTAGTTGTATGCTTCCATAGTCATTACACCATTGTTATACAATAAAATCTTGATTGTAGTATACATCGATCTTATATACAAACCTCTAGGTCCTTTTAAAAATTCTTGCTTTGCTGCGCTGTAAGACTTCACGGTATCTACTGCAAATTCTGTGATAAACCCTGCAATAATAATGTCTAACCAGAAATATACTTCGCGTGTAAATTTATTGTTAACTTGTTGTAACTGCGTGAACTCCACAGTATTCCAATCGAGTTGTCTAATTCGATTCGTAGGGTGGTTGTCTTTCAACCTCAATAGCCACTCATGCAACACATGCGAGAAATCATAGAAAAAGGCCTCATGCAGGTTGCTAAACATGTACTTGTCCATATTTTTGCGCGATGTTAACTTAGGGTTTCTGTTATCTTGCTGCGCGAATTCAAGCTCCTTTGTTTTCAACCATATTTCCATTTCCGCCTTCTTTGGATTCCATGGTATGAACATTCCTTTTTGTACCTTCATTCTCTTCACGATTCTTTCACAGATCCCACTCACTCAATCCCATGCAGTTCCAACTGTCAACGAAACCATTTGTTGGTTATAATCTCTTACTACTCTTGGGCTGTCCCATGTTCATATATGAATATGTTTCCAACAAAACCCTCTAAAACTATCGACCCTTCTGGAAAACCAACATGCAACACAACACATAGAATGTACTATGTAGTCTCACCCGAGATAGTTCTATGGGTGACTGCAATGCTCATATGCTTGTAGTTTGGGACATAGTGGGGATCTAGGATTTCCTTTCCTCTTCTTAGGCTTGATCTTGTTGTTCTCTCTTTTATTCTTAAGATTCATTCATCTGTTAATTTTATGCATGCACTCTAATTGATCTAACAGAGAACAGATCTAGCAAAAATACTCATTCATCCATTCATCATATAACTACTAACATAAGGTAAATGTGCGATAAACACAACACATAACACATGTTTTATTGTGGTTTACCCCCTCCTGGGATATGTCCACAAAGATCTGGCTTCTTAGGCTCTTTTATTTAGATTTCTGTAATATATGGTGTCGTGCGTGCTACATTTCCAACTATACAATCACAAAACAGGTTCCACAACCTCTGTGAGGTGGACTAGATTGCACCAGGATCCCCAGTCCACGATCTAACCCTCAAGATATAGCTACTTGACTCTCCTACATCTCAATAACTTACAAAAATGTATAAGATCTTAACAGTCGTTCTCCTAACCGAACATAGAAAAACTCGGGAACCCTCCACGTAAACCTCCTTGGTCCTTAGTTATACTAATTTAAAACTTATCAGTTGTTACAATCTCTTACAAAAACCCTAACCCTAACTTCTTTAGGTTTTCCTACATGCATGCCTTGCATGCTTTTCTCCTTTGCATGCAACTTTTCCTCCCACGTGTTGCTTTTCTTTCCAGTTGTTCTTCTCCAAAATTATACCTTCCCTTACCAAAATTGGGTCTTTCCTCAAAACAGGCCTGCACCCAATACACTATCAGCGATGAAGTGCAATAGAGTACCCTTCAACCACATCTATGAATGAAAGAGGTGCTCACCTTCCTCTGGTTCATCAAGTTCATCGGGTTAGAGCTTGGTGGTAACAATGATGGCACTGGGATTTGTGTCAATGATCTGTCACCCTTTATCTAGTTTTGACTCAGAGTTAGAGCCCGCATCTGATCTAGAGGCTTTCACCTTGTCCACCAATGACTGCTTTGAGCGACATTCAACGGTGTTATGCCAGAGGATTTTATGGAACTCGCACCACTTCTCGATGTCTTTCTTTGTCTTCCCATTGTCCTTCTTTGTTTTCATTTTAGACTGGTTTTCCCGAGGTTGTCCATCCTTGCTATGCCCTTTATTCTATGGGTTGGGTCTGCCTTTTCCCTCCTTCTGTTGTGAGGGGTTCGCAGACCCAAACTATTGCATATTTTGTTTAAGCTTCTTCTAGATTTTGACAACATATCGATAGGCCTGCCCAAGGACGAGATGTCCATAAACTCCATTTTTTCTGGATGTATCTATGCAAACCGTCCTTGTACTTGAGCACTAGATGTCGCTCAGAGTCTTTGATACCAAAATTTGTGCACAAGGTATGGAAGACATTGGTATTATCTGACATTGTTTGGTCCCTTTCCTGCCGCAGGGTGGTCCATCTTATATATAAGACATCATAACTTACAACATGGTAGTATTGTTACTTGATAACATCCATGAAAGAACCCCAGGTGGGTGCGACTACAAATAATGTAGATCCCTCTGTTTCCTTTTGCTCACAAAAAGTATCCCACCAATCTTTGACATGGGCGATGCACTTAAGGAGTGCAAATGTAATATTTTCTCTATCGAAAAAGTTATGGACAAAAAAATACCCTTCTAGAAGGTTTAACCATCTGTCTACAACATCCACATCTGTTTGACATTCAAATATAGGAATATCAAAATTGATTATTACATTGAAGGGGGCGACGCCTCCACTTGAGGAAGATGCATCCCCTATTGGGAGTCTTCGAAGGATTTGTGCAAAGTTATCCATCATCTAGTTCCTCTGTCGTGCGAGGAATTTCTCGAGGAATAGGTTAAATGGATATCTTACCCCATCATATCTATTTTCTTCCCCCATGGGTAGCCTTCAGATTCAACAAGGTCGATCTTGCAAAGGCTCAACTGGTTCGAGTCCCAATTGCTTATACCCTGACCTCGTTGGGGACATCCACAAAGAAACAAATGAAGAGCAGACCAATCTGATACCACTGATACATATTTATGAGCGGAATGAAATGAAACACATATCTATAACATTAACACAGATATACAAAGAACAATAATAGAGATACAATCAAACTTAACTTCTATTCAATAATGAAATATGCTGAAACTGTAAATTGCAGAATGAAACAATCTTGCTTGAATGGTGGTAGCTAATCTCTGAGAAGAGATGTGGTGGCTATGTGCATTCCTATGAGCACATTACAATGAGGCCTCCAGGCCTGTTTAGCTTCAAGAAGTAATCATAAAACCATAGAGATCCAAAAACCTAACCCTAGGAGATGAAGCCCCAAAAGTCATTTGGGCCTCGATGGGGCAAGTTGGTACATAAACTTCCCATCGTTGTAAATTTTGCATACGATCTTCATTTTAGGTGCATGATATCCTATTGGAAAGGTCTATCCTAGGAGTACATATTATGCTGTCACACTCTAACGTCATCTAGGTCCCCAAAAAACGTTGTTTAGGGCCTCAAAACGACCCCAGTAGTTTAGGACTCGAAAAGCTAGAAAACAACTGCCAGAATGAAAACTGAATGTGAACCAGTTGGAAGAGGTGGGTGGACACCGATATCCACCTGGATCATTTAACCCTATTTTTAATGTATAAATGTGTAAAGGGTTTTTGGGTAGAGACGAGAAAAATGTCGAAATAATGAATGAGGAGTGAGTTGAGTTTTTAGCTAAGTGATCAGATGTTGTGACCGAGGTAGGATCACACTACAACAAAACGACTAGGCAGGTTTGGGTAATGTTATTGTTGCATATTTTGTAGTGTAATGCATAATTGTAGAAGATTATTAATGACTAATATAAGAAGCCAACCGTTGTGGACGTATCCCAAGTTGGGTGAACCACATTAAACCTGTGTGTTATTGATACATGTTATGATGTTTACTGTTATTGTGCCATGGTGATAATTGCTTAAGTATGTTGGATGTGTTAGTTATATATGCTATTATAATTCCACGCAATAAAGTAATTGGTAATTGAATGAGTATCAAGTAAAGGAATGTCGCACATAGGGTATGTCAAATGTTAAGTAACTATTAAGTAATGGAAACCACGCACATGAGTAGATGGCTAGTGAAGACATGTTGAATGCCTCCCTTCCCCTCATCACTGGAGAACCTTGGTTCCTACAACCCCTCTAGATGCCTCGAGTGAGACTTCACTTGCTTTGTAGGTGATGCTGAAAGGGTTGATGTCTAAGGGTTTTGTTGGTAATTTGATGATTAACCCTTAATCTGTCCACTGTGCACCAACAAATGCTTATGTTGCCGTGATTAGGAACTCTAATTGAGGGGAATGTTTTGGAGGCCGAATAAGGAAGAGATCACTCAATGGATAGAAAGGAAGCAACAATACTTTTCCAAAGAGCATTATAGAAACCCAAGGCTCAACAATGAACAATGGTTACAAAGGTATGTTTTCACAGATCTTCATGAAATTTTCTTTGGTGAATTCTCGATAATTTTGACTGAATGGATAGAAAGGATAGTTGAGAATATTGGGAAGTATTGGGCTGAAGCTCTGAGAAACTAGACCCCTGAATTGATCAGACAATTGAATACCATAAGCAATACAATTTCTTGTGTAGTTGATTTATGGCTGAATAGTATACTAGGAGGTTACATTACAGAGTTTTCAATAGATTGTACCCAGTCTTATAGTGTCACAAAGAGGAGTTTTTCAAGGGTCCACATGGGAGGTATCTGAATGCACTGTCGATGTGGATAAAAATTTTGTTGTGCGAAAATAATCTCATGAAGATGGAATCTGACATCTAGGCAGCTTTGCGCACATTGGTGGAATGGGGGATGACCGAGGGATGGTCTGAGAGTGGAAAGGATAAATGAGAAATGGATGGACTGGGGATGCCTAGAGAGGAAGTGTTGTCCCTTGGTTATGGAAGTACACGAAGATGAAGGAAGAAAAAGGGAGAATGCAAACTTCGCGGAAGACACAGGACTGTTACAGGGTCAAAGTGAGCAAAAGAGTAGAAAAGACAGAGCGAAGTAAGTCGTTGGACGAGGAGATTGGGGATGACAGATAAGCAATAAAGAAGGATTGTGGAAAAATCAACAAGCAGGAAAAACCACCGTTGGATGCTTTCGTGTTATATTTATTGTTGTTGTCTTTGTCGTTGTGTGATCGAGTGAGTAGTAGTGTGTGAGAAAGAAGTGTTGAGTACGAGAGCCTTCCGGTATTGTAAGATCTTCAGCTGGGTGCGAAGATCAACCCTGCAGTTGGGTGCGTAAGGAGGGGAGAGAAAGAGAGGAGAAGGAAGAATATCTGCTAGCTAAGAGTGCATAAAAGAGCTATATGCTTTACCTTAATATATTATAGCACAGTTCTGTGGACGTAGCCCTAGAGAGAGGGTGAACCACATATATTTTGTGTTGTGTGTGATTGGTATTCTGTCTCTGTCATTGATATATTGTGATTGCACTACTTCATTAGATCTGATAAGTAGATGTGCAGAATAGATCTAAGCTGATAAGTGATATATGAACGTTGTGCTGTTCTTGTGTTAGATCCACTTGATAATCCCTTTGGTTGTAGACATCTCTGTCCTACAACCCCCTCATAACTGCTTCGGGTGAGACTGCATCTGCTTCGCAGGTGTTGCTGAAAGGGATAGTAATTAGGGCTTTCTGGTGCACTCTTGAAGCTGAACCCTGGGTCTGCCCCTGTGCCAACAGGAAGACACTAAATCAGATGGAGAGATTTGAGTATTGTGTTGTGGGAAAATGCTTAGGTATAGTAAGAAGGAGACTGTGGCTGAGAGAGAAGAGAAGTATAGAGTGTTTGAGAAAAGAGACCCTTGCACAATACTTCATATCACACCATATAGAGAAAGAAAAGTGAAAGAAAAGGGTCCTCAATACAATCCAATAAAAGAAGGAAGCACATCTCAGATCATAATCTGTGTCAAACCAACGACCCTGTGTGTGTCACCTAGATCTGAAGAAAAAACCAAAATTGTGTCAAGAGCGATTGTAGTTAGTGGAGGAAGTCATAATAGTGGAAGTAGTTCAACAAACAAGAGTCAACCAACATAAGCAAGATTAAGTACTCCACATAATACAATGGCAGGAATATATCATACAGTAAGAATACCTGAGTTTCAGGGAACAAGGTTAGAGGACCTAGAGCAACATTTAATTGTATGTGAGATAGTATGAACTGCTAAGAATGTTCAAGATGAAGCAATGAAGATTGCACAGTTAGCCACAATGTTCAGTGGTCATGCATTGTTGTGGTATAAGAAGTATCATACAACTACACCAATAGGATAATCAAGAACTTTGGCAGAGATTGGACAAGCATTGTTAAATGAATTTTGGAAGCCGAAATACGAGTCACAATATATCATAGAACTGAAGGAAATTAAGCAAGTACATAATGAGATTCATGACGAACAATATCTAGAATGGTTTATTGCAGGTTTATTTCCACACTTTCATTGTCCGTTAACATAGCAGAAGGTCATGTCGCAGCCCAAAGCATTAGAAATTACGATGAAGTTAGAAGCATCTCCCATAGGAGATGGCATAAGAATGACACAGGTACAGTCATATTTGGTTGCGCCCATGATTTAGTTGTCTGATATAATGAAGGTAAAGGTAAAGCATGAAATGTCTGATGTATTACATGCAAGACAAAAGGCCATCGTAAGGAAGAATGTTCAACATTTGCACAGTACATGGCCACAAGAGCACCGAATCCATTAACAAGAGGAGTAGGATACTATGAAACATGTAAGACATGAGGACATCATTCAATTGCTATTCCCTTACTGCAAAATTACCATAGTATGCCAAGGAATTTATTTTGTAATTTTTGCAAGTTGGTAGAACATGATGAAAAACATTGTCATGCATTGGACTTAATTAGAGAGCACACTTTTGATGCATACATAATCTAAGAAGAAAATTTCACAGTGGACGGGGGCATTCCACAATACAATACTCCGAGAGGCTTTAACCAAGGTGGAGGAGGAGGATTTGACAGAGGCCAAGGACATGGAATATTTGGTAGAGGGGGCAGAGGAACGATAATTTGTTACACTTGTAATCAACCAGGACATCTAGCAAGAGACTGCCTGAATCCTTATACGACGTGCACATACTGCAGAGCATTAGACCATGTGATAGAAGAGTGTCCTCAACCAATAGAGAAATGTTAGGCAAGAGGAAATTAGAATCAAAATCAGAATTAGAACCAGAACCTATAGATGATAGCAGCCGGGGCACGTGATGATCAACCCAGAGTAGTAGTTGTTACATGCGAAGGAACGAGAACTGGACCAGATGCGATGGACAAGGGAAAAGGAGTTGAATAATGGATAATGAAAGTAACTAAGCCTATGGAAACATATAATCCGTAGAAAGTGAAGGAGATATATCAATAAGATAGGAAAGAGATACTCGGACCGGACTGGATAACATTAACGTCAAAGGCACCATCGATATATGATATGCGATCAGTATATGATCACACAACTCCAGAAAGGTCAGTTGAAAAGGTAAATACTTTGAAATATTTTCAAAAGAGTTGTTTAGACTTTATGAAGGATGAAGTAACATTGAATGCACTGCATCGGATGATTGATCAATGTACTCAAGACAAAGAAGTACATGTGACACAGAGAGAAGTGAATCAAGTATTGCGCAAGAAAAGGATAAGCAAATAATTCAGATTGAATGTGCAGGTAGGCAATTATGACATGGATAATGTCATCTTGGATTTAGGATTGGATGTTAATGTTCTTCAAAGGAAGACGTGGAAGATGATGGGAAAACTGAATCTAGTTTGGTCAACTTTTCAGTTAAGATTGGAAATCTAGCATAAGATTATACTGATTGGGAGACTGGTAGGAGTACCTATGAACATAGATGGGGTGTGCAACGTCGCTGACTTTGAGGTGATTGAGATCATGGATAAAAATCATCCATATCAAACATTGCTCATATTGGATTGGGCATTTGACAATCAAACGATTATAAACTTGAAGAAGAGAGAAATGATTTTTGAAGGAGGAGGCTTAAAGGTCACTTCGTCATTAGACCCCACAGAGGCTAGAAGATATGTGGAACCCATGAGAAAATAAATTGATAAATTGCATAATACGACCACGTGCATGGATGACTATGTCAATCCCACTACAGATGGTGCACTTAGTTGGAGAAGCATCAACTCTTGCGCATCAGATTTAAAAGAAGGACTTGAACATTGGCAACATCGATTGCATGAAATCTCAACTAGAAGATTTGCTCACATTATTCTCTCTTTGCGTTGGATCAGAAAAGAGGTACGTGAGACACCAAGGTTTGATGGATTGACCGAGGTAAGTTCCTTTGTAAATGAATTTGACTTGCAGATACCTGAACATTAGATATTAATCGCATTAGATGTTGCACTGAGAGCAACCCCAACAAGATGGTGGGAAACACACAAGGAATGTTTATGATATTGGAAACACTTTAAAAGGTTGATACAGATTAGATTTGGAACAAAAGAAACCACGCACAAGTACATAGGGAGGAGAAGTCTGACGGATCATGTTGCACAATGTATGGAAACTTGGAGACAAGTGCCAAAGAAAGAATGGACGCACAGGTTTATGCATACACTTGAGACGGTTCCCAAGAATTGGTATCTAGAGCTAGAAGAATGATCCTTCTTTCGTATGAAAATAACAGGCGCACCCCACGATGACACACTTGGACGTATCAGTCCCAGGTCCAACAATTGCTTTAGTTGCATTCTCAACTCTTGTAACTCTGGGGTTGACATCTGATAAGGCATTCTCACTATGGGTTCAGTCCCCGGTTTTAGGTCTATGGTAAACTGCAATTCCCTCTCCGGTGACATCCCAGGTAACGCCTCCGAAAATACGTTTGCAAACTCTCTCACCACCGAAAGGTGTTCTAGACTTTCCGCTACTCCCTTCTCGTTTAACGCAAGGATCGCATAAAGCTTGCAACCCTTGCACATGCTCTTCCAAAGCTGCATGGAAGAGATGAACCTCAGGGAAACTCCCTGGTTCCGACCTACAATCACACGTCTTTGTCCCTCATCATCGACCAAGCTCAACCATTTCGTCTTGCAGTTGAGTATCGCCTCATGCGATTCCAACCAGTCCATACTGATCACGATGTCATAAGATCCTAAGATCGTGACGTACATGTTGGCCCTAGTGACAAACTCTCTCAGGTTAAGGATACAACCCATAACCTTTCCTCCAACCTTTTGTTTGGCTCCTGAGGCCATCTCTACGAAGCTAAACTCATCCTGTTCGACTGCCTTTACCTTAATCCTTTTTAGCGCTGCACCATAAATGAAACTCTCGGTAGCACCGGGTTCTATCAAAATACTAAGGGTCTGGTCAACGACAGTACCTATCGTCTCAAGCACAGTCGACTGATGCTCTACCTGGCGGTTATTCATCGTTGCATGAATCCAATGGGCCTTGCCCATATCTCCCACGGTAGTGGGTCCAGCTGATCCATACTCTCTAGTCCTCTCCACAGGGCAGTCGCGCTGGTAGTGTGGCTCCCCACATGTCCAACACCCCTTCTTCGACCCAGTAGTCCTGGTACCCGAAGTAGAAAATGACGGCCCACTGGCCTGGAATCCTTGTCTGTTTTGCTGAATAGGCCTAAACTGTTGCTGCTGTGGTCGACGCTGCTGCTGAGGATGTGGTCCCCGATAAGGTGTCCGCTACTGAGGCATCCGTCGCCGAGGTGTAGTGAAAGTGGATCCCCTCTAGAAGCCATGATACCTTGGCGTATGTCTAGCTGGTGTCTGATGCTGTTGTGCAATAGCTAAGCACTCTCTCTTCTCTTCTCCTTCTCTCAACATGGCTCACATAAGGAATATATATAGTTTTTCCTTACTCACTCTCCAACTAAGAGCATTAATTACAAGATCCACAATTGTAGGATTTGATTACAAAGAAGGAAAAACAAGATC
>ML804135.1:49080-83320 GCA_009831015.1 Picea engelmannii
TAGATAGATAAAATTTTACCACTAGCATAATTGAGACTTAGACCTTAAATTTTCGTACTGGGTGACATTTTATTAGGGAATTTGTTTTTAAAAATTCTTAACATGTTATTCATCCTAAGGCCATCTAGGTTCATTCATTTATCATCAACAACACGAAGTGCCCTTTAGGACGCACTAGGTGCTCCAAGGGTGCTACTCGCCTTAATTTGTTTCCCTTGCGCGACGTGGCCTTCAGAATGCACTACGTGCTCCAAGGGTGCCACTCACCTCTTGACTAACTTGGTAGACATCAAAAACCCCTAGAGTCAATACTCTGCTAGGTGAACTTGTGGGAGACTAAGGGCCTCTAAGGAATAAGGCCCCTGCCTTATTGCGCGCCCCTTAGAATCATCGTTAGCAACTGTCGCAGTCCGCCCTCACGGCATCGTGGGTCCTCTCGAACTAGGTAAACGTTAACCTATAGTTCGAGCCACGTCGAGAGTGCTAGCAGGCTGTGGCAGGGCTGCTGTCCACACCTCTCCCTCAACATCTTTGGTAGTCATGCACGACCCCTTTACTCCACATGTGAGTTTGGTCGGCAAGCTATCATCGGCCTGCATCATCAACAAATCATGTCACAATATATCCATATCATATCATCTAATCAAATGCACTAATATCATAGTAAAACAATCAAACACCAATGGTACACTCCCCTACTCGATTCGGAGTCCAAGGGGTCCATTGATACCTCTACATCCTCGAGGCCCAAAATCCTGCACACTCAGTAAAACCGAGTCAATAAAACCTGTTTATGTCAATGCAGTAAAACAACATGTGATCAACCCATAACGCCTCATAATCAAAATCAAATGTTTTAATAACATAATAATTCGGATCAGTTGCGAGCAAGTGTCCTCAAAGAATAAGTTCACTCGGTGCGCTAGAGCGGGATGTTACATACACCCCCTCTTGGTCTAAGCTTCATCCCGAAGTTTCACAGTATAAGTGCCGAAATAATGTGTATCGCAGTATCGTAATTCTATCTATGAAACAAAAATGGAAATTGTTGGCGCATATCATATGCGTCCTCCCAGGTCACTGAGTGCGGACTATAGTTGTCCCACTGGACCTTGACCTGATCTACTGTTCGATGTCGTAGCTGTCGAACGCGATGATCCAAGGATTGGCTCAGCCATGAGCGCCCCCTCATCCGATACCTGCAAGGAACTCATGTCAATAACATGTGTAGGATCACTAATATAATGTCTTAAAACAGATACATGAAAAACATCGTGCATATGCCTCAAAGAATTAGGCAAGGCTAGTCGATAGGCCACGGGCCCCTTTCTCTCCACAATCTCGAAAGGTCCCATGAACCTAGGAGAGAGTTTAGCTCCCTTTCCAAACTTGATCGAACTCTTATGCGGTTTAACCCATAAGAAGACTCGATCACCAACCTTGTAACTACGGTCAACATGGTGCGCATCGACATAACTCTTCTGTCGATCCTGCGCTTCTTTAATCTTTTGTTTTATCGTTTACATTTGCTCTTCCATTTCTTGGATCGCTTTTGGTCCCACCGGGACCCTATCCTCAAGATTATCCCAACTCAAAGGTGTCCGACACGGTCGCCCGTAAAGAAACTTGAAAGGCGCCATCTTAATGGTGCTTTGGTAACTGTTGTTATAAGCGAATTCCACCAGTGGTAAGAATTCTTCCCAACGTTTTTGTTGGTCCATCACGTACATGCACAACATGTCCTCCAAGGCCTGGTTCGTTCGTTCGGTCTGCCCGTCAGTCTCCGGGTGATATGCAATACTAAAGTTAAGTTTGGTTCCCAAGGCCTCTTGGAAACTCGTCCAAAAATGTCCAGTAAACACCGATCCTCGATCGGATATAATCCTCTTAGGCACGCCATGTAGCCTCACAATCTCACTGATGAAAAATATAGCTATGTGTCTACAGGAATAAAGTATGCACAGGAATAAAGTGAGCACTCTTCATCATAGTGTCTACAACTATGAAAATAGAGTCATGTCTCCTTGCCGTCAATGACAATCCAACAATAAAATCCATCAAAATAACCTCCCATTTCGATATTAGAATAGCGTGTGGCTGTAGTAATCATGTCGGGTGTCTATGTTCAGCCTTTACCTGCTGACATTCTAGACATCTGGCCACATAGTTGACTATGTATGCCTTCAATCCCTTTCAGAAGAATAAGGGTTTAAGGTTTGCCCTCATCTTCATGACTCCCGGGTGAGCCATGTAGACGACTCTATGAACCTCGCTTAGTATCAACATCCTCAACTCGTCGTTCGGCGATACGTAAATCTGATTTTTAAACCTCAATAAACCATCGCTATCAAACGAAAATCCTTCAAATCTAGGTACCATCATTGTGTTTTGTCTGATAAAACCCTTGACCTCTTTGTACCAATCATCGTCATGCTATAAAGTTAGAATCTTTTTGCGTAGATTCATCCGAAGAGGAAACAATGAAAAGATGCGTGGTCTTCGACTCAATGCATCTGCCACTCGGTTCACTGTTCCTTTTATGTAAGTAATCTTGAAGTCGTACTCGCTAAGCAATTCTGACCAACGCCGTTGTCGTGTGTTAAGGTCGCTTTGCGTAAAGATGTGTTGTAGTCCACAGTGGTCAGTCTTTAGTTCGAATTTTCGTCCAACAAGGTAGTGTCACCAAACCTTTAAGGCATATACGATGGCTAACAACTCCAAATCGTGCGTTGCATAGTTCTCCTCATGCCTTCTCTGTTTCCTCGAGATGTAAGCGATCACTCGTCTGTCTTGCATCAAGACTCCGCCTAAGCCTTCCTTGGATGCGTCAGTGCATACCAAGTAGTCCGCATCCATGTAAGGGACCTTTAGTATCGGTGCTGATGTCAACAACTCCTTGAGCCTCCGAAATGCTTCCGTGCATTTCTCGGTCCAAACAAACTTCTTGTTTTTCTTCTGCAATTCCATGTTCGGATTTGCTATCTTCAAAAATCCTTTGACGAACCGTCGATAGTATCCTACTAAACCCATGAAGCTACGAACTTCCGGGACATTCGTCAGCACAAGCCATTCCATAATAGCCTCAACCTTTGCTGGATCCACGACGATGCTTTCACCAGAGATGACATGCCCTAAGTAGTGAATCTTCGATTGATAAAATGAGCATTTGGACAACTTCCCATACAATATGTGCTCTTGCAGACACTGTAGTACCAAGCGCAAGTGCTCGTCATGCTCCCCCGTCGTCTGAGAGTAAATCAAAATATCATCAATGAATACTTGAATGAACTTGTCCAAGTACTCATGGAACACCCCGTACATCAAACTCATAAATACCCTTGGGGTGTTTGTCAATCCAAACGGTAAAACAATAAACTCATAATGTCCAAACCTCGTCTTAAAGGCGGTCTTAGGGATGTCATCTTCCTTAATCTGTAACTGATGGTACCCTGATCACAAATTGATCTTTGAGAACACCGTCACACCCCTCATCTGATCGAATAGATCATCAATCCTCGGCAACAGATATTGCTTCTTGATCATGGCCTTGTTCAATTGACGGTAGTCAATGCAGAGCCTCCACGACCCATCCTTATTTCATATGAAAATAACAGGTACACCCCACGGTGACACACTTGGATGTATCAGTCCCAGGTCCAATAATTCCTTTAGTTGCATTATCAACTCCTGTAACTCCGAGGTTGACATCCGATAAGGCATTCTTGCTATCGGTTCAGTGCTCGATTTTAGGTCTATGGTAAAATCCAATTCCCTCTCCGGCGGCATCCCAGGTAACTCCTCCAGAAATACGTCCACAAACTCTCTCACCACCAGAAGGTGTTCTAGACCTTCCGCTACTCCCTTCTCGTTTAACGCAAGGATCGCATAAAGCTTGCACCCCTTGCGCATGCTCTTCCGAAGCTGCAAGGAAGAGATGAACCTCAGGGAAACTCCTTGGTTCCAGCCTACAATCACATGTCTTTGTCCCTCATCATCGATCAAGCTCAACCGTTTCATCTTGCAGTTGAGTATCGCCTCATGTGATTCCAACCAATCCATACTGATCATGACATCATAATATCCTAAGATTGTGATGTACAGGTTGGCCCTGGTGACAAACTCTCCCAGGTTAAGGATACAACCCGTAACCTTTCTTCCAACCTTTTGTTTGGCTCCCGAGGACATTTCTACGAATCTAAACTCATCCTATTCGACTGCCTTTACCTTAATCCTTTTTAACACTGCACCAGAAATGAAACTCTCGGTAGCACCGAGATCTATCAAAATACTAAGGGTCTGGTCAACGACGATACCTGTCGTCTCGAGCACAGTGGACTGATGCTCTACCTGGCGGTTATTTGTCGCTGCATGAATTCGATGGGCCTTGCCCATATCTCCCATAGTAGTGGGTCCAGCTGATCCGGACACTCTATTCCTCTCCACAGGACAGTCGCACTGGTAGTGTGGCTCCACACATGTCCAACACCACTTCTTCGGCCTAGTAGTCCTGGTACCCGAAGTAGAAGATGACGACCCACCGACCTGGAATCCTGGTCTGTTCTGCTGAACATGCCTAAACTGTTGCTGCTGAAGTCGATGCTGTGGTCCTCGATAAGGTGTCTGCTGCTGAGGTGTCGATCACCGAGGAGTAGTGAAAGTGGATCCCCTCTGGAAGCCACGATACCCTGGCATATGTCTGCCTAGTGTTTGAGTCTGATGTGGACCAGATGACACCTTCCCTACTGGTCTTGCTGGAGTCCTAGTCTGACCCTCGCTGATAAGCTCCTCCTCTGCTATGAGGACCTTCTGGATGACATCATGTAAGGTTTGAGGCATCAAAATCCTAACCTTGGCATGTATGTTTCCGTTAAGGCCGAACACGAACCTGTTGACCTTAAGTTTCTAAGTGTTAAGATGTGGAGCATACCAGAGCAGCTCCATAAAACGAGCCTCGTACTCGGGCACCGTACGACCGCCCTGTCGTAAGGCATTGAACTCGTTGAGCTGACGCTCAATGAATTCCTCTGATAGGTATCTCTCTCAGAACTGTTCCTCAAACAGGTCCCATGACACGTCTTCGACGAGCATGTTCAGCTGCAGTAGGAGTGTCTTCCACTATAGAAGAGTGGTTTCTTTCAGTTGGAAGACCGCCATGCGGACCTTCATGTTGGAGGTATAATCGTGAAGTGCAAAGAACATCGCCATATTCTCCAACCATGCCTCGACTGCACTGTCCAGGGCACCAAAGAACCCGGGAAATTTGACCTTCTCGAGCTTTCGGTGAATGCTACCAGTGCTAACCAGAGCGCGCGGTGGACCCTCAGGGGGTGCCGACGCTCTAGCCTCATCTCTGTCCAAATGGTTGATCAGTGCCTCAAACATGCACTAAAAAGATCTCATCATTCTGACCACATCACCAACTGCTATCTTCTTCTGCCCGACAACCTGTTCGTCTCCCTGGGGGTTAGATCCCTCAGGTGTGGATGCTACTGGAGGCGTTGCACCTCCTCCCATAGCACCCCGTCATCTGCCTCTGCGATGTCCTCTAACCATGATTACCTGCATGCATACAAGTCAACTCAATTAGCAACATTATAATAAAATCATATCAACGAAAGCCGTAGCGATCCCTAGTTGCTGGTTGAACCCGCTCTGATACCATATGTAATGACCCCATCGTTATGACAACAAGCGAAGCAGTTTGTTTTTGTTTTCATTTTTTTTTTCGAGGAGTTAAGAGGCAAGAAGGCAACGATGAGCACAGTTTAATCACACCACTGATGACGAACGCTAGCACGCAGTCCAGGCAACAAGTTACTATGACACCACACACCGGCTCAAGACAACTGAAAAACATGCGCAAAATAACAAGGAGGACAACTACCCTTCTGACGCAAACACGACCACTCCTACAAGCTAAGGGGAAACACCCCCATCCTGACATCATGACCTAGACGAACAAATACTAGAACCTCAAGGAGCACGGACATAACGCCTGAAGGCGTTCGGCCCTTGTGCCAAGAGTAACTTGCACGCTCATCAACACTCACACAAAAGAACCTACTCTAGCCAAGATCTCGTTCGCCGCTATCCCCAAGGCGTGCCATGATCCCCTCATCAGGAATCATGCTATTCCCCGGGTGATAGATGCGTCAATAAGCTTTGCGCACAACAAAAGGGACCAAGACTCAAGAAAAATCCGATGAGCTAGGAACCGAATACTGACTGGGAGACTATACCTACCCCACACAAAGGTTGATGAGACACAAGAGGATGAAGACAAGGGGTGACGCTAGCCCACACGACATCGTCCCTGCCCCCACCAATCACCCAGTCTAACCGGTCTATGATTACATTCAAATTTTAACAAGGGTTCCATTCTAACAGGGCACGTCAAGTTACAATTAGACAATAATGCGTCCGCTAAATAAATGTTAATACAATTAATTTTGCAATTCTAAGTGGTCAATACTAAAACCATAATTATAAATGCTCTCTATCCTTAATTAAAATTCAATCCAGTGAGTCTAAAATTTGCAATCCATTCCTTACTTACCAATCAAATTTTAATCTTTAACACAACCTAATCGATCAAGTCTATGTTAATCCAAATTCTCCACCCAACTAGGCATTAACTTAAATAACAACATTTACAATCTTAAAGTAGAATTCTATCATTATAACACTTATGAACAATTAAATCTCAGCATGTAGTCCAATTATATTGACCAAACTAACAATACTATCTGTCTAATAATATTAGAAGGAAACTACTAACTATTAGCAGGGCTGGAGCAATTTATCGAGGAAATTAACATAACGGTTACTTAACAATTAATATAGAAATAACAAGGCAATTACATGACCATTAATAGGACAATTAAGAGCGCACTAACAAGGTAGTTTACATGACTGTTGTCATAACAAGTAATACAACAATAACAAGGCATTTAAGGTGTTAGTTAACATTTAACTCACTGTGTCATTTAATCCAAAGAATGAATCTGCTGGCCATTTACATTGCTGTAGCAATTGTTCTGGCAACTAATATGACCATTACATAACAATGAATCTAGCAATAACAAGGCATTAAACTCACTGTTATCCATTTTATTTGCTGGAGAAAATCAAGGCATTTAATGCGACCATTACATAGCAATGAATCTAGCAATAGTAAGGCATTTAACTAACTGTTATCCATTTAATTCTCTGTGGCAAAATTAGCAAAAATGCAGTGCCCACATGGTGGCCAATCATGCCCAGTCAACAAGAACTCAACAATTAAAGGCAAACATATCTAATCAATGTCAACGCAGTCCATCACTCAAGGGAAAACACAATCATAATTTGAAGGCAAAATCGTGGTCATTACTGCAAGTCAATTATGAATTGAATAACAAAAAAGGGGTGGGCGAATTCAACATGCTCACAGTCAATTTTTATTTACCAAAATCGTGGTCATTCCAACAAGTGAATTTAAGTTTTAAAAGGCTAAATTCGTGGGTGATTTCTACAACAACTCAGTCGATCGTTGGAAAGCAAAAACGTGGGCATTTAAAATGACAATCTTAGTCTCATTTGAAAGCAAAAACGTGGGCATTTAAAACAACAAACTCAGTCTCATTTGAAAGAAAAAACTTGGGCATTTAGAATAGAAAACTCAGTCTCATTTGAAAGAAAAAACTTGGGCATTTAGAATAGAAAACTCAGTCTCATTTGAAAGCAAAAACATGGGCAATTAAAACAACAAACTCAGTCTCATTTGAAAGCAAAAATGTGGGTATTTAAAACAATAAACTTAGTCTCATCTGAAAGCAAAAACGTGGGCAATTAAAACAACAATCTCGGTCTCATTTGAAGGCAAAACGTGGGCATTTAAAACAACAAACTCAGTCTCATTTGAAAGCAAAAACGTGGGCATTTAAAACGACAATCTCTGGCAACATTTAAAAGCAAAAATGTTTTTCCAATTCCAGGATACCAATACCAAATGCAAACATGAATCAATTCGTTTTTCCATCGTCCGAATACCAATACAAAATGCAGACATGAATCAATTCGTTTTTCCATTGCCAGAATACAAATACAAAATGCAGACATGAATCAATTCGTTTTTCCATTGCCAGAATACCAATACAAAATGCAGACATGAATCAATTCTTTTTTCCATTACCAGAATACAAATACAAAATGCAGACATGAATCAATTCGTTTTTCCATTGCCAGAATACCAATACAAAATGCAGACATGAATCAATTCATTTTTCCATTGCCAGAATACAAATACAAAATGCAGACATGAATCAATTCATTTTTCCATTGCCAGAATACCAATACAAATTGCAGACAACAGTAAGAGAACCAAAAGGATCCAATCATCCAAGGACAACAATGGAGGTAGACAACTGATAGGTTCATCCTTTGCTCATCATCCTTGCATAGAAAGACAGGGCGTTGAGATCCATAGGTCTATGAACGCCGAAGCAACGACCGTAGAGCAGGTTCCTAGTCGACTGCCCAGGCGAGGACTGATGAGCTAGGGATGATAGGCAAAACCACCACAATGGTCACAATCAAACACCACAAGGAGGTCAAGACATGTAGGGAAATGAAGGCCATGGGAGTCAATCAATCATCGAGCTAGGCCATGAAAGAAATTTAGTCATCAATCTAGATAATCAATTTACTTACTCCATTAAACATGCAGATCCAAGCATAAATCCTACAACAATCTACCATACAAAAATGAAGAGAGCGTACCGTTGCTTGATCGCCCACTCTGATTGACGTCTTGCATGCTCCGTGCAACTCCCACTTGCTGATCGACGAGACTTCACTGGTACCTCCCAGCCAATGCTAGGGGTACTATTCTTTACCCTTAGCCCCTCGAGCTGCAAAGGGGCCACACACACTATCCAAAGATTCAGCTAGCTCCCAGCTCGCCTCGCAAGGCCAAGCTACCACTCCTCACCGAGATGGGTATCCCAACTCCCACAAGCTAAGTTAGTCAAGTAGAGATTTTTGCAGCGTAATGTTACACAAACAGAAGAGATCCTTGATCCTTCTCCTCCCTTCATTATATAGAGTTTCAAAGTCCCTTACTTTCCTAAAATCTCATTTAATTAAGTTTTTAAAAATTAAAACCTAAAAATTCCTCCCCGTACAAGTGTCACCCATCCCCTTCATTCCTCCACAAATTAATTTCTTTAAGTAATTAAATTTCCTTATTTCCCTCACCCACCTAGAGTCACTCCTAGAATCGCTCCTAGGTGTCCCCAAATTCTCTTACAGGTTTTAATGACTTTCCCCATTATCAATTTGCTAGTTTCAGTTTTAAATTAGAAAGTTCTTAATGGTAGATACCTTACTAAGTTTGACTTTCTTCTTTTTCCCTCGGGTTTCCCTTTTCTTCTTATCTTTCCCTCTTTTCCTAGTTTCCTAAATATTTTAGATTTCCCTCTTTCCCCTTTTCATTTAGGACTCAAATTGGCAGGTGTGGAAATTAACCCCCTTTTTCCTTTTTCCCTTTTTAGTTAATAATTTTAAATTATCATAAATAATAAAACAATTATTTCCCTTTTTTTTTTTTTAAATTTTACCCTAACAGATTTTTATGAATCATTTAAATTGCTTACCCCTTTATTATTACAAGATTTAACAAAGAGTATAATTATTATTTATGTTGTTTTTATTTTTATTTTTATTTTTAAAATAGATAGATAAAATTTTACCACTAGCATAATTTAGACTTAGACCTTAAATTTTCGTATTGGGCGACATTTTATGAGGGAATTTGTTTTTAAAAATTCTTAACATGTTATTCGTCCTAAGGCCATCTAGGTTCATTCATTTATCATCAACAACGTGACGTGCCCTTCAGGATGCACTAGGTGCTCCAAGGGTGCCACTCGCCTTAATTTGTTTCCCTTGTGCAACGTGCCCTTCAGGACGCACTACGTGCTCCAAGGCTGCCACTCGCCTCTTTCCATTTTTCTTGCGCGACGGCCCTTCAGGACGCACCATGTGCTCCAAGGGTGCCACTCGCCTCTTGACTGACTTGGTAGACATAAAAAACCCCTAGAGTCAATACTCCGTCAGGTGAACTTGTGGGAGACTAAGGGCCTCTAAGGAAGAAGGCCCCTGCCTTATTGCGCGCCCCTTAGAATCATTGTGAGTGACTATCGCAGTCTGCCCTCACGACATTGTGGGTCCTCTCGAACTAGGTAAACATTAACCTGCAGTTCGAGCCACGATGAAAGTGCTAGTAGGCTGTGGCAGGGTTGCTGTCCACACCTCTCCCTCAACATCTTTGTTAGTCATGCGTGATCCCTTTACTCCACATGTCAGTCTGGTCGATAAGCTATCGTCAACCTGCATCATCAATGAACCATGTCAGAATATATCCATATCATATCATCTAATAAGATGCACTAATATCACAGTAAAACAATCAAACCCCAATGGTACACTCCCCGACTCGATCCATAGTCCAAGGGGTTCCATCGATGCCTCTGCATCCTCGAGGCCCAAAATCCTTCACACTCAGTAAAACCAAGTCAATAGCACCTGTCTATGTCAATGCAGTAAAACAACATGTCATCAACCCATAACGCCTCATAATCAAAATCAAATGTTTTAATAGCATCATAATTCTGATCACTTGCGAGCAAGTGTCCTCAAAGAATAAGTTCTCTTAGTGCTCCAGAGCAGGATGTTACATACACCCCCTTACAAATCCTGATGGTAGACCTTACAAATCCTGACACAATAAAAAAAGACTATCACAATTACTAATATTATAGGAAGATTGATTTGTTGCAAGGTTCCATCGACAAGTACAAAAGGCACGATTGACACATCAAGAAGAAGAAATTCTAGACAAGATATCTAGTACTACTCTATGACAATAAGTTCTTACAACACCCTAGGAAGTTCAAGACGCACTAGCTAGGGCCATACATGATTAGATATGTGACTGAAGCAAGTGTTGTTTAGTTAGAACATTTGGATAGAAAATTCGTGGAAGGACTAGTGAATGGGAGTCAACTAAAACTATACAAGAATGGTCATCCTTTCACACACTAGGATAATTGCGTAGACTAAGTTCTATCATAGTGTAATATAGAAAGGAAAGGTAGAAAAAGAAAGAAAAAGCAAGTAAAACAAGAAAAAACAAGTAAAACAAGAAAAAACAAGGAAATGGTTTAGTGTAGAAGTAGACAGTCGAAGAGTCCAAGCAGTTAAGGAAAAGCAGGATGTGGCAGAAGAGAAAGAAGAGGGAAGAAGAGAAAGCAGATGAAGGATGAAAGTTTACGTAGAGAGAAGAGAACACACATAAAGAAGAGGATGCACAAAGAGAAGAGAACACACATAGATAATATAATGCATTGAGAGAAGACATTGCGTAGATGAAATCTAAGAGCATTTAAGACAATCCATGATGGGATGTGTAGTAAAGAGCTACCATGATGATGAAGTAATGGCGCCACCTAATAATAAATGCATATCGCCCAAACGATTTTGACATATTGCAGAATCGAATGGATAATTCAACGAAGATACAGAGTTGATTGCGCATTAAGGAATATAATGAATGAAAAGGGAAGTTACCAGCTGGAGATGAAGTATAAAATAAAGTAAAGGGTCGAAGGGGGAAGTCTATTGTCCATTAGAAGTCACACAGGGAGCCAAAGTTACAGAGCCGAAGTTACAGAGATGAACTACCAAACATAGTTGAAATCAAAGACTAGTGTTGTAGAGGAAGATGGCACCACCTAAGGCAACAACAGCTTCAACTTCAGTACTGAAGAAACCACGCGGTTCACAAACAACACCACTGAGAGTAGAAGAGATGACCGTTGGACCCTTCATTTTGATAAAAAAAGTTGCACAAGTTATTAAGGAGACAACCCATCAAGTGAAGAGGGATGAGAAGGGAAACACAGAAGGGATGAGCAATCTCTACTACACCTCTGCCAGAAGGAACAATAGAAGTTGGAGATGAATCAGTTCAGCTCCGCAAGCTTGCTGATATAGTTGTAAGTTTTAAACCTGCGAAGTAAGGCAATGCATATATATTCTTAAGAAATACAGAAATTAATCAATGGCTCATACACAGAATACACAGAGATTTTTACCGGAAACCCTCAACCGGGAAAACCTTTCTTCTTTTCATTATATCGAATTTCACCATTCACCATACAATATATACAATGTTTTTAGGTATTCCGTAGATACCAAAACCCTAATCCCTTAATCCGGGATTAATTTACAAATCAGCTAAAAATAGCAAAATCCGCTAAAAATAGCAAAAACCGCCCAGACGCAGTTGTCGTATCTGATGCACCCACACACACACACATGCAAAGAATATAACACATACCCAACAACAGTCGAAGTACACCTTTGACATGCTCCGGAAGAAAAAGAGCAGGCCACCCAGGCCCTAAATAAAGCACATGAGGAAATTATTGAACAACGCCAAGCCGTGCAACAAGAGAAGAATGCTCTCCATGCAAAATTTGAAGAAGACAGAGCGAAGATCCAAAAAGAGAAAGAGTAGCTGCCTGCAAAGCAGATAGGAATTTAAGAAGCCGTCAATAGAGCATTTCGCTTTGTGACCAACTTAGACCAGAAGGCCAAAGAACCCATAGAGCGCTAAGTGACGAAGCTGGATGAAGTTATTCAACAACTTCAACAAAGGGTCATGGAATTGGAGCTTCAGACCATACCACAGACTCCAAAAGAAGTGTGCAACCAATGAGAATTAAATGCTCAGAGCGCAGTTGAGAGGATTAAAACACTTGCTGCAGAATGTAATCAACTAAGTAACAGAAGTGCACAGATATATGAACAACTATCTTAAGACCAAGAGTTGAAGAAACTGGAGTCCCAACTCCAAGAAGCAAAGCAGCACACAGATACAGTACAGGCACAGCTGAAGCTCCTGTCACCTATCGAGAGGATGAAGAGATCCCAGGAACAATGCACTGCCCAACAACTCCTTCTTACCATGCAGAACAGAGTGATGGAAGTCTCCCAGAAACTCCAACCAAGCTAAGAGGCGACCTACCTACTATTCGAATAAACTGAAGGCCAAGGAACACTACTAGAACAAGTAGTTGTTACAATCGAGCAACAACTGCAAGGACCTATCAGTGAAGCAGTTGTTCAGGAATTCATTGAGCAATAAGCAGTAGCACAGAGACAAGTCGAAGTAGCTCGAGCCAAGCTCAAGACCTTTGAGGCAAACTTACCCAGACCTGAGTCACTCGGGACAAGTCACAGGTGAGTGTTGGGGGCCTGTTGGCCCTTGACCAAGTTTTGGGGAACACTTGGTCATATTTGACCATTTTTGGGACTTCGACAACTTGTCAAAGATGGAGCGTAAGGCGAAGCGGAAATCATGGAAGCTAGACCCCTTTTTGGGTCCTTTTTGGGTTTTTGGGGATAATGTAATGGGAAAGGGATGTCGGCCCATGGGTTTACCCATGTTTAGGTCCACTTTTGTATGTATATATAGAAGTCTAGGCCATATAGAGAAGTAGTGGATGATATATATATGTGATGTAGGCTAAGTGCCAAGAGTTGAATCTGTGTGATCAAGGCTTTGTGCATTTTGTGTAAGACTTGCAGAGCTGAGTGGAAGTCCTTGTGAGAGACTATAGAAGGCTTTGTGCTACGGTGCAAGGAAGAAGGATCTGGAGAGCTGTGCATATCTTCTATCCTATGCGGAGTAAGGGTTTTGAGGTTCTGTGCTGTAACCTAATCATTTGAAGCTAATAAAGAAGAAGACTCTGTGGACGTAGCCCCAGGTAGGGCGTGAACCACGATAAATCTGTGGGTTGTGCTCTGTGCCGTGACCTAATGTGTTTGTCTCTTCCTTTGTTAAGTGCTTTGATGTGTTTAGATAGATCTATTATGCTTTGTGCTTCTCAGATATGAATGAATATTAGTTCTGGTATGTAAGATGCTTAGTGCTTGATTTGTCGAATCTAATCTATCTCGTTGTGGCTAAGTGTTGAATTATCTAAGATCTAAGTACATACTGCGATGCTCTATGCTATCTGCGAAGTATCATAAAGGATGAATATTGATGAGTAATCTATGCTAGGTGATTTCTAAGTGTTATAATCACAGATCTGTGTCCCAGCTAAGGTTGCAGACACCTGAGTCTTGCAACTGCCCCTGCTTCTACCTCGGGTGAGTCTTCATCTGCTTCACAGGTGTTGTTGAAAGGGCCTATAGTTAGTGTTTTGTTGGTGTGTTGTTGTAGCATTGAACCCTGTGTCTTCCCCTGTGCCAACAAATGGTTCCGTTGCCGGGACCTGAAACTATGATTGCTGGGAACTAAGAAGAAGAATCTTTGTGCAAAGATTCGTCCTGAAATTGTGAAAGCTCTGTGCGTGGATCTATGTCCTAGTGCACAGTGATCCACTTGATCTGAAAAGCTCTATGCTGAAAAAGGAAGGACAGATCTAAAGGAAAGAAGTCATATTTGCAATAAAAGAGGTTGATATTGAAGAAAAGAAGTAAGATCTATAAGCTTTGTGCTCTGATAAAGGTAAGAATAGTGAAAAGTTCTTAGATCTCGAATCTTTGTGCCTTGTAGAAGTAAAAGAAGTGAAATTTTTTGTTTCTAAAGTATGGATTTAGGCATGCTTGATAGATTTTGTCCTAGCTTGAAAACTAGGGCATTTTTAGATGAAAGAACGTTTGATATGGATAGATCTGATAAGTATAATGATAGATATGTTATACCTATGCATAGAAATAATTTTTGGACTAACCAATGGATGCAAGATCCTAGAAAGAAATTTTTGCAGGCTAGCCATTATGATCCTAGAGCATAGTATAAGAAAAGTTGGGGATCATTGAAGAGAAATAGAGGATTAACTCTTTGTTACAGTTGTAGAAGACCAAGACATCTTGCTAAGGAATGCCCTGGGAGAAACCCTAGTTGCCTCTGTTGTAAGGCTATGGACCATGAAGTACTGGATTTCCCTAGAATGATTGTTAGACTTGAAAATATGAATATGGAGCAAGCAAACTCTGAAGGAGATCAAGAGACTAAGATTATAGAAGAACACCTAGAAAGAATCAGAGATTATGTTACTGAAAATAAAATAAACCCTGGATGAACATAAAGATGTCAGTTTGTCAGAGATCTTCAAAGAAAAGGAGAAAATCGAAGTAAGAATATGAGAATTCAACATTGAATGTGCTCTAGATGAGGGAACACAGATGAACATTATGACATAAATTACTTGGGAAACCCTAGGAAGGCTTGCTATGGTTCCTTCACAAGGAAAAATAGGGTTGTTTAAAGGAAAAATGGTAACCCTATGCGACGGGATTACCCGAATAGCTATAACTACCCATGGAGCTTCACCAGAGGAAGAATTCGAAGTTATTAAATTTATTGAGGACCATGCCCCATTTCCAGCTCTATTAGGCAAGATTTGGATTGAAAAAGACCAGATCCCGAAAAAAGAAGAAAAGCAAACCTTAGAACAGAAGAAGTAAGAACTCATGGAATTTATGACTAGAAAGATCGCCTACTTGATGGAAGAACAACATAATAGATCTAAGCTATTGAACACCAGGGACTTGGATGTCAAAGCTATAAGAGTATTAGAGGAACCATAAAAGACTGAAATACCTAATCCATATGATGAAGGAGTATTACCCTTGGATTTGAAGAAAGAATCTCAGCATCGCGAAGTGACTATGTTGAGAGAAGTTAAGGATCAGAATGGAAAAAGGAAGACCGAGACGAAGCTCACTGGGAAGAAGGATAGGAAGCTAAGTAAGAAGAGAGCCAAGATCAAAAAGTTACAAAAGATTCCAGAGGAAACTTCGCAGAAGGAAAAATCACAGGAATTGAGCTTCGCTGGGTTTTCAGAATAGTGACATACGACACTTCACTGTGGCGAAGCAATATAGCTTTTGGAATGATATACCCGTTCGACTTCCGCTCCGAATGGATAGAAAAGAATTTAAGGATCAACACCAGACCGTTGGACCATGCCATAATGGATGGATCAATGTCCGTGGAAGCTTCATACCTGTTGTAAGTAGACTGTTGATGAATTCCCTATTTAGCTTGTTGCATCATGCCCGAAGAACACTTTTGCCAACTAAAGAATCGAAGCCCACAGAACTAGTGATTGTCTACAGTGATCATTGTAAGCAGATTGTTCATCCTAGTGCAATATTTTGAGATCATAGTGACCTTGATTATATTTCCTGAGTGTGTATGTCCGACGAGCTCACCGCACTTGAGGAATCCGTCACAGAGGTCCTTCTCGATTTAATGACTGAGAGAGCCATGTTGGAAAGAATAATGTCCGTTGGAGTCCAAGCATCATCGTTGAGCGGAGTGAAAGCCTCCCCGTTGACTGTTCGAGCAGGAACATCTCGAGCCAGTGCAGAAAGAAGACCCAAGCACAAGGACGACATAGCCAACGCAAAGTTAGTGCCATCCATCCTACTAACTTACATACCCCCTCTGAGTGGTGATATTAGCAGGGACAATTTCCTTACAGACTTTGAATACACCCTAGTCACTGCATATCTACCGAAAGGAGTACGCACCTACCGCACTTCGACAGACACTAGGAGGTGAATGCTTGTGTAAAATTGCTGCTAGCAAGTGACCACAGAGGATACCTGTGGTTAGATAACCACATAACTATTGATCCGGTGTTGATCAATAGGATCACCGGGCTTAGCATGCAGGGCTCTTATTCCCATGAGTACTATCTTGGAAAGACCACAGACCACGCTCTTGTGTAGAAGATCAAAGAAGCCTACAACAATGTTGAGAAAGGCGCAAGAGGCTACAAGGTAGCTTCTATTGAAAGTGGCGCAGTGCGCCTTGCATGCCAACTGATCGCAGGGAAGTTGTCACACAAGAATTGACCAACACAAGCATCTGGCTTTGTAGTTGACCTCGCAGCAAAGTGCGCAGAGGGACTACAGATGAACTGGGAAAAGTACCTGGTGAATCAACTTGAGATTGACTACAGAGAAGCCCAGGATCAACGACATGAATTCCATTTCAGCTGGCTCCTGATACTGATCACTTTTGTCGCATGGGAGCTATTGGAAGGCACAACCTTCCCAGACCTTGACCCCTTTGAGCCATTAGCTGCGAAGTTCAGTACATTATGGTACTCGAACGACATGAGAAAGCAATGGCAATTGAATGCCATTTTCCGTGAATACTATAACCAATTGAAAGCAGCCATAAGGAGTGAACCTCGCATCACCTCGAACACTTTATAGAGATTCCGACCTCTGATAAAGTTCAGTGTGGACCGCCACTTTATATGCCTAACCCCACGAGCTGATGAGCACCAGGAACATCTTCAGTCCTATTATAAGCTGACAGAAGAAGACATGGAAGAAATCACCAAGGAATGGTCAGTGGACCTCCTTGTTTCAGCAGACCCCGCAGAAATTTTCGACATCGACAACCTTGGAACTGTGCAAGATACACCTGGGCCCAGTAAGACAAAGAAAGCAAAGACAAAGAAGAAGATTGAAGAAGTCCAGGATGTTGACAACCTATCTGTAAGGATGGCTTCCATTACACCAAATGAAGAAGGTGATGATGAAGAAGGTATGGAAACTGAACAACAGAAAGTCGAAGTACCACCGCCAAGGGATGAAGAAGACTCATCGAAGAAAAGGAAGGTCTCACCTCTAAAATCCTCCTCCAGAAAGAAACCAAGAACCCCTATAACGAAGATGCGAATTTCCCTCATGTTGGCTGACCTTGATTTCATTGTTGCAGTGGTCAATGATGCTTCAAAGGAAATCATAGAGAAGCAGGAGGCGAAGCAGGATTAAATGTATAGCCAAATTGAGATAGTGCTCCAAGGAGTACAAGAAGCACTCCAGTCTAGCTGAGCAATCTCTACTACACCTCTGCCAGAAGGAACAACAGAAGTGGGAGATGAATCAGTTCAGCTCCAGAATATTGTTGATACAGTCGAAGTACACCTTCGACATGCTCAGGAAGAAAAAACACAGGCCACCCAGGACCTAAAGAAATCATAGGAGGAAATTATTGAACAATGCCAAGCCACACAACAAGAGAAGAATTCTCTCCAAGCAAAATTTGAAGAAGACAGAGCGAAGATCCAAAAAGAGAAAGAGCAGTTGCTCGCAAAGCAGATAGGAATTGAAGAAGCCATCAACAAATAATTTCTCTCTGTGACTGGCTTAGAGCAGAAGGCTGAAGAACCCATAGAGCGCCAAGTGACGAAGTTCGCTAAAGTTATTCAACAACTTCAACAAAGGGTCATGGAATTAGAGCTTCAGACCATACCACAGACTCCACAAGAAGTGCACGACCAACGAGAATTAAATGCTCAGAGCGCAGTCGAGAGGATTAAAACACTTGCTGTAGAATGTAAACAACTAAGTAACAAAAGCGTGCAAATATATGATCAACTAACCAAAGACCAAGAGTTGAAGAAACTGGAGTCCCAACTCTAGGAAGAAAAGAAACACACAGATATAGTATAGGCACAACTCAAGCTCCTGTCACCTATCGAGAGGATGAAGAGATCCCATGAACAATGCACTTCCCAACAACTCCTTCTTACCATGCAGAATAGAGTGATGGAAGTCACCCAAAAACTCCAGCCGAGCCAGGAGGCGGCCTACCTACTGTTCGAAGAAATTGAAGGCCAATGAACACTACTAGAACAAGTAGTTGTTACAGTCGAGAAACAAATGCAAGGACCTATTAGTGAAGCGGTTGTTCAGGAATTCATTGAGCAAGAAGCAATAGCACAGAGACAAGTCAAAGTAGCTCGATCCAAACTCAAGACCTTTGAGGCAAACTTACCCAGACCTGAGTGACTCGAGATGAGTCATAGGTGAGTGTTGGCGGCCTGTTGGCCCTTGACCAAGTTTTGAGGAACACTTGGTCATATTTGACCATTTTTGGGACTTTGATAGATTGTCAAAGATGGAGCGCAACGCGGAGCGAAAATCATGGAAGCTAGACCCATTTTTGGGTCCTTTTTAGGTTTTTGGGGATAATGTAATGGGAAAGGGATGTCATCCCGTGGGTTTACCCACGTTTAGGTGCACTTTTTCATGTATATATAGATGTCTAGGCCATATAGAGAAGTAGTGGATGATATATCTATGTGATGTAGGCTAAGTGCCAAGAGTTGAATCTGTGTGATCAAGGCTTTGTGCATTTTGTGTAAGACTTGCAAAGTTGAGTGCAAGTCCCTGTGAGAGACTGTAGAAGGCTTTGTGTTGTGGGGCAATGAAGAAGGATCTGGCGAGCTGTGCAGATCTTCTGTCCTGTGCGGAGTAAGGGTTTTGAGGTTCTGTGCTGTAACCTGATCATCTGAAGCTAATAAAGAAGAAGACTTTGTGGACATAGCCCCAGGGAGGGGGTGAACCACTCTAAATCTGTGGGTTTTGCTTTGTGCCTCGACCTGATGTGTTTGTCTTTTCCTTTGCTAAGTGCTCTGATGTGTTTAGATAGATCTATTATGCTTTGTTCTTCTAAGATATGAATGAATATTAGTTCTGGTATGTAAGATGCTTAGTGCTTGATTTGTCGAATCTAATCTATCTCATTGTGGCTAAGTGCTGAATTATCTAATATCTAAGTACATACTGCGATGCTCTGTGCTATCTGCGAAGTATCATAAGGGATGAATATTGATGAGTAATCTATGCTAGGTGATTTCTAAGTGTTATAATCACATATTTGTGTCCCAACTAAGGTTGCAGACACCTGAGTCTTGCAACCACCCCTGCCTCTACCTCGGGTGAGACTTCATCTGCTTCGCAGGTGTTGCCGAAAGGGCTGATAGTTAGGGTTTTGTTGGTGCATTGTTGTAACGTTGAACCCTGGGTCTGCCCCTGTGCCAAAAAGTGCCTACTGATATCTTCTATGAAAATTCTGGTAGAAGACTAACGTAACGCTGTGAATGTGTGTGGATCAAGACCTTTTGATATAATAGAAAGATAAATGGAGATGAAATTGGTCCTAGTTTATATTATTTTTTGTATCTCTTAAATGTCATTATGTTGCTTCCTGTTATGAATTACATGTCTTTATCACTTCTTGATGTTCTGTACAATGTTTTTCTCGTGTATCAATGTAGGATATATCAAAGGACCTGAACATCATAATATATCTTTCGTTAGAGTGGTAACAATATAGATGTGTTATAGATCTGTATAACATTCTTATCACCCTTCCCTAAGTTCTCTTGTCTTGGTTTCAGTTCAGGTGAGACTTATTTCCTTTGATAAGGATGAAAATGCCAGCGCACTAGACTACATCAGTACCCTTTTGTTGATAACTTGAAGGGACCCTGGTATGACAACTTTGCGCCAACAAAATTATTCTGTTGTCGGGACCCTAATTTTACAAGGGGATTTGTAAGGAGAATGTTTCCACAGATCAACAAGTTTGACGTTTGACAATAGTGGGAACGTAAGTGTGATGTGTTCGTACTGAAGGAAGCAGAGTTACAATATTTGAACTGGGACTTTGCCAAATATTTTTCTTCTACTCGGAAAGATCAAGCAACCAGTATGAGATTTTCTGGGTAGAATTCTTGGAAAAGTTGTTGCAGTGGGTAGATCGCCTACAAGAAGCACCAGAGTTCAAATAACAGGTTAAATAAATTGGTTCTTGGGATATAAAGAGGCCAGGAGAGCTTCACCGACTGGATCACCAGATTACTCGAGCGATGAATTTCTGGGTTGACACATCCTTGGAAGGCTATATCACCGAGTTTGCAGCGAAGAACCACCAATCCTGTTCATGAGCCGAAGAAATATTCAAGAAAGGAGCACTTGGAAGATTGTTGAGGGAAATTCCTCTCTAGATCAAGGTCTTTTTTTGGGCATCCTAAACCCATGTGCTTGGGGTGGGGCAATCTTGGGGCAAGTTCTTGACCTAAGAAGGGGAAGATGTTCTTTGACATATGGGGGAAGAGAAAACCGCAAGAAGTGAGCGCACCCCAAGGAGAGCCGCCATAGTTGAGAAATGGTGGCAAGGAAAGGTAAAGAGAGAAACAAAGCAGTCCAAAGTGTTGCAGAAAGAAATTAGACCTAGAGGAACAGATGAAACAAAGTCAGAGGATTTGCGGAAGTTACAAAGACAGGAAAGACTGGCCAATCTAATATTGGAGGAAAGAGAAGTGCCGAAAGAAAGAAGTCCAGTTGAGATCGAATGAGATGAGGAAGGTTTAGAAGTAAGAGAGGACGAAGGACATCTGGATCTTGCAGAAGACATAGAATATTTGGTCCCAATATAAGGAGGATTCTACCATGAAGCGAAGCAGGTTGCTCTGGTCCAAGAAAACAAGACCCCCTAGATCAAAGAAACCCATTGAGAAGTCAATGGTACCAACCCCGAGTTGTTTTTCCCCCATGCTCCTTCAATACCCCTGGTAAGCTCAATTCCTCATACTCATGCAAATTATATTTTTTTGAATTCAGTGAGTTCAGCAAGACCCGCAACTATAAACAATGGAAGGATAGTAAGATCTCCTGGTAGATTGCAACCATGGTCGTTAGGATTTATTTTGATAGGAACAAGAACACTAACAATGGCTTGACACGTAGGAGGATCGATTGCCTGATATCCAAAGTTCCGGGGTAAAGGGGACGAGGACGTAGAAAAACGTTAGTTTCTATGTGAGGCCATCTAGAGGGCCAAAGGTACCTTGGATGTAAACAAGTTAGTATGATTCGAGACTAGCTTGAGGGGTCCTACCCTTAAATGGTACATGAAGGCTATGGAACTTGGGGTGAAAGGAAAAGCCTTTACCCTTGACCAAGTGCATTAGAAACTTATTGCCTAATTCAAACTACCTCAATTAGAACAACAAACTCTCTCTGAGTTGCACGAGATTCAATAGAGAGAGGGGGAGTCCACTTGGGAATGCAATCAAAAGTTTAAGGACGCTATTGGGAGATTGGCGCACCCAATTCATGAAGACCATCAAAGGGAATGGTACATCCAAGGGTTGCTAACCTTGACATGAATCCCTTGGACGAAACAAAGAATAACCACACTGACAAAGGCTTTAGAACAATTAATGAAGATTAAAGCCATGGAGGGATACCCAGGGAGCCTAAGGATAACAAGACCTCCACTAGATTCACACATGTCAAATCTCCAAGGAGAGATATCTACACTCATAGAGAAGATACAAGAATTAACTCTACTCAAGCCAACATGACCTCAAGTTTGGTGTACATGATGCTACATAGAGGGGCATCTTGAAACTGAGTGTCCACAGATAAGAGGAATGGTTCACCCACCTAAATGACCAACGGGAGGAGTTTTTCAAGTACAACAACTCCACCATTTCATACACCGGTTGAATACAATTCTTTCCCAAGCGCCCAACCCACTCATACAACCAAATACTGTGAAATCTATCGAACTTAGGGGAATGCACCAAGACACTGCCCCATCCTGCAGTAATACTCACCTGCTCCCAACACAATACATTTAGAATTTCATGGGTCCATTATGCATGATACAAACCAATGTCAGACATTAGATGCACTTGCTAACAGACTGGACTAGACTGCATTCAAGATAAATGAAACACCCCAAAGGCTGGGAAGAGGTTGGGGAAGTGGCGGTGCAGGCAGATTTAGAGGAGGGAGGAACGGAGGAAGAGGACCAATTCAATGTTACAATTGTGATGAACAAGGACATATGGCCAGAGACTTTCCTCATCCGAGATGACCATGGTGTTCACACTGCAAAAATAATGCCCACGCAATTGAAGAGTTTCTAGATCTGATCGGAAAATGGGAGGACCGGGCTCGTCAAAGAGGAGCTAAATTCATAGGCTTGGAACTCAGGAGAGAAGACGAAGGGAGGCTACCCAAAGTTGACATCATCAGTCATGGAGGAGAAAAAACTGGGGCAGATGCAAACAATCAACCCAAGATTTAGAAGGCATCCCCCAAGGATGAGAGGTATGATCCTCTGAAACAAAAACTAATTTTCAAAGATGCAGTAGAAATATTTAGAGATGAATATGCTCCATAAATAAGGGAAAAACCTCCTAAATTCAACATTCAATCCAATACTTCTCAAGCTCTTGCCTCACCTCCTGCACCCTAAAACCCTGTAAACTCGAGAAGACCTTGTGAGCAGTCTCAAAATATAATCAACCTCTGGTTTCAATTATTCTCTGAGATCCTGGGAGATGACCGACTTTCTGAGAAGTTGCAGAACACCTTGTACCTAATCCTGGGGGATGAGGGAACCCCACAGAACCACCAACCTCCTTGAGAAGAATACACAGAGAGTACAAAGAAGGAAGGTGCAAATTGGAAAAGAATTAGGTTGGAAGCCTAGTTAGATGACTTTGAAATTAAAGATGTCATGCTAGACTTGGGCTCATATGTCAACATATTACCCAAAAAGACTTGGGACTCTCTAGGGAAACCTCAGTTAGTTTATTCTCCCATCCAGCTGAGAATGGAAAATCAATACTACATTTTTCCAGTGGGAAGGCTAGAAGATGTGGAGGTAGATGTTGTAGGAGTTAAAAGGATAACTGATTTTGAAGTGATTGAAATCATGGGAGACGAAGACCCCTACCCTTCCTTATTATGAATTGATTGGGCTTATGACAATTATGTTGTCATTGAATTAAAGAGGGACACTATGACGTTTGAAGCAGATGGACTAAAAGTAGTCCAACCCTTAGATCCATACATGGGACCTAGATATATTGAGCCAGTGGATAATAACATGGAATCAAAAGTTCTCGACCAGTTATACACCATAACAACATGGATGAGGCCAGATTACATTAACCCCACCACAAATGGATCTGTAAGTTGGAGGAGTATACAGTCAACTACGGAGGACTCACAACTAGATTTTGATAGTTGGCAACAGGGTTCATATGAAATATTTTCAAGACATTTTTGAACTACCAGGGCAACGATATGGATTAGGACTGAGATGAGGGATCACCCAACATACGATTGTACTTCAGATTTGAATAAATTTCTCACTGATATAGACGAATAATTTGCACGAGAGAAAATGATCTCGATTCTAGATATAAATTTGTAGGATACCCCAACCAGGTGTTGGGCTAGTCACAGATATTCAATTCTAGATTGGGAGGAAGAAAAGAGAGCTATCCGATACAGATTCCTCATAAGCAATCAGGTGACAACAAAAATGAACATGGATTTTCATGGTGCACAAATTTTTGATGGGCAGTCTGACCCCAGAATGCATGCCAAGCATTGCATCGAGCAATGGCAAGTTGCGCAAGTACCCTCTTGACTATGGGTTCAGTTATTTTTCCACTCATTAGGGGCGATTCCAAAAACTTGGTACATACATGAAGAGACCGAAAGACAAACATGTTGTTGGCAAACATTTAAAGACAAATTTTGCAGGGATTTCTCCTTCACTAGTAAGTTTCCTGAGCTTCACTTAGTCCTTCAAAGAATTCGAGAGATACTATCTAATGATGTTTGTAAACCCAGATCAAGCCCAGTAGTATATTTTGATCATGCCCATTTGCTTCGGTCCAATCAAGACTACAACCTTGTCAAAATACCGATAGCTTGCTCCAAAGTTGATAAATACCTAGAAGAACATAATGAAGTAGAAGAACTTAGGAACCTCAATATCAAAGAAATTGTAGGGACTAGGGAAATCCAGGATACTACACCCAGTCATACCAGTAGAACCTATACCCATCCTCTGAATTTGTGGAAAGTAAACATAGAGAGTGAAGAGCATCCTCATATAGCTTTTATAAGGGATTACTAGGATGAGCAAGCCATGAATCAAATCCAGAGTCTATTGCGGGAATACAAAGACCTGTTCCCAAAAAACTTCTTAGAGTTGAAAGGAATAAGAGGAACCATGGGAGATATGAAGATCAAGCTAAAATCTGACTCAAAACCCATGAAGCACATACCATATCATCTCAATCCCAAGGTAAAATAAAAGGTCAAAAGAGAAATAGACAAAATGCTTATGGCAGGACTAATATTTCTGATCGAAGAAGAATAATGGGTTAGCCCCATCATAGTATAGAGAAAAAAGAGTACCGAGGAAATTCAGGCTGTGTTGTCTATAGGATTTTTAATGACACATGTGTACACAATCCATTTCCGACATCTTTGAATGACGAGGTGTTAGATCAGGTTGTAGGGAAAGAAGCATATTCCTTTACAGATGGATTCTCGGGGTATCACCAGGTCAGAATTTCAGAGGACGACAAGAATAAGACCACTTTTATAACTAAGTGGGGGTTATTCGCATACAACGTGATGCCCTTTGGCCTAAAGGATGCCCCTGTGGCCTTCTCCAATATTTTTATTGGAACATTTTGTGATTTCATACACAGGTTCCTAGAAGTCTACATGGACGACTAGACTGTATACAGTTTGCTGAAGGAGCACGTAGGGATACTCTGGTTGATGTTTGATAGATTTTATGATTTATAGATAGCTCTGAACCTAAGGAAGTGTATTTTCTATATACCGCATGATAACCTGCTAGGCCACATTGTTTTCCAGGAAGGAGTCTTGGTAGACACAACTAAATTTGCGGTTATCTTGAACATACCACCACCTGCAAGTGCGAAATAGTTGCGCATGATGCTTGAGAATATATGATACTATCATAGGTTCATTAAAAGATATGCCAATATCACAACACCATTGGAGAAATTATTGAAGAAGTCTGAAGCATTTCATTAGATGGTTGAGTGTAATAAGGTGTTTGATACACTTAAGGAAAAACTCAGTACTGCACCAATCCTTATATACCCCAATTGGGAAATTGAATTTCATGTACACGTGGATGCATTGGGTGTCATTCTAGGAGCTATCTTAGCGTAACCCAAGGAAGGGAATATGGACTACCCTATATACTTTGCTAGCAAAAAACTGTCTCAAGTTGAACGCAACTACACAACAACTGAAAGTGAAGGTTTGGCTATGATTTATGTGTTGCAAAAATTTCAACACTATTTACTAGGTTCTCATTTTAAGTTTTTCACTGACCATTCTATGCTGAAATACCTCATAAATAAGCCTGTCCTTGAAGGAAGGATTTGCAGGTGGCATTTCTCTTTTAGGAGTTTTCCTTTGAGGTAATTTTCAAACTTGGAAGATGTAATGTAGGACTGGATCACCTGTCAAGACTGGAATTAGGGGAAAGTAGAGGCGCATTGGACGACCAAATCCTCGATGCAGAATTGTTTTGGATTGAAGCCATTCTAGAATATCTCGAAGAGATTACTAATTTCCTTAGCACAAGGACTTGCCTAGAGAATTATTTTGAAACCCATAAGAGGCACCTGGTGGTCCACACAACAGATTACCAACTGATTGTAGGCCAACTCTATAATATGGGACTTGATAGAATTCTCAAAAGGCGTTTCCTAAACCATGAAAGGAAAGATATCCTATGGGAATTATACAATGGAGTTGCGGGAGGCCACGTTGGAGGGAAATATACAACGCAGAAGGTTCTCCAAGTCAGATTATGGTGGCACACGTTATTAAAATATGCTAAAGTCTATGCTAGTTCTTGTGACATTTTTTAATGAGTAGGGAAACCATCATGCATAGACAAATTGCCTCTTTAACTAGTTAGGGAATTGCAAGCCCTTGAGAAATGGGTTTTTGAATTTATTGGACCAATTAACCCACCCACAAGACATTCAAAGGCTAGATATATCATTATCAGAACATACTATCTTACGTGGTGGGCTGAAGCAGAAGTAGTCCAGGATTGTTCAACATATCAAACTGCTATATTTATATTTGAAAACATTATTTCTCAGTTTGGATGTCTTAGGATCCCGACTAGTGATCAGGGGAGGCACTTCATTAGTAGCACAATCGCAACATTGATGACACAATTTATCATCCAACACCATAAGAGTAGTCCTTATCATCCACAAGCTAATGGCACAGTGGAGGCATTCATCAATATTATGGAAAGAGGATTGACAAAGGTATGTTGTGCAAACAGGGAAGACTAGGATGATAGAGTTCCAACTATCCTGTGGGATTATCAGACTACCAAAAAGAAGCTACATAAGTACACCCCATTTCAGTTGGTCTACGGGAAGGAAGTTGTGGTACCAGAAGATTTTATTACCCCTAGTCTCTATATAGCTTAGACTACACACATGACAAATGACACATCAGTTGCGCAAAGGATTGTAGACCTGCAGGAACTTGAAGAAGCAAGGTTCCTAGCTGATTTTCATCAGTCAATGGAAAAAGCTAGGTAGAAGGCTTGGTATGATCGACACATTAAGAGTAAGAGGTTTGTGCAAGGCAATAAGGTACTCCTCTATGGAAGTCGATATTAGAAACATCCAGGCAAGTTGCACATGCATTGGTTAGGGCCATTCCTAGTGGCTGAGATTCAACAGTCTGGTGCGGTCAAGCTAGCACAACTGGATGATGTCCTTCGACCAGGGTGGGTGAATGGAGCACGCTTGAAACCTTACATTACCCACACTTGAAAAGAGACATGGTTGTTCCAAACCAAGGGAGCGTGTATAGTAGGTATATTTAGATTTTCTGTTGAATTTGTAACAATGTTGAATTTTGTTTTATGTAATAACATCGGAGAGTGCTTAGGAGATCCACGAGACATCCTTCTTAGTTTTGTTGGTACGTATTTTGCAACATTCCCATGCAACAACGCATTTTTCCGATGCATCTCCAATACACTAATACATACACGTACAACCGCCAAAAAATATTTATGGTCGGGGGAGAATTGAATCCAAACTTTATTAAAGGCTAATTAATAGTTACGTCATTTCTAGTTGTAGCTTTTAGTGTAACTTTTGAGAACTGTCAGCATGTCCAGTCAAGTCTTGAAAATGTTGGTTCACATAGATACTATCGATAAGTTTTCTACGATTCTCAACTGTTAAAATGGTAAAACCCTCACACCAACCACATGTTGAGTAAGATACCCATTAAAGTTAGAATCCAACTAGAAGATTTTACCCCATTACCAGTCATGTCATAGATCCACACCATAGATTGCACTGATGGCCTAATTACTCACTCATTGATGAATCATTAATGGTCTATCCCATTACCTTAGCTATAATACTCCACAATTTTACTGAGAACAAGATTATATTCACATACTTTCCTTCTCCTATTGAGTCTCTACATCCCAGTGCATTCTGAGAAGCCGATGACCACCCAATTCCCAATCCAATGTCGTTACTACAACTCCAGCGTGAAAATACCGAGAATATAAGGAGGACGAGGCTCAATATAGAAAGAAGCAGTCCTAGATGAGCTCTATGATCAAAGTATTGAGGTCCTGGGTGATGTCAGAGGAAAATCCGAGCAGAAAAAACTCCTGGACCTGGATCTCATGGACACAAATTTGTTCCCACAAATGAACATTGACATGTTCTACGAGATGGACTAAGGGTTGACAGGGGAGGTGCAGTTCACCCTGAAGGTTGACTTTTTGAATTTGTTCCACCCGACAATCATGAACCCTAAGGACCTCCCAGTTTTTGGAACCGTTGGCGAAGTTGCGTGATGCACTAAGTTCCTGATCAGTAGGGTGCATGAAAGAAGTTTATGGATCAACATAAGATACCCCATTCATGCCGAAGATATTCACCATCTTACATGATTATCTTTGGAGGGAGATGACGTCTCCAAAGGATTTCAAGGATCGAGCAAGCATGGAAAGTGGAGGGCCGAGATTAGCCTATATGAGCGTTTCCACACACAAGGGGGTTGCACAACAAAGATTGAACCAATCCTCCTTGAGACAGTGTGAACGACCCGCTACATGATTTCTAGCAAGGTCACGTTCTCCTAATACAAGGGTGAATGCACACTTGATGCCCTATCAGTGGCTGACTTTTGCACAAACAATACAGTGTTCAATTGGTGTAGTAAATTGTTGGAAGAACTCATTGTCGCTTGTGAGGAAGTTCAGGAGAAGGGAGACACCTTCACATATGGATATTTGGTTCTGGCCTTCGCAATGCTGAAGTGGAGGCCACCCATGGGAAAATAGTTAGCTCTTGTCGATAAAGGCCACCTCACAAAGATATTTGAACCTTGGCATGCAAGGTCAGACTCTAAAAATAAGGATTTCAACAACACTGCATTCCTAAAGTGGTACAATCAGTTGATTGACGCCACCCAAATGATGCATATACCCTAGGATCTACTGAGTTTTCATACAAGGAACATCTCGTTTGTTCTGAATCGACATTGCACATTCGTCTGGCCAAGGCATTCAAAGACTTCAGAATTTCATATAAGGCCTCTACCTTTCTATTTGGATGAGGAAATACTGGACAAGGAGATCCTTTCTTGGCTAGGAGTTAAACACACCCTGCGCAAGTCGGGCATGCATTAATCATTTCCATGATAATTGTTAAAGAGGAAGAGTTCACCAAAAGAGGTAGGGTCGAGCTCCGGAAAAGTAGAACGACCGCAAAAGTTTCCAACGGCCTCAGAATCAGAGGAAGAAGAAGAACATCAGTTGTAAAGGAAAAGGAGGAATTTTCCAGCATGTCCCAAACTTCTAGACGAGTCCATATTCTTAGGTAAAACCATTAACGAAATTTTATCTACCACCTTTATACAAGAGGTTCCAAACAAGAAGCCCAGAACCAGTGTGTCCTTGGCAGTCATCCCAACTAAAATCATCAACCCTCATCTTATATCGACTGTGCAACCTCGCACCTGAGCAACCACTCGGGCAACCCATAATATTATCCATATTATCGATGACCCTGAGTCTAACCCTATCATACCTTACACTGTAGTCACTAAGCAAGAACCATTGCCACCCATTACAGATACCACAATCCCACTATCACACAACTCCCCATAAACCATGCAACTTGATATTCTAGAAACGTTTCCCTCTTAGGAGAGCCAACCATCCATAGAACCAATACTCACACAACTCCCACATGTCTCCCTCCTAGATACATAGTCTCTAAGACCAGAGAGCCTTACAGAAGTCCCGAAGGATCATAATGGAACTCCTGAAGTTCCTCCCATAACACAGGAAACGATGCAAAAGGAGGTAGAGTCTCACGCACCACAGGAGACTCAGTCAAGACAAAGCACAACCTAGCTGAAAGAACAATTGGAACCCATACTCCAAGATCCACAACAGTTCTTAGAGATGCTATATATTTTCGTAGCACAAACGTAAGCTATCCCTTTGCTTCTGTCAGCCCTGAAGACTAAACTAGCCCAACAATTGCGATGATCACTCCATGGAGAAGAAGAATTTGAGACACCATCAGAGAAATCCATGGCCAATAGGCTTCTTCTTCAAATCATAATCCTGTTGGAAGCCACAGTTACATCTAGAGAGCTTGCTCAGCTGCTGACACCGCAACTAGTAGGTTTGATCAGAGCCTCAATCGATCAACTAGAGAAATGGGTTCAACAAACTGAAGCACAAGATGAATATTGGTGACAGGAAGGAATGTTGGAACAAATCAAAAGGTTCCATGAAGAATAATTGAAAATCTAGGCAGAAGAGAAAATGGAGAGAGTGAAGGGAAAGCTAACAAAGATCTGGCCAACTTTTAGAAAAGAAACACCTCGAATGCCATAATACAACACCACTACAGAACCAGAGGAACAACTCAGATTGGTTCAACAAGCATCAGAGGTAATAACAGATCAAGCAGAGAACCTTCAAACGGAGTTGGAGGGGATGAAGTTGAAAGCATAGGCACAACCCAAGGAACTTAAAAAATAACTAGAAAGAGTTTTCCTGGAAGGAAACAATGCCAGATACATGCTACATAAAAATATGGTGGAATGTACCACCATCTTCAAAGAAGTCAACGATTGGATGGGAATTATAACCCATCGTAACTAGGCACTGGAATAGTTGCGCACTAGAATTCAGACACTCATTGAAGAAGCAACCAAAACACACAATCCTCTGGAGCATCAAGAAAAATTTGATGAAATGCAGCAAGCGGACAATTCTCTGAATGCTTTGTTTGAAGCTCAAACAGTAGCAAAGAAGGAACTAAGAGCCTTCAAGCCCATCGTTCAAACTGCATACTTGAAGATGCATAAGGTTGAGACATTAGCAAATGAAGAATGGAATGCTCTCATTACATCCAAGCCGAAGGAGTTCAACCTCAACGCAACACAACAATTAGTTGCAGAAGCCTCACTGCTTGTCCGAAAGCGGAAAGACAAACTTGAACAGTTCCAGGAGGTGAGAAAAAAATCTCTCGAGCTAGTTGCAGATTTGGGCCCTTAGTTTGAAGGAGCCAAGGAGAAGGAAATAAAATACCCATAAGGACAACAAGGTGAATCAAAGAACACAAAAGAACCAAATACTTGACTCGAGGCGAGTCAAGGTTTGTGGTTGGGGCCTGTTGGGCCCTTCGTTTTGATAAAAGAAGTTGCAAAAGTTATTAAGGAGACAACCCATCAAGTGAAGATGGATGAGAAAGGAAACACGCAACAGAAATATGTTGGAACATAACACAGTCTGAAGCCAACGCATAATCAATTTCGAGACAATACAGTCGAAACATAATCAATAAGAGAAGAGGGCCTATAGGTTCTCAAGAAGAAGAAAACAATTGTATTGTATGGATGAAAATTGGTAGTTGTATTGTATTGTAATGGGTGGGTGTGTGTGAAAGATATAGGAGAGATGAACAAGATGCAAGAACTAGATCTGTACTTTAGATCGAGAATGTAATTAGTAAGGGAAGGGATTAGACTGATTACAATCAACTTTAGTATTATGTTGAGAAGTACCTACTAATCTCTTCTACAACAAGTCTGGTAGAAGACTAATGTAAAGCTGTGAATGTGTGTGGATCAATACCTTTTGATATAATAGAAAGATAATGGAGATGGAATTTTGAAAATGCCCCTGGTTTATATTACTTTTTGTATATCTAAAATGTCATTATGTTGCTGTCTGTTATGAATTACATGTCTTTATCACTTCTTGATGTTATATACAATTATTTTCTCGTGTATCAATGCAGGATATATTAAAGGACCTGCACAAAATAATCTAAGTTCTTTTGTCTCAGTTGCACTTCGGGTGAGACTTTGTTCCTTTTGGAAGGATGAAAATGCCAACGCACTAGACTACATCGGTACCCTTTTGTTGGTAACTTGAAGAGGACCTTGGTATGACAACTTTGCGCCAACAATGACATAGGCATAATCATCATTAAAAATATTCCCCAGAGATTATATCCCTCCTAGGAAGCCATCCACGAAATAGGTTCATTTACAAAAAAATGCTAAGTACCCGCTTTTAGAGCCACCGATTCCAGAAGGAGTGATTGTAGAAGGGGATATGTTAGGTCTGATAACCACGCTAAATTATGCAGACCATGACATCACAGAAGAAAAGAAGTGTCCTGAGTTAGTACCCAACAAGTTCTTGAGGAAGTCCATTAGTTATGAGACTCATATGATAGTCATAGAACCACAGGTGTGGGCGCCGAGGTTGCAGAAGGAAGGAATTCTCAACCTCTTCGACATACCACACTTTGGACGGAGTCTAGAGATCAATGCATGTGTAAATATTGATGCAGGAGAATCGCTCACCTATCAAGCGAGCCAGCGCGAGGAGGCAAAGGAACAGCTGGACAGCGCCAGCATTCAAATTTTGAAACATTGAAATATGGCTGCGCCAAACATTAAATATTGATGTGATGAAGCGCACTTTGTATATGTAACGGACCTTGAGCGGATAAGCTCTCGTCCTTAAGTAGCTGAGGCATTTATTTAGATTTAATGCAAGTAGATAGAATAATTAACTGCAGATTAGACAGTTTAGCTTTCGAGAGGGAAAACGGAGTATAGACACCCTCCCTTGTATCATTGTAATTAGAATTCACACAATTCAGCATTAGAAAGAAGAAGAGAGAGCAGAGCAGAGAGCTGGAAACAAAACTTCCATGTCTAGTTATTGAATTAATAGGAAGAGCCCTGATTCAATTCCATGGACGTGTTTGATCTCTGTGTGTTATTGATACTGTGCTTGTGCATGTTTGCTTCCTTTTATGCTTATCTGTTATATGCTGCATACGTGATTGCGTATCAGGTTCGTGATTTGAGGGAATGAGTTTCAATTGTTTCTCTACTTAGGCCAGGAGATTCCTGCATCGAGTGCAGTTGAATACCTCCGCATAGAGTGCGTCGAGGAGGCTAAGTAGTTGAACTTTTGTTCTCTTTTGCAGAGTTGTGTTGAGTTGTTCGAGCCTTGCAGGTGAGTGCAAGTTGGACGTTGAGTCTCAGTAGCAAGTCTGAGAAGGAAAAGGGCGAGGCCGTTGCAAGAGTGAGTGTACAGGACCCGAAAGAACTTCATCACCTGGAGAGTGGCTGGAGGCTGAAGGGTGCGTAGAGTGCGTGAAAGTTCTCTGAAGGAGTCTGAGTCAACAAAGCTCAGGAGGGATGGTTCCTTTGGTTTGCGGTGAAGTCGACCCTAACAGAGGTCTCCCAGAACAAAGGTGGTGAACGGGGAACTCTTCAAGAGGAAGAGAATCGACGACTTGAATTGTCGTGGAGAAGCACCGAAGATCGTGACCTGACTATGGGGCAAATGTGTCGGGAGTTCGCGAGGGAAGACTCCTGTTTCTCGTAGAGTGAAGTCACGAGAACGGGAGAACACGACGTCCCGGAATGTCTTGCATGGGGTATGTCAAATCAGACGATGTGATAGGTGATCTCGGGATATCGCATTTCGGGAGTGGGAAGTCTCAAGTCTGATCTCGGGAGTGACAAGAGCGCGAGGTCGCGAGATTCTGAGTCTCGGCATCTCGGCACTTCGGGTCTCGGAGGTTGAAACCTCGAAGGTATAGAGACGCTAGTCGCGAAGTCACGATATCGCGAGGTCCCGACATACCGAGGGAAGGTCAACGTTGACCAGAGCATCGGGTCTCGGAATCCGAGAATCCAATTTCCCGTTGTGGAATTCGCGAGGTCGCGAGAGCCGATCCTTCATTAACTAAAGATGGAGGATCGCCGGAGTAACTGTGGGTAAGGACTCTAGAGGGAGCTGAAGAGTTTGATAACTCTTTGGGCCGAGAACTAGGAGGTCCTGGTGGAGCGACCGTGCCGTGAGGGGCATGGTTGACGTCAAGTGGTATCAGAGCCGAAGTCTCGTCTGTATATTGCAGGCGAGAGAAGAGAAGGAGAAAGAGGA
>ML804135.1:94168-134563 GCA_009831015.1 Picea engelmannii
GAGGAGGCAAAGGAACAGCTGGACAGCGCCAGCATTCAAATTTTGAAACATTGAAATATGGCTGCGCCAAACATTAAATATTGATGTGATGAAGCGCACTTTGTATATGTAACGGACCTTGAGCGGATAAGCTCTCGTCCTTAAGTAGCTGAGGCATTTATTTAGATTTAATGCAAGTAGATAGAATAATTAACTGCAGATTAGACAGTTTAGCTTTCGAGAGGGAAAACGGAGTATAGACACCCTCCCTTGTATCATTGTAATTAGAATTCACACAATTCAGCATTAGAAAGAAGAAGAGAGAGCAGAGCAGAGAGCTGGAAACAAAACTTCCATGTCTAGTTATTGAATTAATAGGAAGAGCCCTGATTCAATTCCATGGACGTGTTTGATCTCTGTGTGTTATTGATACTGTGCTTGTGCATGTTTGCTTCCTTTTATGCTTATCTGTTATATGCTGCATACGTGATTGCGTATCAGGTTCGTGATTTGAGGGAATGAGTTTCAATTGTTTCTCTACTTAGGCCAGGAGATTCCTGCATCGAGTGCAGTTGAATACCTCCGCATAGAGTGCGTCGAGGAGGCTAAGTAGTTGAACTTTTGTTCTCTTTTGCAGAGTTGTGTTGAGTTGTTCGAGCCTTGCAGGTGAGTGCAAGTTGGACGTTGAGTCTCAGTAGCAAGTCTGAGAAGGAAAAGGGCGAGGCCGTTGCAAGAGTGAGTGTACAGGACCCGAAAGAACTTCATCACCTGGAGAGTGGCTGGAGGCTGAAGGGTGCGTAGAGTGCGTGAAAGTTCTCTGAAGGAGTCTGAGTCAACAAAGCTCAGGAGGGATGGTTCCTTTGGTTTGCGGTGAAGTCGACCCTAACAGAGGTCTCCCAGAACAAAGGTGGTGAACGGGGAACTCTTCAAGAGGAAGAGAATCGACGACTTGAATTGTCGTGGAGAAGCACCGAAGATCGTGACCTGACTATGGGGCAAATGTGTCGGGAGTTCGCGAGGGAAGACTCCTGTTTCTCGTAGAGTGAAGTCACGAGAACGGGAGAACACGACGTCCCGGAATGTCTTGCATGGGGTATGTCAAATCAGACGATGTGATAGGTGATCTCGGGATATCGCATTTCGGGAGTGGGAAGTCTCAAGTCTGATCTCGGGAGTGACAAGAGCGCGAGGTCGCGAGATTCTGAGTCTCGGCATCTCGGCACTTCGGGTCTCGGAGGTTGAAACCTCGAAGGTATAGAGACGCTAGTCGCGAAGTCACGATATCGCGAGGTCCCGACATACCGAGGGAAGGTCAACGTTGACCAGAGCATCGGGTCTCGGAATCCGAGAATCCAATTTCCCGTTGTGGAATTCGCGAGGTCGCGAGAGCCGATCCTTCATTAACTAAAGATGGAGGATCGCCGGAGTAACTGTGGGTAAGGACTCTAGAGGGAGCTGAAGAGTTTGATAACTCTTTGGGCCGAGAACTAGGAGGTCCTGGTGGAGCGACCGTGCCGTGAGGGGCATGGTTGACGTCAAGTGGTATCAGAGCCGAAGTCTCGTCTGTATATTGCAGGCGAGAGAAGAGAAGGAGAAAGAGGAAAGAACCAGAGACATGAAGACCCGAACAACAAAGGCCAAAGCACAAAGTCGTCAAAGAATTTCCTATCCAAGATTTGAAAGAGGAATATTTTTAGAATATAGGAGATCAAGTGAAGGAAGTTACAAAAAACACATTTTAGCGCGCGACACAACAACATGAAGAGATGAAGAGACACATGCGAGAATAAATGGTTGAGTTGTGGCAACTATTAGAATCAATAAACCTCGCACTAGGGAGACAAACAAAGTAATAGACAACAAGTACCAAAAAGAATCAAGAGGCAGGGTGAACGATCTCTCAGTCATTAGTAGTCATAGGAGAATGAAGATTGATTAAGATAGCGACAAGGGGCAGTAGAGTTCCCCACGACAGAGATGCAAGAACATGCGAGGGAACTAGGTCACATTGACTTAGTGCTATCACAACTACAATCAAAGTATTGCAGGAATTATAAATGAGCATGACACAAGAAGTGAACTCACACACAGAGAAGACCTCTAGTGAGTTGGTGAAGGCTACCACATAAAATGTTACATTGGAGATGGAGTATAGTAAGGTTAAACATGAGCATGATGAGGCTACACAAAAGGTTGAAATAATGGAACTAACCTTCGAGAAGGTATAAAAAGAACTTCTAGAGGAAGAGACACAGATGGAGGCCCTAGTGGAGGAAAAAGTTATGAAGACAAGTGAAGCCATTTAGGGATTCCACGCACGCATAGTAGACTGAGAAGCATGTGTGACACATAGCACTCCCCCTGAAGAAAGGGAGAAACGAGAGCAGACAATTACAACAACAGTGGAGAACATCAAGAATTTAGAATTAGAATGTGCTCAACGTTATACATATACCATGGGGGTATGGACACAACTCAGTGAAGTCAAGGTGCAATAGGAGATAAGTCAGAAGATCCAGCTTGCCAGGGAAAAGGTGCATAAGATTAAAGAAGTGATGAGCACATTACCACCCATAGAGGTGGTAACAATGATGAATGAGAACATAAAGATGTATTCAAAAATGAATTAGCTTGGGGTAGAGTAGCAGGCTCGCAAACAACATATAGAAATACTTCAGGATGAATCATATAGAGTCACATCGTCCTTAGCATCAACTCAAGGGATAATCAAACAGGTTGTTAAGGAAAGTGTTGAGAAGACATAGGCTTGGGTCACTGCTGATACCGTTGACCAAATTTTGCAGAAGGAAAGTGAGGTCAAGGAGAAGGCCTAGACAGTGAAGGAGACCTTCGAAGCATTCATGGCACAGTAGAAGAAAGCCCGAGTGGCTCGGGATGAGTCACAGGTGAGTGTTGGGGGCCCGTTGGATAGGAATTTTGGTTAAGTTGTGGGATCTGCGCCAGAGTAGCTCAGAGAATAAAATACAATTAAAAGATGGACCAGATCGTGCGATGGGAAGCAGACTTTAAGGAGTCTAATCGTGCAACAGAAGGAAGCACGATAGAGCAGCGCACAAAATATCGAAAAAAATTATAGACCGCTGGGTTTTTGGGACATTTTGTCCACTTTATAACGAGATTAACTCTATTTTTTTATTTATAAATATGTAAAGGGTTTTTGGGTAGAGAGGAGCAAAATGTGGGAATAGTGAATGAGGAGCGAGTTGATTTTTTGGTTAAGTGATCGGATGTTGTGACTAAGGTAGGCTTGGACTGCAACAAAATGTCTAGGAAGGTTTGGGTAATGTTACTGTTGCATATTTTGTATCATAGTGCGCAACTGTAGAAGATTATCAATGACTAATATAAAAAGTCAACCGTTGTGGATGAGGCCCAAGTTGGGCGAACCACGTTAAACTTATGTGTTGTTGATGCATGTTATGATGTTTACTGTTATTGTGCCATGGTCATAATTGCTTAAGTATGTTGGATGTGTTAGTTATATATGTTATTATAATGTCGCTCAATAAAGTAACCGATAATTGAATGAATATCAAGTAAAGGATTGTCACACACAGGGTATGTTGAATGTTAAGTAGCTATTAAGTAATGGAAATTATGCACATGAGTATGTGGTTAGTGAAGACATGTTGAATGTATCCCTTCCGCTCATCACTTATGAACCTTGGTTCCTACAGCCCCTCTAGATGCCTCAGGTAAGAATTCACTTGCTCTACAGGTGATGCCGAAAGGGATGGTGTCTAAGGGTTTTGTTGGTAATTTGATGATTAACCCTAGGTCTGCCCACTGTGTGCCAACACTTAGTTCAAACCTTACCTTTTCTGGATTTTTCTCTGTTTGAACCACTTCAGAATCATATTTCCCTATGACTTCTATGAAGACCAACATATTGATTGTACACTATTTTCCTTGATGCATGATCCCATAGCTTATATCCTTTCATTCCTTCTTTATATCCAATGATAATACACTTGACTACCTTCTTGTCTAGCTTGCTCCTATTTTTCTTGGAAACAAGAACAAATGTATCACAACCAAATACTTTGAGATGTGAAAGCGAAGGATTACTACTAGAACATACCTCATGTGGAGTTGTATCGATTAACATCGAGGAAGGAGACATATTCACCAAATATTTTGCAGTGTCGACTGCCTCTACCTAGAATTCTTGTGTGACCCCAACACTACTGAGCATGCTCCTTGCCTTGTCCATAAATGTTCTATTCATTCTCTTGACAACTCCATTTTGTTGTGGGGTATATGGTGTGGTACTTTGGCATGCTATACGACATTGATTGCATAACTGCTCAAAGTACTTTCCACAAAATTCACCATCATTGTCAGTTCTTAACACCTTTATTTTCTTATCTGTCTAGTTTTCTACAAGAGATTTAAACTCTTTTAGTTTCTCAAAAACCTTTTATTTATTCCTCAAGAAATATATCCATGTCTTCCTGGAAAAATCATCTATAAAGGAGACATAATACATGGATCCAATAACTGAAGGCACTATTATAGGGACAAACACATCACTGTGAACCAATTCTAGAATCCCATTTACCCTTGTCTCTTCATATGGGGAGCTAACTCAATTTTGTTTTTCATATATTCAATGTTCAAAAAAATCGACTTCTAAATTACATTTAGGAAAACCTTCAAACATACCTTTATTTCGCATAGCTTGAACTCCTTTTTCTCCATTGTGTCCCATCCTCTCGTGCCATAGCATGGTTGGGTCAACTTGACGAAGACGTGTTAGGTCTGTTTGAATCAACTCATCCCGAGATGAGTTGATTTGAGTCAAATTCGAGTCAACTTTAGGAACAACGATGTTATTGCATCTAGTCTAGTCGACATTCCCTATTAACTTGATGGGGTTCCAATCCAAACTCCTTTCATTAATACCATCATACCCCTAACCATTTTTCATTTATCCTTCTGAAATAGAGTGTGCATTCCTGCATCACTCATCTTACTAACATATATAAGGTTTCTTTCCAAACCCAAAATATGTAGCACACCTAGAAGGGTTCTACTCCTCCCATCCTACAATATCGGTCAGACTCTTCCTTGTCTAACAATTTTGGTTTTCGAGTCATCCCCCAAGAACACATCTCTTCATTCATATTGTTCATATTCACAAAACCATTCTCTATGTGGTGTCATATGATAGGATGTTCCTGAGTTGATTAACCAAACATCTTGATGCGACTATGTACTAGTTGATGCCAGATACACATCACCTCCCTTATCTAGAGGAGTCTTTCTCTCACTCGTCTGCTTCTCATCGGATCCTATAATAACTTCCATTGCCTTTGACTTGTAGTCCCTTTTATAATTCCATACTTTACTGCATTTCCAACAGCTTCTTGTCTTCTGAACAAGGGATTTATATGTACCCTTTGACTTAGAATTTCTACCAGAGAACTTGCCTTTATCTATGTCAATCGATCTACCTCTTACCATTAAATAATCTTTGGTCGATCCTTCCATGTTCTTCCTTCTCATTTCTTCTGATAGTATATATGCAACTACATATTCTAGCAATAATGTGGTTGAATTAATCCCTATAGCCACGACTAATCTATCCCAAGAGTCTAGAAAATAACATAATAGGATAATACATTTCTCCTCCTCAATAATTTTGATATATATAGAGAACAACTAGCTTATTATGGTAATAAATACATTTAAATGCTCAGTTACCGAACTCCCCTCACTCTTCCTCAAAAGATACAATTTCTTTCCAAGGAACAACTTATTTACCAAGGATTTTGACTGGTAAAAGCTTCCCAACTTGTCCCATAGTTTCTTGGCCGAGTCTTCACCTGAGACATTAGACAGCACCTAATTTGCAAGACATAGTCAAATCATACTCCTTTCCTTTCTCTCAAGTTTCTCCCATTCTTCCTTCGACATACCTGTCAGAATTGTATCTGGACAGACCGCTACCCATTGTTCTCGATCTACAAGGAGATATTCAATTTTAAGCTTCCAAAGCTCAAAATTTTGGCCATTTAATTTTTCAATATGTATCCTCGAACTACTTTCCATTATTTCAAACATAACTTTTAAATATATTTGACTAACAACTCTTAGTAGACCTAGGGTTTAGCTCATATTCAAGATTGTCAAAACCAAGCTCTGATACCACATGGTAGGAAAATATGCTTCCACACTAAACCTAATAGAAGAGATGAAGACATATTTAAGAGAGAAAGTAAATAACAAAGCAATCACACAAAACATAGATATTTTACCCTAGAAACCCAAATGGGAAAACCAACATTCCTTGAGCATCTTGCACTTTTGTTGTCTTATTCATTTAGAATAAAAGGTTACATGCCTAAACTTGGTCTACACCTAATACACAATTGACATCATACCTTCTTGCTTTACACAAGAACAACTCTGTAGCCAATTCGACTTACATCCACATGACCAACAACGTCTATCATATTGATCTAAATATTAACTTCTAGAATGTTACAACATGACTTATTTATAGGATTTACAGTAGGAAAAACCCTAAAGAAAGGCACCCAAAAATGGTTACATATCCATGTAGATCATTGACTACCAATCCCACAAATCTCAAGATTATGTTATATTCGATTACCAGTCGACCTTCATTCGGTTTTCAGTTGGTTTCCACACAACCTCCTGACGACCTTTGGTCAGTTGACCTCTTCGACTTGCTGTCAATTACTTCGACTTCGAATTTTCCCGGTCGAACACTTCAACCTTCAAATTTCTCTCCCATTCGATCCACCTCGACTAGAATTTCACAACAAAGAAGGCCACCTCGTTTCCCGTTGAAGGCCAGTTGCTAAGTATTGTGTTGAGGATTGCTTCCCGTGAGTTGGCCAATTCTAATTGTTGTTGTATTTCCTTGAATTTTCCATGTTTCGACTACATAATTATCATTGTTTGTTGAACCAATATAACTTGATTACTTCTTAATGCTCTACTGTGTAGCTACCTAATTTCTTTGTTTTCGCATCTTAGGTGTTGGATTTCTAATTGATTGTTAGCACATGTGTATATGACTTCTTCGACTAAACTTTTTATTGCTTCTAGAGGGTCTACTCCTTCTATCGGGTGTTCAATTCCTAACTTCTCTTTGGTGATTAGTGTGCAGTGGTTCATTATTTGTTTCTCATTATTTCTTCTTGTTGTCAGTCGAACACTATCCTTCAGGGCCCTCTTCCATCTGTTCGTTGCTTCTTTGGTCACTTCACTATATAAGTTGAGCATTTGTTTATCTGATCCTACTGCTAGTCGAATACTATTTTTGTAGGTTTTTCTGTCGACCCGACTGGCTTGAAGGTTGTGAAAGTGATTACTTTTGGAGTATTATCCTTCCTGTGTACCATCTTCTTATTTTTCTTCCCTGCCTTTTGCACATTTTTTTGTTAGGGATTCTTGTTGGATATGTTTTCTTGTTCTTTTTTTGCATCGTTGCCTTTGTTTTGATCATTGTTTCTTGGATTTTCTTTGTTTTACTCCATGGCTTCTAGTTGTGTGTCGACATTGTTAACTACATTCACAACAGTGTTAATCTTATAGATATTTCTAGAGAAATACAATTATGAACCAAATAAATAGAATTTACCTATGAAGGGAAGCAAATCCTCTTTCACCCTAATACATTGTAGCTTGCTTACCATTTCTAGCATAGTTAGTCTATTTAATATTGAGAGAATGAAATTAGATATGATGCAATAATAGAACAAAGCTATACCTACTCTCTCTTCTCCTCCTTTTTTTTCCAGATAGTTCCTCCTCCTCCTCTTTATAGAAGGTTGAATGGGCAATGAAAAATCACTTCTACCTCTTGGTTTCCTCTAGAAATTAATTTCTAGAGCATCTTAATTTTACAATTAGAAAGTAGGAATTTTGAAGGATAGCTACGTCAAAGCAGTTCAGCTCCTAGGGTAGCTAAGGGTTCAACTCACTAGAGTGCACTTTTCCTTAAGTCTATGGTTATGAAAGTTTAATTTCCACCATCATTTAAGAGCCATTTTCTTCATTTGGAAAATTAAAACCATGAACATACACAAATCCATTTGCATCCATCATATTTACATATAAATATAAATAACACACACACACACACACACACACACACACACACACAAGTTCAACTTTATACATACTTCAACTATCATCTGATTGGATGCATCAACCAAAAAGTCATATTCCTCATCAAAATGTAAATAGAATCCATCAAATGTGCCATATAATTGTTCAAAATATGTAGTACTAGCAATGCATCAAGCAAAATGTATAAGAAAATTTTATGCATCAACTACAATATTTCACATGGAAATGAACACTTATGATATATTTCCTCATACATAGATTTATTAATTTGAATCATAGCATCGCCATCAATTGGTAATGGATCCACTCTTGAAGGTTCTCCATTGATTTAATTGTGGGATGTCCCTCAATGGTTGGTAAGGACAAAATACCTTGGAAAGGATGAAATCAACATGCAAAAAACTAAATCAAATAACCAAACAAACTATAGTTTCAACCTTCAAACATACATGTATGTAAGAGATCATGTGATTAATGAGTTTCATGAGATGCTGGGCTTTTTAGGTGAGTTAATGGAAAAAATAGATTAGGCTAGGGTTTAGTCAAAACTTGTTGGCAAGTAATAGTCATCAACCCAACCCTCAACATCATATTACTTTTAATTTCAACCTCTAAATACTCAATTCATATTCTCTATGCTTTAGAGGGAAATATTGATGGAATTTACCATAAAACTTGCATGAGTTTACATAGAGAAAACCATTATGATATGTGCCTACTATAGGTAAAATCCACATTCTAGCTTTAACATAGGTTTCCAACCTTCATATCCAAAGTGATAGGAAACTTATCAAGGTTGCGATTTCATACTCAAGGTTAATGTTCACTTGAAATCCTCTCACATGTATAATATCTTAAGAGGGAAAAAACAACCATGATTACGAAGGTCTTAAATCATCTACAACTTTTTCCAAATGGAGCATAAAAATAAAGACATGATGATAACCTCAACAAACATTTATATTTTCATTCCACCACTCTGTCATCTACATCATACAAGCAAGGATGAATATGCCCATTCACTATAAATAACATCATATACAAGAAAAATGATCTTATTTTCATGTCAAATTTTCACAAAGAGGGAAACAAACCCTATCATGGATTGCACTTCAAGCCCTAAAAGGAAAAGTACACAATGATAAAATTACAACCAGCCATACCATGCTAGGTAACAACTTTGTAAAACCGTTATCAATAGTAGAAGTTTGTTCAAAATCTCATCATAATAAAGCTAGAAATGCTACACACAAATTCGACTTGATGCCAAGGTCAACTCATCAAAGAGAAGATTGAAATATAATTGAGATAGGTTGTTCCTTAGCCATTGCCCTAATAGAAAAAATGGGGAATTTTGACCATATTCTACCCTTAAATATTAGCAAACAAGAGAAAATAAAATAATAGGCCAAGAAATGAGAGCTCTCAAACCCTACATTGTGGCCTCCCAAGTCAAATACAAACTGGATTAAGGGAGACACAAAGGAAAATTTACATGTAGGAAAATATACAAACTAGGTCACAATCAATGGAGAGATTTAACAAGGTTTGAATTCATGCTCATGAAATCCAAAATCACCATTACTCTAACAACACACATATAAATGAAGGAAAACTAAAGACTATTCTCATGAGATCAGGGCTACCTATTTCTTTTTGTTCTTCAGAGTTGATGAATGGGATTTTTCCATGGAAACCTCTACCTTCCGAATTGTGCCCTTTCAAACCACAAACTACTTCCAATAGATCGTTCTCTCTCACAGAACCACCATGGGTGAATGAAAAATCAAATTAAGTTTTGAAACTTGGTTCTTCTTTAACTTTGAAAGATTAAGGGCTATGATTAAGAATATAACTTGAATTCTACATTCCCCCCCTACCACAATTGAGTTTGCTTGGACTAATTGAATTAGGAACCATTGCATGCAAGAAGGGTTGTATGCATGCAAGAAGGGTTGTATGCTATGTTCTAAAATGAAACCAAACAATACTCTCATATTGTGCAACACATAAGGGTAGGTCAATCCAAAAAATTAGGTGTGGATCCAAGATTTAGATACAAGGTTTTTTCCCTTCCTACCTCCACCATTGGATATGTAGGAATAATCATGGTTCTTTTCCCCAATTGGATGTTTTAAAGCCACATTTACTAATGTATTACAATTGTAATGTTTTCCATTGAATTTATTTTTGAAAATGTTCATAACCTTGCAATGTATATGTACTAATATAAGATTTAGATGATGATCATTTGTGTGTGATTCTTATAGTATTGGTTTGCAATGAGGTTATTTTCTCATGTCCTTCGTATCATACTTTATATATGAGACTAGGCCTTGAGGTGTGGAGCTATTTTTTAGACATACTAAAATTCCTATCTTGTAGTAGATGATTAGGCTTAGCTTGGGAAAACACACATAAGCATACAAGAAATGTTATTAACATCCACCATTGCAACCTACTTGAAAGTATTGTAGTCACACATCATCATAGTTAAATACTAATTTAAACTTGTATTTCACCTCCCCCAACCAACCACTTACATATCATTCATGAAGCATAATTGACCATGAATAAGATGAAAATATATCACTTATGTAGTAGAAATCACTATTAACAATATGGATACCATCATGAAAATTTAGGTATCATAGGCTCATTAGGTAAATCGTGCACCAATAGATTGTAATGGATCCATTATTATGATCTTATTTCACACTAGGAGGATACGTTGTAGTGCCTAATGGGTGATCTGGGATCAATGTTTGTAAATAAAGGTGATATTAAAACATCTTAGAGTTCCAAAGGCATATTGAAAAAAATGGGTTGGTAGCTGATCCATATTTATGAGCGGAACAAAATGAATAACAGATTGAATACAATAACACAAAGATATGAAGAACAACAACATATATCCAGTGAACAAAAACTTCTATTGAATAAATAAAATAGGCTGAAACTATAAAACTGCAGAACTGAAAACAACTTGCTCGAATAGTGGTAGCTATCTCTGAGAAGAGATGTGGATGATACACGCATTTGCCTGAGAAAAATGATTACAATGAGGCTCTAAAGGCATTTTTAACATTACTCATGAATTCCAACAACCTAGACATCCAAAAACCTAACCGTAGGAGATGAAATTCCAAAAGTTATGTGGGCCCCAATGGGTAAGTTGGTGCCTCAACTTCGTGGGGTCGTAACTTTTGCATACGACCTTTGTTTTAGGTGCGTGATAGCCCGCTGGAAAGTTCTTTTTGAGAACTACACATTATTCCATGAAACTTTGACTTCATCTATAGTTTGATTGTGGAAAGCCAAAAAAACACTATTTAGGGCCCCAAAACGGCCCCAGAAGTACAAAAAGATGTATTGACATACAAACTTCCAAAATAATCTAGTTGGATTAGGTGGACGACCAACAATATCCACCTGGAATCTATGTATGGATTCATACAACCTCGAAAGTGTAGAACCCACAATTACAAAGAATTACAGAAGAACGTACTGAACTAAAAACTGTCAAGAGGAGCTATTTGAAATAGGTGGGTGGCCACCAATATCCATCAATAAGCTAGTTGGAATTTCGATTCGGGTGAGCCAATTTCCTTGGTGCAAGAGCTTCCTTGCCTTGAAAACCCAATAAAGTTGGATTATCTGCTGGCGAGTGGCCTTGACCTGTGTGTCCACTATATGATCATTGGATACCTGTTCCATATAGTCAGGGTTGAGCTCTTTTGGTTTCAACTGTTATGCGATCTATGAGGTGTTGTTGGCCCTTGACAAAGTTTTGGAGAACCTTGGTCATGTTTGACCATTTTTGGGACTTCGACAGGCTGGTCAAAGGTGGAGCACAAGGCGAAGTGAAAATCGCGGGATCTCGCACCCTTTTGCAAGATTTTTGGGTTTAGGGTTTATGTAACAGGTATGGGATGTCGGCCCATGGGTTTACCCATGTTTAGGCTGTGTAGGGATTAGTGCGGAGATAGAGGCTTTGTGCATACTATGTTTTAAGACTTGCAGAGCTAAGTGCAAGTGATTTTAAGAACTTGGTGTGTAGACTGTGTAAGAAGGCTTTGTGCTGTGACCTAACTTGGGGAAGGAGGATCTGGCGAGGTGTGTGCATATCTCCTGTCCTATGCGGAGTGGGTCTTGTGGCTCTATGCATTGAACAAAGATAATAAAGAGAAGAAGAGTTGGTGGACGTAGCCCCACGCTGAGGGTGAGTCACATATATCCTGTGTTGTGGTTTCTTTGTGCATTATGGTTGTTATGTGAGTTATGCTTAGTGTAGAAATATATGTTAGATGCATCTGATATAGTAGCTTAGTTCTTAGTGATGTGAATGAATTATATATCTAGTCTATTTCTATATGCTAAGTACTTGGATGTGTTATATCTTGTTGAATACTGCGTTGTTATGTAATTAGGGTTTTTTCCTGCGAAGTGGATAAGAGTTAAATATTAATGAATGTTAACTGCTAAGTGCTCTGTTAAGTACTGTGATCACAGATCTGTGTCCCAGCTAGGTTGTAGACACTTGAGTCCTGCAACCACCCCTGCCTCTACCTCAGGTGAGACTTCATATTCTTCGCAGGTGTTGCCGAAAGGGTTTGTAGTTAGGGTTTTGTTGGTGCGTTGTTGAAGCGTTGAACCCTGGGTCTGCCCATGTGCTAACAAATGGTTTTGTTGCCGGGACTTGAAACTGTGATTGCTGGGAACTGAAGAAAAGAGAAAGCTCTATGCATAGATCTGTTTCTTTAGAGCGCAATATTCTACTTGACCTGCGAAGCTCTGTGCTAAGAAAATAAGTTCGATTTGAAGAAAAGAGGTAAGATCTTAAATCTTTGTGCTCTGATAAAGGTAATATAAGTGAAAATTTTTGTTTCGAAAGAATGGATCTAGGTATGTTTGATAGATTCTGTCCTAGTCTGAAAACTAGGGCACAACTAGAAGAAGGAATATTTGATATGAATAGATCTGATAGAAGTAATGAAAGATATACTATTCTATGCATGGAAAGAATGTTTGGACTAGCAAATGGATGCAGGATCCTAGAAATAATTTTTTGCAGGTTAGTTACTGTGATCCCAGTGTGCAATACAAGAAAGGTTGGGGATCATTTAAAATAAAGAGAGGATTAACTCTTTGTTATAGTTACAGAAGACCGAGATATCTTGCTAAGGAATGCCCTGGTAGAGGTTCTAGTTGTCTTTGTTGTAAAGCTATGGATCATGAAGTTTTGGATTACCCTAGAATGATTGCCAAAGTTGAAAAGATGAATATGAAACAAGAAAACCATGAGAAAGGCCAAGAGACAAAGGATATGATAGAACCCCAGAAAGAATCAGATACTGTATTATTATAGATGAAAGAAACCCTGAATGATCACATAGACATCAACTTATCAGAGGTCTTAAAAGATAAGGAGTGCATAGAAACAAGAATAGGAGACTTCAACATAGACTGTGTCCTGGATGAGGAAACATAGGTGAATATCATGACAGAAAGAACTTGGGAAATTTTGGGAAAGCCTGCTATGGTTCCTTCATTGGGGGGAATATGATTGTTTAAAGGGAAGATGATAACCCTATGTGGAAGACTTACCCAAATGCCTATGAATGCTCATGGAACTTCGACAGAAGAAGAATTTGAGGTCATTAAGTTTGTTGAGAACAACGCCCCATTTTCTATTTTGCTAGGAAAAGCTTGGGTTGAGAAAGATCAGATACGAAGGAAAGAAGAAGAGGAAGCTCTAGAATAGAAAAAGCAAGAACTAAGAGATTTCATGGCTAGGAGAATAGCGCACTTACTGGAAGAACATGAGGACAAGTTGAAGCTACTAAGGACTAGAGACCTGGCTATCGAAGTTGAAAGAACACAAGAGAGTAGAGAACTTACCCCAGAAAGAGAATAAGTATTACCTTCGAACCCTATGAAAGACTATCCACAGTGCGAAGTTACTATGCCAAGAGGAGATAAGAACTATAATGGAAAGAGGAAACCAATGACTCAAATCACAGGAAAGAAAGCCAGAAAGCTCAACAAGAAGAAAACAAAGTTAGAAAAATTGCAGGAAGTTCCAGAGAGGACTTCACAGAAGGAAGGTTTGCAGAACTGGAACTTCACTGAAATATCATAACAACATAGATTGACACTTCCCTCACGACGAAGCAATATGACCATTGGAGGTGTCCCAATCATTAAAACGACGGTCCAGAATGGCTAGAAACACAGTTATGGCCGGAAATATCGCTATTGGACCGTTTTGACCGCGCCATTACGGATGGAATTGCATTGATTGAGGCATTCTTGTGCATTGGAGGAATTCATTACGATGTTGTCTATTTATCCCATCGAATGTTGCACCGAGAACACTTTTGTGAATTGTGAGTATCCGAGCTCGTAGAGAATTCACTGTTATCACACTATGCCTATTGAGACTTCGCCACCCGTTCTGTTACCGTGAGTATTTGTTCGCCTACCTGAGATATCCGATCTCGAGCGTGTATGTCAGGTGAGCGCAGTGTAGTGGAAAAGTCTATGGAAGAAATTATGATAGATCTAATCACTGAGAAAGTCATTTCTGCAGGCGTATAGGCGTCATAAACTAGAGGATTGCAGGCCTCTTCATCGACTGCACATCGATTTGGGCCTTCTAGAGCTGCGATAGAGAAATAGTGCAAGCATCACGATGACTTGGAAAATGCGAATCTCATCCCATATATCATGCCCAACTATATCTCACCTCTGGCTGGCTTGGTTAGTCGTGATAATGTCCTGAGGGACTTCGACTACATCTTGATCACTGCGTACCTCCTGAAGGGGATAGGCACAGTTGGATTGCAGTTGGGACAGATTATGACATTGAAGATCGATGACTTCAACTTGGGAGATCACAAGAAGTATGGCCTGCTCACCCCACATAAGTATTTGACCAAGACAAAGGGGACAAAGTCAAAGATCATCCCCCAACCATGGACCATGGACATCACGAGGTCCACCATCCTGAACGTAATGAAGATACCCCACTTTGGAAGGTATAAGGAGGTTAACGCGTGCGTTAAAATCTTGTTGTATTGCTTCCATGGTGGTTATTTGTGGCTAGACAGTGGATGGAATGACACATCACCGTAGATCTGGTGCTGATCCATCGAATCATCAGATTAAGCATGCAAGGACCAGACCCACAAGATTTTTATGCAGGGAAGGATGCAGATCGCACCCTGGCATAGAGAATCAAAGACACCTATGGCGATGTGTAGAAGGGGAAGCAAGGCTATAAGGTAGCTTCCATCTAGAATGGTGCAGTGTGCCTAGCCTGCCAGTTGATCACTGGTAAGCTACTAAGGAAGAACAGACCCACGCAGGTCACGAGGTTTGTTGTTGACCTTGCGGGAAAATGCATTGAAGGACTACAAATGAAATGGGCGAGATACCTCGTCAACCAGTTAGAGAAAGACTGTCATGAAGCTCAGAATCAGGGCTATTAGTTCCATTTCAGTTGCCTATTGATCCTCATCACCTTCATTTCTTGGGAGATGTTGGAAGGAGTGACCTTCCCCAAGATTGAGCCGTCCGAACCCCTAGCTTCGAAGTTCACTACGCTCTGGTACTCGAGCGACATGGCTAAGAAATGGTAGTCAAACATGGTGTTCCACACCTATTACCTCTAGTTGAAGAGGGCTATTGAGTCTTTCCCTCGTATGACACTGAAAACCTTGCACAGGTTCAAGCCATTTGTGAAGTTTCGCGTAGATAGACATTTTATTTATATCACTGCGTGCGGAGATGAACATAAAGAAGAGCTTCAATCCTACTATAAGCTCACTGAGGAGGACATGGAAGAAATAACTAAGGAATGTCCTGCAAAGTTCCTTATACTAGTTGACCAGGCAGAACTGTCCGACCCCGACCTCATCGACAATCCTGTGGTCACTCGCGAAGAATATGATGCAACCAGCAGTAGCAGAAGGAAAAAGAAGAAAGAGGTACAAGAGCTAAACACCGCATCAAAAGAGACTGCTTCAGATTCACCTTGAGGGGGAGGAGGTGACGAAGTATACAAGGAAGAGAATGATGGGAAAGGATACAAACCAGAGTAGGGCGAAGTAACACCACCTAGGGACCGCCTTGATGAAGCTGAGACATACAAGAAAATAAAGGTTTCCCCTAAGAAACCTACATCGCAGAGGAAGTCAAAAGCCAATAAACCTCCATTTCAGACTGTGCTAATGGTGGATGACATTGATCTTATCATTGCTACTATGATCTAGGTGGATATCGGTGGCCACCCACCTTTTCCGACTGGCTCAAAACAATTTTCTGGCAATTTTGGCAATTTACTATTTTTAACAGGTTTTAACTTCAGGGGCTATTTTGAGGGCCTAAATGAAGGTTTTTTAAGGTTGAGGTTCTCATTAATATTCAAAATAATGTTTGAGCCTCCAAAATGAATCTTCTCGACGATACCTTTCAAACGAGCTATCATACGCCTAAAATGGAGATCGTATGCAAAAGTTACGACCCCAAGAAGTTGATGTACTAACTTACCCAAACGGGGCCCACATGACTTTTGGTGCTTCATCTCCTAGGGTTAGGTTTTTGGATGTCTAGGGTTTTTGGCATTCCTGTTTATTGTAAAAAGGACTTCAGAGCCTCATTGTAATTATCTTCTTGCGAATGAGCGCAGCCGTCACATCTCTTCTCAGAGATAAGCCGCCACCATTCTAGTGAGTCTTTCACTCTGTATTTTTACAGTCTCTGTACATTTCTTTGATTAATATAAATCATGTATTACTGTATATCTATGTTTATGGTTGCATATCTGATACATTTCTGCTATATTATTGAATATCTGCGATATCTCTGTGCATTTCTTTATATCTCCGATCTCATTTCGTGCCGAAAATAATCCGGATCAGTGGTATCAGAGCAGGCTTCTCTTGATCGTTTTTTTCAGTGCATGTCCCCGACGAGGTCTGAGTATAGCAAGTTGGGTCTTGAGCTTGTCTCCCTTGAAGACAATCTCTCTCGCACACCCAAGAAACCCTCAATGGCAGAAGAAAAGAAAAATGACGGAGCAAACGATCCTATCAATCTGTTGCTTGAGCAAGCTCTCACGTGACAAAGGAAAAAAATGATGGAGAATTTTGCCCACATCCTTAAATGCCCGCCGATAGCATCAGGTGCATCTTCATCAACATACCACTTTGGAGGCACCTCACCTTTCAAGGTACAAGTTAATTTTGATATTCCTGTATTTGAAGGACAAATAGATGCATAAGCCCTAGAAAAATGGTTAACTCTGGTAGAAGGTTATTTCTCTGTTCACAATTTTTCTGACAAAGAAAAGATCAGCTTCACACTCCTTAAATCTCTCCCTCATGTCAAACATTGGTGGGAAACTTACTGGGAGCAAAGTTCCATAGAGGAGTCTGGAATATATGGGGCCGATCCCACTTGGGATTTGTTTGTGGATGCGGTAAAGGAACAATATTACCCTGTTGGCAACTATGAGGACTAGTACATGATATGGACCACACTGCGGCAAGAGAGGGGCCAAGCAGTTCTAGAGTTCACCAATACCTTCCATACCTTGCGCACCAAGCTAGGTATCAAATACTCTGAGCAACATTTGGTTCTGAAATACCATGGGGCTCTACACAGATACATCCATACCGAAATGTATTTTCTGGACATCTCATCACTCAGTGCTGCTTATTGATATGCTGTTAAAATCGAGCAGAAATTTAAGCACCAGAACAAACGAGAGTTTGGGTCTGTGAATCTGCAACAACCAAAGTATGACAAAGATGACCCTAAAAAACAGTCTCCCGAAAACTAGTCCAAGACATAGGAAAAGAAGGGTCACGGGAAGACAAAGAAGGACACTGGAAAATGGTGTGATTTCCACAAATCCCCTAGCACAACACTAATGAATGTCGCTCAAAACATTTATTGGTGGCCAAGATCAAGGACAATGAGCCGAACCCTGATTCAGAATCTGATTCTGAAAATACTGGTAAAGGACAGTTTATTGATGTAGACCCCACTGCTATTGTTGTGACCGCAACAATTCAACCAGAAGAACCAATAGATCCTGAAGAGGGGGAGCGCCTTTTTCATTCACAGATGTGGGTGAAGGGGACCCCACTGCATTTTATTGTTGATAGTGTAAGCTAGAAAAACCTCATCTCAGCAGAGGTCGTCAAACAATTGGGATTGTCGACAACACCACACTCGCATCCATACAACATCGGGTGGCTTCGGCAAGGACGAGATCTCCGTGTCAGCCAACAGTGTCAATTGTCATACGACATCCAACCCTTAAAGGATGAGTTATTATGTGATGTTTCCCCACTGGATGTCTGTGATGTTCTCTTGGGCCAACCATATATGTGGAGACGCCATGCTGTTTATGAGTCTTGACCCCGTAGTGTCATTGTTACTTTGGGGGGTCATCTCTACAGAATACTAGAGGTAGTTCCAACTATTGTTCCACCTAAAAAGTGTCACAAGGTAGTATCTCATACTGCAAAATTCAGCTTCTTCACAATCTGTTCAAAAGGGGAACAAAAGGACACTGCAACCACTACAGCCTCACCCCCTGCACCTTTTATCCAATAGAAGTAGGTCGACAAGGTTGCAAAAAAGAGAAAAGATTCCTTCTGCACACCTTCCTCTCATGTAGCTCGACTTGTTGAACAACCTCGGCTTCAACAGGTTCATGACAGACTTCCACAAACTAAGCAGCGCGACGTCTCCAACAATACAAGCAGCTCACCAAGATGCAGATCCAACAAATGATTTTCCCTCTCCCCCTGGGAAATCAACGCAATGGATACCATTGCTTCCTAAGGAGGGAGGATTGATCTAGGTGGATATCGGTGGCCACCCACCTTTTCTGACTGGCTCAAAACAATTTTCTGGCAATTTTGACAATTTACTATTTTTAGCAGGTTTTAACTTCCGGGGCCATTTTGTGGGCCTAAATGAAGGTTTTTTGAGATATAGGTTCTCAATGATAGAAAAAGGCATGAAATATCCACCAAAATTAATCTTCTCTACGATACCTTTCCAACGAGCTATCATACGCCTAAAACAGAGATTGTATGCAAAAGTTACGACCCCGGGAAGTTGATGTACTAACTTATCTAAACGGGGCCCACATGACTTTTGGTGCTTCATCTCCTAGGGTTAGGTTTTTGGATGTCTAGGGTTTTTGGAATTCATGTTTATTGTAAAAAGGCCTTCAGAGCCTCATTGTAATCATCTTCTAGCGAATGAGCGCAACCGTCACATCTCTTCTCAGAGATAAGCCGCCACCATTCTAGCGAGTCTTTCACTTTCTATTTTTACAGTCTCTGTACATTTCTTTGATTAATAGAAATCGTGTATTACTGTATATCTGTGTTTTAGGTTGCATCTCTGATACATTTCTGCTATATTATTAAATATCTGCGATATCTCTGTGAATTTCTTTATTATATCTTCGATCTCATTTTATGCTGAAAATAATTCGGATCATGCTGTGTCAGACACCTCGGAGGATATCTTACAGCGAAGCGAAGCCAAACATGAGACAATGTTTAACAGGATCAAAGCAAAGCTTAAAGGAGTACAATAGGCTCTCTATTTTAGCCGCGCAGTGTCTACTGCGCCACCACCACTAGAATGAGCAGCGTTGGGAGATGAGCCTGCCCAGCTACGCAGATTAGTAGACTCGACATAAGCTCTTCTTCGTCATGTCTAGGAGGAAAAAGAACAGGCCACAAAGGCCCTGAAGAAAGAAAAAGAGGAAGACATAGACCAATGTCGGGTTTCCCAACAAGAAAAAGATGACCTCTAGGCAAATTTTACAGAGGATAGAGCGCAGATCCAGAAGGAGAAAGAACAGCTACTCGCAGAGTAGATTGGAGTTAAAGAAACAATCACTAGAGCACTTCGCTCTATGACGGGCTCAGGACAGAGGGAAGAAGAAGCCACTGAGAGGCAGGTGGGTAAGCTTGCTGAAGCTATTCAATAGCTCCAACAAAGAGTAGCAGAATTAGAATTACAAGTAGTGCCAAGCACTCCGTAGGAAGTGCGAGACCAAAGGGAAGAAACTGCCCAGAGCACAGTCCAAAGAATCAAGGCATTGGGCTTATAATGAAAACAACTCAGTAGTTGAAGTGCACAGACTTAGGAGCACCTTGCAAAGGACCCTGAACTAAGGAAACTAGAGTCACATCTCCAGGAGGAAAAGCATCAGGTAGCAACAATGCAAGCATATTTGAAGCCATTGTCTGCGATTGAGAGGATGAAAAGGTCCCAAGAAGATTGCACGGTTCAACAACAGGTGCATGCCATCCAGAGCAAGGTCATGGAAGTGACCCAGAGGCTTCGGCCAATGCAGGACGAAGCTTGCACACTTTTTGAGGAGATTGAAGGACGAGGTGCAAAACTAGAACAAGTGGTCACCATAGTAGAACAATTCTTGGAAGGACCTGTGACGAAGAAGGTTCTTTAGAAGTTCACCGAGAAGGAGGCTATGGTGAAGCAACAAGTCGAGGTAGCTCGAGCCAAGCTTGAGGCCTTCAAGGCAGAGTTACCCAGATCAGAGTGAGTGTTGGGGTCTTGTTAGCCCTTTACCAAGTTTTGGAGAACCTTGGTCATGTATGATCATTTTTGGGACTTCGACAGGCTGGTCGAAGGCGGAGCGCAAGGCGAAGCGGAGATCGCAGGACCTCACCCCCTTTTGCGGGATTTTTGGGTTTAGGGTTTATGTAACGGGTATGGGATGTCGACCCATGGGTTTACCCATGTTTAGGCCCCATTTGAAATGTATAAATAGATATCTAGGTGATGTAAGAAAGTAGTAGTAGTGAATGATTGTGGCTTAGTGCGGAGCTAGAGGCTTTGTGCATACTATGTGTTAATACTTGTAGAGCTAAGTGCAGGTGATTGTAAGAAGCTGGTGTGCAGATTGTGTAAGAAGGCTTTGTGATGTGACCTAACTCGAGGAAGGAGGATCTGGTGAGGTGCAAGTAGATCTCCTGTCCTATGTGGAGTGGGTCTTGTGGCTCTGTTCATTGAACGAAGATAATAAAGAGAAGAAGAGTTGGTGGACGTAGCCCCACGCTGGGGGTGAACCACGTATATCCTGTGTTGTGGTTGCTTTGTGCATTATGGTTGTTATGTGAGTTATGCTTAGTGTAGAAATATATGTTAGATGCATATAATATAGTATCTTAGTGCTTAGTGATGTAAATGAATGCTATATCTGATCTATTTCTATATGCTAAGTGCTTGGATGTGTTAGATCTTGTTAAATACTGCGCTGTTTTGTAATTAGGGTTTTTTCCTGCGAAGTGGATAAGAGTTAAATATTAATGAATGTTAACTGCTAAGTGCTCTATTAAGTATTGTGATAACAGATTTGTGTCCCAGCTAGGTTTTAGACACTTGAGTCCTACAACCACCCCTGCCTCTAGCTCGGGTGAGACTTCATCTACTTCGTAGGTGTTACCAAAAGGTTCGGTAGTTAGGGTTTTGTTGGTGCGCTGTTGAAGCATTGAACCTTGGGTCTGCCCCTGTGCCAATAGGTGTCCAATAATGGTGGAAAATATGGCTGGAGGAGGTCCACATTGAACACTGGGTGAAAACCAAGGAAGGGGGAGTGTTGAGCTCAAAAGAATTGTCACCCATAGCCTTGGTGATAATGTAAGGCCCATAGCGAAGTGGATGGAGCTTTCGATGGGGCTCTGTAAGGCATTCTTTTTGCAAATGTAACCAGACCTTGTCTCCCACCTGAACTTGTGTGGTACCCAATGTTGATCATGGCGTTGCTTGTACTTAGCATTGGATTTTCGCAAAATATCATGGACTCGTCGGCGGATGTGCTAAATCTACTTAATGAATCTGTGGCTTTGTCAGCCTCAGACTAAACATGGAAATAATCTGTCTGTGTTCTTTCAAGAGGTATTGCAACATCAATGGGACCCAAGGGTTGGAATCTCAGCCCCACCTGAAAGGGGATATGGCCGGTGGAGCTATGGAGATCCATGTTGTAGCTATGCTGCACACAGGGAAGACTCTCATCCCATGTACACAAATGCTTAGAGTTATACATGCGCATGATGTGCACAATCATCCAATTTATGACCTCTGTTTGGCCATCAGTTTGAAGGTGGAAGGAAGTGAATTTAGTGAGCTTGGTGTCCAATAGTGACCAGAGACTCGACCAAAATGTGCTGAGGAACCTACTGTTGCAATCAAATATGATGGTATGTGGTATCCCAAAATGGACCCACACTTGTTTGAAGAAGATCTTGGCAATATCTACCACTTTGATGCTCTTCTTGTAGGATGTGAGAATGACCATCTTCGAAAACTGATCAACCACCACAAATATGCAATCATTGCCTTGCTTGGTGGATGAAATGCCAGACATGTAATCCATCGAGATGGATTCCCAAGGCCTCTTGGGAGTAGGAAGAGGGGTGTAGAAGCCTTGCTTCTCGATGGATGGCTTGGAAATGGCATAGGTCGTGCAAGATATGATATACTTGTTGATGTCTCGTCGAAGTTTTGGCAAATAAAAATGTTTCTATAGAACGACCACCATTTTCTCCATGCCAAACTGTCCTGCCATCCGATTGTAGTTAGCCTCCAAAATCATCTTTGCACGCTCGCTTGGAGGAACACAGAGATGGCCTAGATGGCATAAAAGTGCATCCCGAATGTGAAAATCGGTGACATTCGTGCATGTAACCAAGAACTGATAGGTGGTGGTGAAGTCCATATCTTGCTGATAAAGTTGGGGCCACTCAAATGCCTCATGTCCACAGAAATAGAGCACGATGGTGAGGGAAGCCATGGGAGGTCAAATGAGGAAGTTAACGACACAATTTGTGCTCCCTGTCTTATACTTGATGTTGAGATGGAACTCTTGCAGGTAGGTGGACCACTTATGATGGAAGTCCTTCTGCAACTTCCCAGGTGTTTGTATGAACTGTAGAGGCTTGTGAATAGTGTGAATGATTGTCTCCTTTCCCAGAATGTAATTTTTCCATGAACGTCAGGATTGTACAATGGAATACATTTCCTCGTATCAATCTCAATCTCGAATGATTGTTGTAGATCGGGTAAGGAGAGTACTGGAGTTGAGCACAAGTGATGGTTCACATCATCAAATGCTCTTTGTTGTGCCTTCCCCCACGTGATTTTTTCCCTGCTATTGCCCTTGGTCACTTGGTTGAGGGCCCATGCAATATGGGAGAATCCCAACATGAACCGTCGGTAGAAATTGGCAAGTCCCAAGAAGCTTCGAATCTTGGTCAGTGTGTTCGGGGATGGCCAGTCATGAATGACTTGGATATTAGCTGGAGCCACATGTACCCCATTCTCATCAACAATGTAGCCCAAGTATTGGACCCTACTCATGCCAAAGGAGCATTTTTCCAAGTTGGCATATAGCTTGTGCTGTCGCAGAGTGCTCAAAACTTGTTGAATATGATGCATGTGCTCCTCCCAAGTTCTGCTGAAGATGAGGATGTCATCCAAATATACCACCACAAAAGAGTTGGTGAAGGGTCTCAATACATCATCCATCAACCTCATGAAAGTGGCTGGTGCGTTTACGAAGCCAAAGGGCATGACCAACCACTCGAAGAGACCTTCTTTAGATTTGAAAGTTGTCTTCCATACATCAGTTGGGTCGATGGGAACCTGGTGGTAGCCAAACTTTAGGTCAATCTTGTTGAAGAAATTCCCCCCCTTGAGTTGGTCAAGAAGGTCATCGATTCGGGGAATTAGGTACCATTTCTTGACTATGATTTTGTTTAATGCTCTGTAATCAATGCAAAGCCGCTAGGTCTTGTCTTTCTTATGCACTAGTACAATTGAGATTTCACAAAGGGAGGAGCTAGGTTTGATGTGCCCCTTTTGAAGAAACTCTTGGATTTGACACTTGATTTCATCATTTTCCATCAAAAAGCAGCGATAGATTGGTCCATTAGGCAGAGGTGCACTGGGGGTTAGATCAATTGGATGCTTGACTTGGTAGTGCATCAGTATCGTGGTGGGTGAGGATAAGATGTTTCTATACTCTTCCACGATCCTGTCCACTTTCTTTTGCTACAAAGAGAGGCTTTGTGTAGAGGCCATGGATGTGACAATGACCTTCTTCTTACTGTGAGCATGGATCACAAAGAATAAGAATTGCCCGGTCTATGAAATGACCTTACTTCATTGCTTAGCAGAGATTAAAGAAATAATGGTAGGCAACACTACCTCTCGTATCCTATACAATTGTCTACCCAAAGTAATAATAACACTACGGGGTCTAGACTCATACACAACATGTTGCTTCCAAAAATATGGCTGTCCTTAAATAACATCACAAACTTCAAGGGGAGAATTATCACATAATACCTTGTCTTTGAAGGTCTTAATGTCGTAGGGTAGACGACATTGTTGGCTGACGTGAATATCTCTTCCTTGGAAAAGCCAACTAATGGTGTAGGGATGTGTGTGCAGTGTTGTTGGTAGGTATATTTGCTTGACGACCTCTGCTAAGATTAGGTTCTTCTGACTACCTCTATCGACAATGAAACGAAGCAGAGCCCCCTTTACCCACATATGTGAGTGAAAGAGGCGTTCCCCTTCCTTCGGTTCTTCTGGTTCACTTGGCTGGACTTTGGTGGTAGAGAGAGTGGCACTAGGTTTGGAATTGATAATCCACTCCCCTCATTCTGGATTTGATTCAGAGTCTGAATCTGCCTCTGACTCGAAATTTTTCAGCTCAGCCACTAGTGACTGCTTGGAGTAGCATTCTTCGGTGTTGTGCCAAGGGATTTTATGGTATTCACACCATTTTCCCGTGTCCTTCTTCTGTTGCAGCATGGACTGGTTGTCCTAAGAGTGGCCATATTTTATCTGTCCCTTCTTTTGTGGGTTGGGGCCTCCTTTTCCTTGCTTTAGCTGTGAGGAGTTTCCAGATCCAAACTCTCGCTTCTTCTGCTTAAATTTCTGCTCGATCTTGAGAACATATCTATAAACCGTACCCAATGATGCGATGTCTAGAAAATCCATTTATGTTTGAATGTATCTATGCAAATAGCCACAGTATTTGAGTGCCATATGTCATTCAGAGTCTTTGATACCCAATTTGGTGTGCAGGGTATGTAAAATATTGGTGAAATCTTGTACTGTTTGGTCCCTTTCCTGACACAGGGTGGTCCATCTTGTGTACTGGTCCTCATGGATTCCAACATGGTAGTACTGTTCTTTAATGGCATCCCTGAAGGAATACCATGCGGGGACGACCACAAATATTGCAGATTCCTCTATGGCCCTTTGCTAAGAGTAAGTATCCCACCAGTCCTTAACATGGGGGACAAACTTGAGGAGTGCAAAAGTGATATTTTCCCTATTCGAAAAATTGTGGACCGAAAAATACCCTTCGAGAAGATTCAACCATTTATCTATAGAATCTGCATCTATTAGTCCTTCAAATAATGGAATATCAAAATTTACTTGTACCTTGAAGGGGGTTGCATGGCCGCTTGATGAAGATGCGTCTCCCATGGACAACCTTCTGAAGGATCTGTGCAAAGTTGTCCATCATTTCGTTCCTTTGTTGTGCAAGGGATTCCTTGAGAAACATTTTAAAAGGATCTCCTATTCTATCATCTTTATTTTCATCTCCCATGGGTTTCTATTAGGCTCAGCGCGAATGATCTTGCAAAGGCTCGACTGGTTCGAGTCCCAACTTCTTGTACCCAGATCTTGTTAGGGACATGCACGAAGAAAAATAAATGAAGAGCATACCGCTCTTTTACCACTATTGTAGAATTATGAGTGGAACAAAATGAATAACATAATAAATACAATAACATAGAGATAAGGAGAAAAACAAAAAAGATCCAGTGAACAATAACTTCTATTGAATAAATAAAATAGGCTAAAACTGTAAAACTGCAGAACTGAAAACAACTTGCTCGAATGGTGGTAGCTATATCTGAGAATAGATGTGGTTGATACGTGCATCTGTATGATAAAAATGATTAAAATTAGGCTCCATAGGAATTTTTAACATTGCTCATGAATGCCAAAACCCTAGACATCCAAAAACCTAACCCTAGGAGACGAAACACCAAAAGTTATGTGGGCCTCGATTGGTAAGTTGGAACCTCAACTTCCCGGGGTCGTAAATTTTGCATACGACCTCCGTTTTAAGCGTGTGATAGCCCGTTGGAAATGTATTTTCAAGAACTACACATTATTCCTTCAAACTCTAACTTAGTCTATATTTTGACCATGGCAAGACAAAAAAACACTGTTTAGGGCTCCAAAACATCCTTGGAAGTACATAAACATGAACTGACATGAAAAATTCCAAAATAAGCTAGTTGGATTAGGTGGGAGGCCGCCAATATCCACCTGGAAGCTGTGTAGGGATTTAGACATCCCCGAAAGTGTAGAACCCAAATTACAAAGAATTATAGAAGAACGTGCTGAACTAAAAACTGTCAAGAGGAGCCAGTTGGAATAGGTGGGTGGCCACCAATATCCACCTGGATCAATAGATTAGCGACAAAACTTAGGAATTATATGTATGTTGACCATTTTTAAGGTCAATAGAAGGTATCTATCATTATGAGTCATTTTGTGATAAACTTAGTGGGATAGGGAGCCAACTGGTTAATGAGTGACTAGAACATCTAGGAATTGAGAGAGTTATCCTTTTGGATTTCCATTTATGAATTGAATGTCAGGGGATAAAATATTAATGTGTTTAAAAATTAATAAATGGAGGATTGGCTATTAGGGAAAATGGTGAAGGTGACATTAACAAACCAAAACTAACATTTGGGCTTGAGATGAAAACTATATAGGGCTAAAGCCTCAAAGTTTTCCATCCAAAAAATGTTGGTCACAATAGGGGATAAGGATGATCTTATACCCGTGCCTTCAGTTTTTCATAGAATTTTCCTTTAAATTTAAAGAAAGTAGATGTAAGGTATAACTCAATGAGTTTTAAGGTCTCAAATTCAACCACATTAGACACAAGATCAAGAGCTTCAAGAATGGGGATTTTGGTGAAAAAAGAAATGATATCAAATCTTACCATGATGTCTTTCTCGACTATATGGAGATAATGAATTTTATTTATTAATTTGGAGGTATTTGTAATAGACAAGGGGGTTTGGCATATAAAGGGATGAATTTAGTATACTAGGAGTCTATCTAAGGCATAGGTATGGGCTCCAATGTCATTGAAAATGGGTCTAAGAGGGTTATATTTCTTGTGGAGTTTTAGTTGCCCATAGATTTTAGGTGGTTTAGGGTTATGAGGGAGGATACAATTTTTTATGAAAGGGTATAAAGAGGATGACTCTATGGATTTAGTAAAAAAATTGGTAATTTAATTGATGGTATTTCTATATAGAGGCTTATACAAGGAAGATGAGAGAAGATTGATTAATTTAGCTTCATAATCAGAGGTGTTTATTATTACAATTGCATTACCTTTATCTGGACTTTAAGAATGAAAACATTGGGGTTATAATTGAATCGACGAAGGGCTTGAAATTATTCTTTATAAAGGTTAGGTTTAGGAATTTTTCCAGTAGGGATAATCCATGCACAATCTTTCATAATCACTTTTTCTTTATGAGTGGGAAGGTGCTGAGTAATGGACTCAATGGAGCAAAGAATATCCTCAATAGGAATGTGACAGTGGACAATAGTATATTAAACCCCTTTTGGAGAAGATGAATGGCGGGAAGGTCTAAATCAAGTGAGGATATATTAATGATTACAAAGATATGCCTCACACCTACTTGATTTACCTTCAAAGAAAAATTATATGAACAATTTGAATGCACAACTATGGGATCATCCTTATCCGACCAACATTTTCATGGAAAACTTTGAGATTTTAGCCATAAACAATTTCTATCTCAATCCCAAATGCTAGTTTCAATTTGCTAATGACACCTTCATCATTTTTCCTCATGGAAAATCCTCCTTAATTAATTGTTTGACCAACTTAATAGAATATCCGCCCTCATTTAATTCACCAAGGAAAAAAAAAGGAAATATCTATCCCTTTTTTAGACATTGTAGTCACTTTTTAGCTTGATGGCTCCCTATCCCACCAATTTTATCGTAAAAAGACTCATACTAATATATACCTTCATGTCTAATCTCACCACCACCCAAATGAAAAAATTATTTCATCATCAAAACCCTTGTGACTAGAACCATTTTTATTTCTACTCCCCGCTTCCTCGAGAAAGAAAGAATCTAGTCACTAAATATTTCCAATATAATGGCTACTATATTTCTCAAATTAACAAAGCCTTTCACTTCTCTCCCTCCATATTAAATCCAAAAACACCCTCTCCAATTCCCCTCCTTGGGATATTTTGTACCATTTTTGGGAATCGCGCATGATAAAACCACACGACAAGTTAACTGAGGAACAACACATGTGGAAGAAAGGAAGGAAATTAACGCATTTTGAGGACCAGCACGCGCAAAATCCATAATTCAGTTAGAAGTAGTTAGACCTTTTGGTCCATTTTGTAACGAGATAAGCCCTAGTGTCAATGTATAACTATGTAATGGGTTTTTGGGGTAGAGAGGGTTGATGAGTTGAAAAATATTAGTTGTTGGTTGAAAAAGTCAGAGTTTTGAGGTTCGGGAAGTAATTGTAAGTCGAATATGAGCTAAGTTGAATATCAGTCGAGAGGTAAGTGTGCATTGTATGTTTGAACAGTAAGGGAATGCTGGGTTATAATTGAGAGATCTTGTATGAGCGCAATGCACACCTTTTGTAATAGATGATGCTGAATGATAATATAAGAAGCCTATCGTTGTGGACGTAACCTAGTTTTTGGATAAATCTCTATGTTATGATGTATGTTGTGTTGTGATGTGTTTCCTTTATGTTATGTTTATGACACACTTAGTGAATGAATGATTAATTTGAATAATTTATATGTTGGTTCTGCGCACATTATGAACGATCTAATGAGTTAATGTTAAGTATGACGAATATGATGAATGTCTCCTATTCCTCCATGAGTGTGGAAACCTGGTTCTTGCAATCCCCATAGGTACCTCTAGTGAGACTTTACATGCTTTATGGTGATGCTGAAAGGGCCGATATCTTTAGGTTTTTTTTGGTGATTTAATGTTGAACCTTGGGACTGCCCACTGCGCGCCAACAAAGGGTTTCGTTGCTGGGACCGAGATTTTTGACTGAGGGGAATGTGGACATCTACTAAGGAGGATATTGGACAATGGTTGGACACAAAGGAGATCAAGTTTGTTGTAGATCAGAATAAGAATCCACAGACTAACACAAAGAAATGACTACATAGTTATGCATTTACATATTTGCATGAAATTTTATTTGCTAATTTCCTCAATATTTTAGCAGAGTGGATCCAAATATTAGTTGAACAGATTGTAATATTTTGCACTATTGTTCCAAAAAATTGGACTCCTAAATTAATTTGAAAAGCCAATACTATAACCAATTGAGTATCATGCACAATTTATTTTTGTTTGGATAATACTCTGGGAAGTTACATTACTGAATTTTCTATAGATTGTACCAGTTGTATAATGATTCTAAAAGGGAATTATTTAAGGGATTGCATGGAAGATAACTGAAGTCGCTATCTACCGAGATTAATATGTTGTTGTGTGATAAGGGTGTTATGAAGATGGAATTTGATTTCCCTAGTAGCTAAGCACTTTTGCGCATAAGGGGGACTGGGGGATGACTAGGGAATGGTCTGAGTGTTGTAGGGAAGAATTAATTAGGAACATATGGGATGATGATGTCGAGAGAAGAAGAAGGTGTGATAGAAGAAGAGACCGGGGTATTGCGTAGTGGTAAGAGATTTAGGCTGAATAAGAAGAGGTACGTGGCCGATAGAGAGGATAAACACAATGATTTGGAAGAGAGAGACACTGTTGTAATACCCCATATAATATTGTGTATAGAATCTTAGCTCAGTTTAGTAGAAGAAGATCCCACTCAGGAAATACTCTGCATCGAACCCACGACCCCGTGTGCATCTCTAATGTCTGAAGAAACTTTTTCGATTGTAGTTAGTAAGGGAATTAAGGATAGCAGCCAGAAAAATAGACGTAGTACAATAACCTAGCTTCAAATAGTATCATCAAGGAGGAATACCCCACAAAATATGATGGTGGGAGTAGATCCCACTTTAAGAATGTCTGTCTTTCACGGGGCACGATTAGAAGATTCAAAACAACATTTTTTCATTTATGAGACAATATGGACTGTGAAGAACATATGGGATGATGATGTGAATATTATGCAGTTGGAAATGACATTCAGAGACTGCACATTACTACTGTACATGAAATATCAGACTACTACACCTGCAGAACAAACTAGAACATTGAGAGATGTAAGACAAGCTCTATTGAAAGAGTTCCAGAAACATAAGTCTGAGTCGCAGTGCATTACATAGATGAAGGAGATCAAGTAGATAATGAATGAATCAATGTGGGACTATGATCAAAGATTCAAGATACTAAAGGATCGACTGACATTCTAAATTCCAGATGAACAACATAGGACATGGTTTATTGCAGGATTTTTGCAGCATATACGTTGCCCTTTGACACAAAAGAAGATTGCGTCGTAGTCAGAAGCCTTATAAATTGATATGAAGTTGGAAGCATCCCCGGTAGGAGAAGATGGTGCAAGGATGGATCAATTTCATTCATAGCTAGCAGTGTTGACTATTCAGTTGTAGGAACTTGTGAAAGGAAAAGAAAAATGCGAGGAAGTATGGTGTGTCACATGTAGAACAAAAGGTCATCATAAGATTGAATGTATAGCTTTTCATGAGTATTTGAATATAGGATCTCCGAATCCATTAGGGGTATGGTGTGAGATTTACAAGATGATAGGTCACCACCCTACTGCTTGTCCATTAATATGTAAATATTAGAGCACTGTTATAAACTTGTTTTGTAACTTCTGTAAGTCAATAGGACATGAAGAAAATGAATGTCACACATTTGATCTAATGAGGGAGTGCACTGTAGATGCCTATATAGTCCAGGGAGAAGAATCCAAAGGAGGAGCTTCATAGTATAATACTCCAATATGTTATAATAACGGAGGAAGAGGAGGGTTCAAAGATAGTGGAAGAGGAGGATTCGATAGAGGAAGAGGACCAATTAAATGTTATAACTGTAATCAACTTGGACATTTGGTGCAAGACTGTCCAAATCCCTGCATGACATGTACATATTGCAGACAACTAGATGATGCAATAGAGGTTTTCCCATAGATGATCATAAAGTGGAAAGAAAAGAGGAACCTAAATGTATAGTTGATAACAATAGAGGTGTGCGACGAACAACCCAAGATAGCAACGATTACACACGGAGGAACCAAAATTAGAGCTGATGCAACGGATCAAGTAAATAGGATCCACCAATGGGTCAGGAAAGCAACATAACCTCTTCCGTCATTTGACCCTGGAAAGGAGAAAGAGACCTATATGCAAACAAGCAAGGAAGTGATAGGAGCATAATGGATAACATCGACTTTAACTGCACCACCTTTGTATGAAAGATGGCTAGTATATGACATCAAAACTATCTATGACCATTCAGAAAGGCAAGTTGACAAGGTAATAACTTTGAAAAGTTTTCTAAAAAGTTGTTTAGAGATAATGAAGAATGAGTTTGGTTTGAGTATTCTGCATGGAATGATCGACTGTTGCGCCCAAGAAAAAGAGATATCTTTTTCACACCAAATAGTTAACCAGGTGCACAACAAGAAGAGAACTAATGGGGAGTTTCAACTCAATGTGCAGATAGGAAACTACGACATGTAAACTATTATTTTGGATCTAGGTTCTGATATGAATGTCATCCCAAATCAAACCTGGGAAATGATGGGTAAGTCGAAGTTGATTTGGTCTCCCATTCAGTTCAGGTTAGCAAACCAACATAATATTTTTCTAATTGGAAGGCTGACATGGATAAGTGTTAATATTGATGGAGTGCGTAGCTTGGCCAATTTTTAAGTGATCGAGATAGTGGATGGTAACACCCCTTACCCAAAAATATTTGGACTTGATTAGGTATTTGACAACCGAACTATCATTTATATGAAGAAGATACACAAGATATTTGAAGTAGAAGACTTGAAGGTTACCGCGTCATTGGATCCTACTGAAGAAATAGGATATGTAGAATTGATGAAGGGAAAAGAGCTCGATAAGCTATATAATATGACCGCGCGAATGGAAAATTATGTGAATCCTACACCATATGTTGTACTTAGTTGGAGAAGTTTTAGTTCATTGACATCAGATTCAAAATAAGTTTTGGAGAATTGTCAGCAAAGGTTGCATGAAGTGTATACAAGGAAATGTGCTCAGATTACCCGTGCGTTGTGATGGATTGGAACTGAGTTATGTGATCCTCCAAGGTATGAAGGACTAAACGATGTAGATTCTTTTATAAGAGAATTTTAATTTCAAATATCAGATTAGCAAAGATTATTATCTTTAGAAGTCACGCTGAAAATGACCCCAACAAGATGGTGGGATGCACATAAGGATGGAATAAGAGATTAGCAACAATGGAGAAGACTATTACAAGTCAGATTCAGGATAGAGAATGAAAAAAATATGCAGAAATATATAGGATTGAGCTGTCTAGTGGAGCATGTTACACAATGCATCGTGACATGGAGTAAAGTACCTATGCAAGAATGTAAACATTTGTTTGTACATACCTTGGACACAATCCTAAAGAATTAGTACTTGGAACTGGAAGTGTGCAGAGAAACAAAAGATTGGGAAGAATTAACTTGGAATTTTAAGGTAAATTTTAGTTTTGAAGATGGTTCTCCTTAGTTGACTCAAATTTGCAAGTAATCAAGAATAACATTTTTACATTAGAAAACTCAATAGAACTAGTACTTATATATAACGTGCATAGATCTCCTGCAACTATTGAAGAAGTTTTGCACCGTAATAATGTTGCTGAAGAAGACCAAGAGGAGGACGAAGATCCCATAAATGTACAAATACCAAAAATTGAAGGAGAGGACGCAATATAAGGACCACATCTTGAATTTGTTGTGTATGAAAAACCCTTGAGAACGTTCAAAGTAAATATTGGTACCTAAGACAAGCCCAAATTTGCAAACATAAGAGACTTTTGGAATGACGAAATTGTTGAAAAGATAGTTCATTTACTATGCAAATATCATGACCTATTTTCGACCACATTTTTAGAGACGAAAGGGATTGCCAGGGAGTTAGGAGAGATGAATATCCCCTTGAAGCCAGATGCTAATCCAGTGAAGCAGAGACCATATAGATTGAACCTAGTGTATAAGAAAAAGGTGAAAACAGAGATAGATAGAATGTTGGAAGCTGGAATTATTGAACTTGTCATAGAATCAGAGTGGATTAGTCTAATGGTGGTTCAAGATAAGAAGACAAGATGGATCAAAATTTGTGTAGATCTAAGGAAATTAAATGATGCTTTCTTACATGATCCGTTTCCATCACCATTTATAGATGAAGTGTTGGATAAAGTGGGAGGACATCAAGCTTATACATTCACTAATGGATTTTCAGGGTATCATCAGATCAAGATTGCGCAGGAAGATAGATATAATACTACATTTGTGACAGAATGCGGATGTTACCAATACATAATGATGTCTTTTGGATTGAATAATGCACCAACAATATCCTCTAGAGTGTTTGTAGAAACATTTAAAGAATCCATTCATAAGTTCTTAGAAAAATACTTAGATGACTGGACAATGTTTATCTTGTTGAAAGATCATGTTGAGAATTTTTGCTTGATGTTGGATAGGTGTAGGAAGTTTCCAATATCTTTGAATTTGAAGAAGTGCATTTTTTGTGTGTCATTTGGTTACTTATTGGGCCATGTAGTGTGTAAGAAAGGACTATTGGTGGATCCCACAAATATTTTTGTAATTGTTGATTTACAACCACCTACTTCAGTGCGACAATTACAAGAAATGTTGGTTCAAAATGGCACTACAAGAAGTTCATTAGAGGATATGTGCATATCACAACCTCGATGGAAAAATTTCTAAAGACAAAGAACAAGTTTCAATGGAATGAGGAATGTCAGAAAGGTTTAGATACTTTGCAGAAGAAATTGGTTATCTCGTCGATTTTGATATTTCTAGTTTGGAATAAGGAGTTTCATGTTCACGTAGATACATCCTCTGTAGCTTTAGGCACAATATTATCTCAATCAGAAGAAGGAGATATATATCATCATATTGAATTTGTAAGCAGAAAGTTGTCAACTAGAGAACAAAACTGTAATACCATAGAACGTGAAGGATTAGCAATGGTGTATGCATTGCAAAAGTTTAGACATTACTTATTAGGTTCACACTTTAAAATGTACACAGATCATTCTGCGCTAATATACCTAGTCAATAATCTAGTGTTGGCGGGGGAGAATATGCATATGGATATTATTGTTTTAGGAATATGACTTTTAAGTAATTATGAAACTAGGGAAATTTAATTCACGACCTGATCACTTATCATGCATACTATTAGGGGAAGATGTAGGAAACTTAGATGACGATCTACCAGACATGCACTTATTTGCAGTAAATATGGTTGATGGCTATTTTACGATACAGTCTAGTTCTTGAGCACATGAGTAACCCCACCTTAGTTTATAGTTGCGCAGAAGAAGTAGTTAGTAGTGAAGGCAACAAAATATCAACTTATAGAAGGAAATTTGTACAAGTTAGGTGTAGATGGTATTATGCGACAATGCATATTAGAACATGCGAGGCATATGATATTGTTAGGGGTGTGTGAAGGAGTTACCGGAGGTCATTATGTAGGAAAAGCGATAGCTCAAAATATTTTACGCATAGGATTGTGGTGGCCTACCCTTCATAAGGATGCTAAGGAATTTTGAAAGATTTGTGATGCTTACAAAATAATTGGGAAGCCTTCCAACAGAGATGAGACGCCGTTAGTACCACAAGTGACATTACAAAATTTTGATAAATGGGTCATTGATTTTGTTGGATCGATTAATCCACCAACAAAGAGGTAAGGATCCAGATACATCATTACTATGACACATTATTTAACTAGATGGGCTGAAGCAGAACCAATCAGAGATTGTAGTGTGGAGACAAATGCATGGTTTTTGTTTGAAAATGTGGTGACATCATTTGTATGCCCCATAATACTTATGAGTGATTAGGGAACTCATTTTATGAATAATATTATTGCAACTTTGGCAAAGGAGTTTCAGATTCATCATCATAAGAGCACATTATATCATCCTCAGGAAAATGGGATAGTAGAAGCATTCAATAAGATCCTAGAGCATGTGGTAATGAAGGTGTGTAATGTAGGTTGAAACGACTAGGACTTTAGGATTCCAATAGTGTTATGGGCGTATAGGTCTACAAGTAAGAAGCTGATAGGAAAAACACCATTCATATTAATGTATGGCCAAGAAGCTGTTATGCCTATGGAATTCATAGTATCAAGTCTACACATTTCCGCGTTGACAGAGTGTACAGATTCTGGCACAATAGAGAACAAAATTTCAGAGCTAGTAGAGATGAAAGAGGATCGATTTGTCACATGATTCCGTCATAAAGTTCAGAAAGTGCACAAGAAAGCATGGCATGACAAACACATTAAACAAAATAAGTTCCAGACATGAGACTTAGTTTTTCTCTACGAAGACAAGTTTTTGCAGCACCCTGGGAAGTTTTAGATGCATTAGTTAGGTCCATATGTGATTAGGTTTGTTACAGATGCAGGTGTTGTCTAGTTGGAAAAATTGAATGGAGAAGTTATGGAAGGAACGGTTAACGATAGTCAGCTGGAATTGTATAGAGACAACCGTACTTCCATGCACTAGTATGAGAATACAATATGTGTACCTTAGTACTTGTATTATATTGTATTATAGAAAGAAAAAGAAAAGAAGAAAAACAATAAAATAATTTGAATGTTGAATTTATACATAAGATTAAACCAGTAAGGAGACAAAACCAAAAAATGTCACAAAGATTGTGCACATGAAGGAGGATTGAAGTGAGACAAAGGTCAACATAGAGGATGAGAAAAGTATTGAAGAAAACACATGATGGAACATTCATTAAAGAGTGATCATAATGGTAAAGTAGTGGAGACACATAGTCATAAATGGAAAGTGATGAAAAAATTGTGACAAACTGGCAAGATTTAGACCACAATCCACAAAATAATACAAATTTATTGTAGAGTATAGAAAGAATTGAATGTGAGTATAGTTGGATTAAACAACAGGTTTTGGTGCAAAGAATAAGATAATAGTTGGAAGCGGGCTATAAAAACAGATAAAGGGACGACAAGTAAAGGTTATTGTTGTTTGATAGTTGAAGATAACAGAGAGGATAGAGAAATAGTCACGAAAGAGCCGAGAGAATTTACAGAACAAAGCTGAAGCAAAAAGAGTTATGGTGTCAGGTAAGGGGGTAGCATCTACATCAGGGATGAAGAAATAACATAGTAAGTCAGACACAATGCTAGTACAAGAAAAAACCCAGAGAATGGAGCAACCAATAAACTTTCCCCGACTGTATGTACCACCGAGAAAACCCACAACGAAGCCAATCAAACTACATAAGGAATCCAAGTATGCCATGGTTACACCAATGACTCCCCCTGGGGTCACTGTTGAGGGTGTCATGCTAGGATAGATATATATTTTGAGATACTCGAAGCACGACCTATTAGATGTGAATAAGTTTCCAGAGCTAGCGCCCCATAACTATTTTCACACAATAATGAGACTTGGATCACTGGTAATGACATTCAAGCCAAAGTAATGGGTGATATGGTTGCAGTGAGTAGGGATTCTAAATCTATCGGAGATACCCGATTTTGGTAGGAGCATAGAAATCAATGCATATGTTAAGTTGTTTCTTAGCCGTGTCCATGGAGGATTCCTATGGCTGGACAAAGATGTGTCGATAGATACACATTTGATTGCGTGGTTCATAGGATTACCTACACAAGGTGAAGAACCTTTTCCATTATTCAAGGACAAGGAAAAAGAGAAAGCACTTCCAGATAGGATGAAGGAGAAGTATGGAACATATAGAGGGGCATGCAGGCTCGATGTAGCGAGCATTATTGACGATATAGTAAAGTTTGTGACACAAAATTTGACATGTAAGCTACTAAGAAAATTTCGCAAAGATCAAGTAACAGTGGGAGCCATAACAACAATAGAGAATCATGTAGCATGAGTAATGATGAACATGCCGACCTTTCTTGTCAATCATTTCTTGATGCACTGCAGGGAGGCATGGGAGAAAGGAACAAAATTCCACTATGCCTGGTTATTAATATTGATAGCATTGACTGTGTGGAGGGAGCTCAAAGAGACACATTTTTTGGAAGGAATCCATAAGCTTTTTAGCAACGAGATATATGTCTTTATGGCATACTACACATAAGGATTGACGAATGGATAACAATGTTACTTTTTATATTTACAAAGAGACTATTCGATAATGCATCGAGGACATGTTGCACATTCCACCACATATTGTTGAAGTATATAAAGGTATTGCATGGTTTAAGGCAATGATGCATCATATCTATATTCAGGTGAAGAGGGATCCAGATTAACAATGGACATTACAGAGTGACGGAGTAGGAAATTATCCAGATAGTAAATGATTGGGATGAAGATTGGAGAATCCAAGAGACAAAACTAGAGAAGGAGACAAAACCATAGAAGGAGACAAAACCAGAAAAAGATCAAGAAGAAGAAGAACAAGGAGATAAAGGAAATGGCGAAGAAGACATGCGCGAAGTCCCACCACCTATTGGTGAGAAAATGGAAAAACACCCTGAGAAACCAAGAGGACAACAACGAAAGAAACAAAAAGACGTAAAGAAAGTGTCCAATAAGGAATTAAAGGAGGATGAAATAGAAAAAATTGCGGATGAGACGAACAAAGTTCGCTCACACAAATGTAATAACCAAATCTGGTTTACGATTTAAATATCCAAAATACTTGGAATATAAAGATATCCATGAGGAAAATAAATAATATATAAATGTATAAGAAAATGAATAAGATAAGATGGGATTATTTCAATGAGAATGAGGGCCCACTTATATACCCTCGCAGGGGGTGCCCTTTTTCATGAACACACACGTCTTTTAGATAATATATGCCTTTTCATTTATGATGTGTTAATTATTATTATTTAATTATTCTTTATTTATATCTATTTCTATATATTTGTATTCATAACATTTCCTTGCCCTTAAAAATGCTTTGTCCTCAAAGCATACTTATGGAAGACTTATCTCTTGCTCTTGTTTGTAATATTGTCTATTTATTCTTCATTCTTGAGTTGGTTATCATTGAGGACTTGAGATGTTTATATATTCTAATTGTTGAGAAGAATTATCGAGTTGTAAAGGAGTCTACCCACCCTAATTCGATCTTCTACGGAACTAGGTGTTTATAGGGTTCTTGAAAAAAACTTGATGTATTTCAACTCCCATGATAACTTCTACTTTGAGTACTACTTGTAGTGAAAGTAATATTCTTCGACATATTGGTCATTTGTTTATGTTGATACTTTGATTGGCTGAAGTATCGATTTTTGTTATTAGGATGTCGATAAGGCATCCATGCAACTTGATCTTTACTTCATATATTTGTAGATTTTTCCTTATTAACTTATGGAATATAGTCTTCTTCATACTCCTGGATTGTTTCTACTTCAACAATTGACGATTTCTTTACATCAGATGGATTTTCATCCTTTTGAGTTGTAAGGTTGACTGGGTATGTATTAATTCCTTTATCCATAATTGAGTTTTCTACATCTGAATACTTCTCTAGTTCCATAGGTTCAATCATTGTTTCTTTATCAACCAATGATTCCTTGTTGATAAATTTCTCTAACTTGTTCTGTAGCAACTTCTTATCATTCTTAAGCCTTTTAATTTGTGTTGGTAAATCCTGATTATGTCATTATATATATTTTTATTTATCTTCTGACTTGTCATCTTTAATTTTTTATTCTAGATTCTCCTTTCTTTCGTCCTTTAAGCTTTTAATTTGTTCTAGTAGCTTTTGATTAAGGTTCATTAGGCATGAGATTTATTCCTATTTTTCGATTAATTTCTCTTTGAGACCTTGATTCTCTTGTTCAAACTTTTAAAAATACTGCTTCTTCTCCTTGGACTCCATGATTTTTACAAGTAGTTTCTGATTATGATTTCTTTGGTGAGAAATCTCTTCGTCTTTTTCAATGATGATATTGTCACATTCTTTTTGTCGATCCTACAAATTTTGTATTGAATTTTGGTTATATTGAATGATCAATTCTGATACATCCTTCAAGTCTTCTGATGATGGAGCTTAAGAAACTGACTTCATTGTAACATCCTACAATGTAATTTTCTTCTTTTTATAAGGAAATGTCAAAAACTTTCTCCTTGTGTTGAAAATAAAAGTACCCAATGTATCCACCCAAGTTGACTCTAGAATTATATCAACATTGTCTTGGTACATTGATACCACATTGAATTGAGCTATGAATTTTTAATCACCAATAGATAGTTGTAGGTTCTTAATTTCATATTTCTCATCAGAAAGACACATGTCATTTTCAATTATATTTGGTTCTAAAACCATTGATTGGTTCACTATGTCAACATTAATGTTGATTTTTCCTAGCAATTGGGAAAATAACGATGTTGATATTCTTTCCTTGAATAACCCCATTAACTTCTACTAAAGTATCTACATATTTTTTATAAGTATGAAGGAATATTCGTTGTTTTTCACCACAAAGTATGATAACCTTTGGAATATAACTTTTTTTTTATATCTTTTATAATATAACACTTTATTAATACTTCGATTTTTCTTTATGATAAAATTTTGTTTTATTAATACCCCTTTTTATTCTTTTTATATTCCGATACTTCCTCTTTACCTAAACTTGGAAATGGTTATTGAAATAAATTTGAATAAACCTCTTTATGGCTTCACAAATTTCAAATACTCCCTTTTTGAGATTTCGATACTCTTTGGAATTGAAGCTTTTATATTCCTTTTATTTTTAATTTTTAGAACTTTGAATAATTTATAAAACCTTTTTTTTTTAATTTAAAATTACCTTCACGACTTTCAAATAACCTCTTTTTTTTAAATTAAAACTTTCGACT
>ML804135.1:134728-164227 GCA_009831015.1 Picea engelmannii
TTTTTGTTTTTGTTTTAACGAAGTCACAACTTTTGTTAAATGATGACAATTTACCCTTTTACTTCTACGACAATTGTACGGATTGGTATAATGATTATGACAAATATGGTGACAGAGGCTACAAAAGTATGTGTACAGATGGAATAATAGAGTTACTACACTTAAATGGCCAAAATCCGGTGTGGTCAATGACCTCGAAAAATCAGAGAAACTTTGAATGAAGTATGGTTGGAAAAAAGTCGGATCAGGACAAAGCTATAATACCAAATGAGACGAACAAAGTTCGCTCACACAAATGTAATAACCAAATATGGATTACGAGTTAAATATCCAAAATACTTGGAATATAAATATATCCATGAGGATAATAAATAATATATAAATGTATAAGAGAATTATGAATAAGATGATATGGGATTATTACAATGAGAATGAGGGCCCACTTATATACCCTCACAAGGGGGTGCCCTTTCATGAACAGACATGTCTTTTAGATAAGATATGTCTTTTCATTTATGATGTGTTAATTATTCTTTATTTATATCTATTTCTATATATTTGTGTTCATAACAATGGATCAAGTTAAGGATATTATTGATGAGTGTTGGTTTACTATTTCCCTTCTCAGGTTGTCTGAGTTATTGACCCAGGGTTCATGTCATTCGAGTTTCCAACAAAGCCTCTAAAACTATCGGCCCTCCTGGTAAACTAGAAGGCAACACAACACCCGGAAGGTACTACATAGTCTCAACTGAGATAGCTTTAAATGGGTGACTGTAAGACTTAGGTGTTCACAACCTAGGATAGAGTAGGGGATAGGGGTTTCCTAATTAGAGCCAAGTACCGTGAGCTGTAAGGTAAACTACTTATTCCTTGCAGTCGCATACGCATATCCCACAGTTTAATTCTGGCAAAGTATAAACAGATTCATAACAATGTATTAACTCATTCATCAAGTTTAACCATTAATTGCTGAAAGAAAGAAGAGACATGCATACATTCAAGATATTACACGAGTATTACTGTGGTTCACCCCCTTCTGGGCTACGTCCACAAAGATTTGGCTCTTGTCTCTTTTATTATGGCAGTTCTGTATTCCTGGCACCACGCGCTTACAATTCTCCACAAATCTGGATAAGATCTATATGAGGCAAACTAGATCGCACTAGGATCTACAACTTGCAGTCTAATCCTCATATCTACCTTCCCTCGTATCTTATTTTTTGAACATCTTACAAAATCGGTTCATACAGCTAAAACAACAACAAGTCCTAACCCTCAACAACAATCATAACAACAACCATCACAATAACAATAATCCACCCTATATGATACTTTCGTATCTCTATTTATACATTTTGGGCTCTTCATCCTTTTACCGAGTATTACCAAAACCCTAACCCTTATTACGTTAGGTCTTTCTCCCCTGCGCATGCTGTTCTTCCTCCAACTGTCGCTTTCCTTTGTGCACACTTTATTGCATGCACACGTGCTGTTCTTTTGCCAATTGTTACTTCAGTTTTCTACACACTTTCTTTCCCATGATCATTCTTCTTTCCCCTTCGTCCTGGTGCCAATAGGCCCCCAACACTGACATGTGACTCATCCCGAGTCACCTAATTTCTTTGTGCTTCTTCAATCTCCTTGGTGATCGTCTGGAACTATTCCTGTAACTCTGCTGCTTTTGTTAGTGCCTGCGCGGTTTTCTCCTTGATGGTGTCGTCTGTCTGAGCTGCCACTTCCTCGCTCATTAGTCCCATGCATTCTAGCTGAGTCTGTGCTGTCTGTTTTCTGGCTTCTTCTGCTTGCGCAAGTACTTCTGCTACCCATTCCTGCAATGGTTCTATTTGAGCCTGACGCTCCTGTTTCTATGTTGGTGCGGTGATAAGTTCTGCCTGTATCTTCTTCAACTCTTGCCTTCCCTTGACCCGTTTTGGGATTGGTATGGTCTTCTATCGCTGCTTGAGTTCTTGGATCATTGCATTGATCCTCTCCTCCTCCTTGTCCCAGTGTTGGACCTATGGATCCTCTTCCAGCCTTGTCCAAAGTTGCGCTGCTTTGTCCAACAAGTTGGCTACTGTGCTGACCTGTTTTTCTAGCTCCTACAGTTGCATTGCTCCTTCCTGCTTCCTTTGCTCCTTCACTGCTAGTGGAGTTGTCGGTCTAATCTGTCCGTGGAGAGTCTTGATCTCCTTCTGATATTGATCAATTGCCCGCAAAATCCAGTCGATATTTTCTGCAGCTGGGAGTTCATTTCCTCGCGCAGTAGTTGGAATTTTCCCAAAAATTTCCTCTACTCTGCGTTCCAGCTCGTTTCTGCATTTTTTCTCCTCCTGGGTTTCAGATTTTGCTCGTGCACAAACTGTTTCCAGCGCTTCCCGCTTCTTTGTTGCTTGCTGTAGCTTGACTAAGTTTTTATGTGCTTGTGATTGCATCTCATGGTCGAAGCTAACTTATAGTTTGTATAATGCTCTTGATGAAATTCATGTCAAGACCAATTGGATATGATCCAAATCCTTCAGTGGTGTCTGTCCCACAATTTCATCCATTTGCATCATGCTAGGCTTTATGTAGACTGTGGAGTGTGCGTGTGGTATCAGAAGAACTGGGTCCTGTTCTTATATCTCCACCCTTTCTGTGGTCGATGGATCTATGCCTCTATTGATACTTGTGATTTGGGCTTCCCCGAATTTCTTAAGGAGCTGTCCCATTTCTGTCAGTTCCTTTTGAAGTTTATCCCCGTGGTGCACGACATGATCGAAATCCTCTACGAGACAGTCTTGGACCATTATAGAAATCATCTCTCCATAATCCTCCGTGATTGTGTAGTCCAGTGGTGGTCGTTGTGCCTTCGTTTTCTTGCACGTACCTGCGTCCTGTACCACTGGTCTCTTAGTTCCCCCTGGTTCCTATGTGACGAGGTTCGATGCGGTTTCCTATGCTCCCTCAGCCAGTTTTCGCTGTCCAATGGTTGACTGAGTGGTTTCTTTCCTCCCCTTCTGGGTCCCTGGCTGCTCTGAGCCATTGTCTGTCTGAGTCGACTTGGATTGGCCCATTCTTCATTTCTTGGGTACTGGTATTTGTGGAGGCTGTGTTTCCGCCTGCGCAACCCCTCCTTCTATTTTTTTTCCCGGTACTTCTCTGGGTATGGTTGGAATCCTCCATTCGTCAAGCCATTCACTGATGATCATGTCGATATCTCCCTTAGTGATGTAGTAGCACATCTGTAGCCACTGTATATCCAGATCCTGCCTTGGTTGTATCCACATGGCTTGTCACCTAGCCCAGAAATTAGCGATGCTCCCGTATCGTGCGACAACCTTTGGTATTATTCTCCATGCTCGAATGATGGCTTCCTATATCTCTTGTAGGTAAGCTTTGAATACGATTCCATTCTACCTCTTATGTTTGGCTAGTGGCGCGGATCTCAGGACACGATATCTTGCTCCTCCTGGCTATGGTGTGGTACAAAAGATGATGTATTCTAGTTCTCGCCATCCCATGAAATCTATGAGAGTGATCAACCATGAGTAATGAAATTCTGTACCTGCATCCTGCGTGTCTTTGCAATCTACTTGGAACAAGTTTGATAGGTATGGCACCCAACTCATGGAGGTGCCTTCTGTGCACTGAGTTGCAACAACAATGACTCCTGCTGGTACTTCGTCTTTGCAACATTTTCTTATCATTTTGTAGGCTAAGATATTTGCGCCCAATTGCGTCGTGACATTGTTGATCCATTTGATTATAATGCCTATTGTTCCCCTGGTGCCATATTTATTCTTCATCTCTTCTGCCAATGTTTTTTCCTTGGACTTATCGTCTAGAATCAACGTGGGATGCATACCCCTGATGGGTAGGCCTGTTATCTGCATGATAAGTTCGACCATTATGGGGACAAGTTTGTCCAGCCATACATCCCCTCCATGCGTAACTGCTAACAGTTGCTTGACGCATGCCGACACATATTGGCCTCTGCCAAAGTGTGGTATCTTCAACAATCCTAGAATTCCTGTTCTGTCCAGTCCAGCTGCCCACTGGTGTGGCTGAGTGATGGTTTCTCCGAGTTGGTTCAAAACTAATTTCTACATAAATACTTGTGGCACAAGCTCTAGATATTTGGTTTCATCTGATACGTCATGGTCATAATACTTGATCTTCCTGACGTGACCCAATAGCTGTGGTTCCTCCTGTACTCCCTTTGGTATGCGAGGTAGCACAATCTCTACAACCGGTTTCTTTTGAGGTGAGCTCGGTATATGAACTCAGTCCTCCTGCAGTGTTGGCTGGCTTGAAGTTCCAGCAACTCCTGGTTGTTCCCTTTTCATCCACTCTGGCCACACCCAGGTAGTTCTAGTGGTCTCCTCGGCTGGGTGACTTACGCCGGGTTCTTGCGTCTCGTCTGGTTTCTCCTTTTCTACCAGATGTTGTGTCTTTCCGTTCACTTCCATGGCTGCTTCAGTATGTTCTGGTGGTATTTCCTGGTGGGTTTCTTCTTCTTTGTTTCGAGGCTCGTGCACCACTGTTGGTGTATCCTGTTCCATGGCCTCTGTTTGTGGTTGCGAAATATCCTCTAGTGTTGGTGTGGAATCTACTGGGATTTCCTTTGGTGACGAGATTTCGTCAATATTGACGATCTCTGGTGGTTGCTGTTCATTTTCTTCTAGTGGTCCTCATGACCTAGTTTGAACCCTAGTTGATCTAGCTATCTGTCCTGGTTCTGCGAGCTTCAATGGTGCCATAATGGTGTCTGTTGAACGTTTACTGAGTTTGAATGGCTTCGGTGAGCTTTGTGGTTTCACTCTATTCATTCTAGATGCTGTTTCTCTATTTATGTTCTCCTTTTGTGAATAGACTAACTAATTCTGTGATCATGTGTTGTATGGGCTCGTCATGAAGCTTGTTGAAGACACTTCCTCCATCATGCGATTAATGCACCATAACTGTGGGTTCAATGCATCTGCGACGGTTTCGTAGTTGCCATTACGCCTACTCTGCTGTCTCCAGTTGGCACATTTAATGTGACATCCCATCTATCCTTGCCTTGCTTTAACTTTGTCTCATGCTGTCCTATCAGCTTGCTTTTGCCGACTTTCCTTTTCTCACTTGTTTCCTTTTTCGATATGGCTGTTATCGTTTCCCTTGCTGGCTTCGTGTTTTTTTTTTTTACTGCGCGGTGGGTGGTGGATTGTCCTTGTACAACTTCAGCCAGCTCCCATTGATCATTCCTCTGAGGTCTACGCTTGCCAGATCTCTTAACTGTACAACTCCTCCGTCCGTGACAAATTTTACCTCGTATGGTCCTAGCCAATGCATTCTGAGATTTCCTGGGTGTTGTAACGATTTACTGTCATAGAGAAATACTATATATCCTTCCTTGAACATCTTCCTCTTGATGTGGCGGTCGTGCCGAGATTTGTCTCTTGCTTTCTGTACTTGTTGGTGGAATCCTGCCAAGATTCGGTCTTCCTCCATCGACAGTAACTGATTTAGTCTTTCTTGTACTGCACCTCATTCTGTCATGTGTGTGATAGGTGCTACACGTAGACTGGGTATTAAAAATTCTAAAGGCACTACTGCTTCTTGACCATAGACTAGTTTGAATGGTGTGTGGCCTGCCAACTTTTTTCATGTGGTTCTATACGCCCATAACATTGCTGGTACCTTGAGTTCCCAATCGTCCCTGTTGATGTTACATATCTTTGTCAAGGCGATCTCTAGAATTTTGTTGAAGGCTTTTACCGTGCCATTGGCTTGTGGATGATACGATGTGATTTTTTGGTGATGAACTTCAAACTCTTCGAGCATCACTAAGATGGTGTTGTTTATGAAGTGCGTTCCTTGGTCGCTCATCAAAATTCTTAAGCACCCAAATCTAGTAATTACCTGTTCAAACAGAAAGTGTGCAACTGTCTCTGCATTGCAATCTTTTACTGGTGCGGCTTCTTCCCATCTTGTTAGGTATTCCATCATGGTGATAATATATCTCGCCCCCATTCTTTTAGCTGGTGGGTTAATGGGTCCCACAAAGTCTATCGCCCATTTGTCGAATGCCTGAAGTGTCAGTTGCGGTCGTAGTGGCATCTTGTCCCTTCTGTTGGGTTTGCCTACCCTTTGACAGACATCACATTGCTGACAGTAGTCTTTTGAGTCTCTGTGGATCGTTGGCCACCATAATCCTGCGCGTAGTACCTTCTGCACGGTATCTTTTCTTGGATAATTCCCTCCTGCTATTCTCTCATTCTAACATCAGTCGTAAAAATTCCACATGGTCTTTTTGTAAGCTATACACTGTCCAATCATCCAAGTATACTTTGAGGAATTGATGGATGAATTCCTTAAATGCTGCGATGACCACTCTAGAAAATATCGCAGGTGCATTCTTCAGTATGAACGACATGACTGTATACTGATAAGATCCCCATTCTGTTGCGAATGTGGTCTTGTGTCTATCCTCCTGTGCTATCTTAATATGATGATATCCTGAGAATCCATCAGTGAATGAGTAGGCTTCGTGGCCTCTTATGTTCTTGAGTACTTCATCCGTGAACGGTGTGGGGAATGGGTTGTGTAGGCTTGCATCATTCAACTTCCTCAAGTCGATGCATATCCTGATCCCTCTTCCCTGTTTCTTGTCCTATACTACCATCAGGATTATCCATTCTAATTCTTCGACTGGTTCGATGATGTCGGCCTTGAGAATCCTGTCGATCTAGTCTTTAACTTTCTGTTTATATATGGGGTTCAACCTATATGGTCATTGTTTAATGGGTCTCGCATCAGGACTAAGTGGTATCTTCATTTCTCCTAATTCTCCGGCTATGCCTTTCATCTCTGTAAAGGTTGTGGGAAAAAGGTCGCTGTATTCTCGCAACAATTATGTGATGCTTTCTATTGTCTGTTCGTCCCAGTAATCTCCAATGCTGACCATTTTGGGCTGCTCGACGGTTCCTTTGTTAACCTTCTTTATCTTGATTGGCACATAGATGACCTCTGACTCTAAGGGTGGTCCTTCCACATCTCTCTCGCCTTCGATTTCTTCTATATAAATATCACGTAGATCATCTTCATCCGGTGATTCCTCCTGTACGTGGTAGCATGATAGTAGATCCTTGACTGTCTGCTTATTCCGCTGCTGTACCTCTGTGATAGCTTCCACTTCTGGTTCTTCAATGAATATGACATCTCTGATCCGTTTTAGGGCCACGTCTATGTTGGGGTTTTCATGCTCAAATGAGAAAGTGACTGTAAAGTTCTGTTGGAGTGTCGCCCATGTCTTGGTTCCTTTACACATTTCCTGGTCCGTATACCAATTCGCTGGTATGCCCTCCAAAGTATGAATTAAGTGGTGAGACCATTCCTTCGGTGGCGTCATTTTCCACAACATTTTACACGCTTCCAAGTGTTCTACTAGTGTGCCTAGTCCATTATATTTCTGTTGTTTTTTACCTGTCTGTTCTGCGCTGAGCCTTATGCGTAGTAATCTCTTACATTGGTACCAATCTGTGATAGTCTCTTTGTGTGCACCCCACCATCTTGTGGGTGTAGCCTTTAGTGATAAATCTAGTGCTAGCAATCTCTGGTTTTCTAATACTTCATCTTCATATTATGTCAAGAAAGTTTCCAAATCATTTAGCTCCTGAAAACTGGGTGGTTCTCTGATTTCTGTGCCAATCCACCTTACTGCACGGTCTATTTTGGCACACCTTCTCATGGATATTTCGTGTAGTCTTTGCTGCCAGTTTTCTAACCCAGTGTCTGAGTCTATTGTACATGAAGTAATGCTCCACCAACTGAGTACCAGTTGTTCTGTACAACTAGACAATGTCTTCTAAATCCAGACAAGTGGGTTCTACAAACCTCTCGCTTTATGATGGGTCGAGTGGAGCTGTGACCCTGTAGTCCCCTGACCCAAATGTCATTTTTCTAGTTTTTAAGTTAGTTATGGCCTGGTTTTCGAACGCCCAATCCAGACCAAGTAGCGCCAGGTAAGGTGTTGTGCCGTCTACTATTTCGATGACTTCAAAGTCTACCTTAGTGTGAACACCATCCAGATCTACCATCACTCCTTTCATTCTACCTATTGGTAGGACTCTATGTTGATTTGCTAGCTTTAATTGAACAGTTGAGTATCCCAGTGTGGGTTCTCCCATGCATTTCCATGTAGCTTTTGGTAGTACATTCACTTCGGAGCCTAGATCTAGTATAACATCTCCCATATTGAAATCCCCAATGTTAGCATTTATTCTAAATTCCCTACTTGCTCTTCTTCTTTTATGTAGGTGGTTGACAGTTTTCAATTTTGGCGTTTGTTCCGTCTCGCTGCTACATTTTTCTGGGATGTTTTGCAATATTTTGACAGATGAAGGATCACTTAACATTTTGAGGCATGATTTCAAAAAGTCTTTGATAGTACTTACTTGTTCCTTGGGTTGTATTCTATTGGTATGGTCCAGTGATGGTGGCATTACATATTCCGGAGCTTCCTTGCTTTGCTGTGCAGTCGACACAATGTTCTCCTTCTGGAATTATTTTTGGGCTTATGTAAAGATATCCTTCTCCTTATGTGTGTCGAACTGCTTCTTGGGGCCAATGTTCTTCTTTACCCATTAGTTATGCACTGGTTCCTTTCGAACTGTGTCATTTCTTGTTTTCATTCCTCCTTGAGTGACTATGTTGATGTTTCGTCCGTCATCCCTTGCTTCGGCTGAAATTCACTAAACTTTTTGGTTATTTTGATTCCTTTTTTCCTATATCTTTACAAGTAATGTCAGACATTCCTCCATATCAAGGTCCGATGCATGACAATACATACAATTCACTGGTGGCAGTGGGCACTCCCATGCATAATGTCCTTGTTGCTGGAAATTGTGACATGGGAGTGGTCCTCTACCGTGTCCAAAAACTCCTTTGGCTCATCCTGCTCCTCTATAAGTTGCACGATCACCTCACGGCGTGTTATACTATGGTCCCTGATTATACTGCGCGGTATTGAACTGAGGTTGTGCCAGGTTGTACTGTGGCTACGTGTTATTGTACGGATGCATGTTATTGTATGGCTATGACGCAGTATTATACTACTGCTTCTTGGTGTTGTATGGGGCTGGGACTTGAGTGAACTGTGGTGCTGCTTGCCCAGTCATCATTTCTGCCTCTGATGTTATTTCCCACATCAGCTCCATAGTTATGCAATCTTTGTCGTCATGGCCGACTGACTTGCAAAAGGTGCAATATGAGTTCTCTGGAACTGTTTGGTATTTATGCATCATCGTGCAGTGGTAAGGGTCGTGACCCGATTTCTTGCATATTTCGCACCATAATCCTCCCTGTGGTAGTGGGTTTGGCATCCCTGTCGCCATATATTGTGTGAATGTTGGGCATTCGTTCTTATGGTGTCCTTCCATCATGCAGATAGTGCACCAAATGACTTCTCGTTTGTCCTTGTTCTTATTCTGGTTCATATGAAATGTTAAGTTCTTCAGATCCTCCTTCAGTTCTTCGATAGCCAGGTCCGTCTGCTGGTACTGATTCTCTTCCAATTGCAAGGCTGCCTGCATAGCCTCTACTTGCGTATGAAACTTCTGTTTTCATAATGAATATTTTAAGTGTGGGAGTAGTGAGTTGACAAACAGGTGCCGATGCTGCATATCGGTCAGAAGGTATTTTAACTTTCCTTTTAATCGCTTAAATCTTTGATCAATCTCCCATACCGATTCTCCTGGTTTCTGTCTTATTTCAATCGTCTCATTCATGTATTGATCCTTTGATATTGGCTTCTGGAACTCATTTATCAATAGTTTCTTAATGTCGTCCAATGTCCTTGTCGTTCCGGGAACACTGTTCGTGTCTAGACTCATGTACTAGTCTAGTGCTCGGTCTCATAACGTGATTGCTAGCTGCGCAAGTTTGGTGTGTTCATCAGTGATCTGCTTTGCTTCCCAAATCTTTGCACAAATGAACAGATGCTTCTCAGGGTATTTTGCTACTTCTCCTTGAAACTTTGGTAATATGATAGTAGGATCGTGTCCTGCCATTCCAAATACTAAGCTACTCCCTCCTTCGTGTGGTGTAGATACTTAACTAAGGTTTCTTGAACTGGCTCCTCCAATTGTTTCTCTTTGTGTAGATGTACTTCCTGCTGTTGGACTTCCTCCGAACTTTGGTTGTCTAAATGGTGGTGTTCTCTTTGGTGTATTGGTCACACATGGGTTTATGGGTTCCACACTGACATTAATATTAAAGGGATGGATACCTTCTCCTCATGTTCTTGGGCCTCTTGTTTTCCTCTCATATGTGGTGCACATGATTTCCTCAATCTACTCCATAGCCCGAAGATCCTCTACCTCTTCCTCATCGCTTGCCAAGCCCTCCCTCTCAGCTACGAATCTCTTCTTGGTATTCACCTTATATTGGTAGGGTGCTCCGCTACGTGTCGTTCCTGATGATGCCAAGATCCACTTAAGCTATTCTTCATCCATCAAGATTGGGTCCAAGGGTTCCTCCTCTTTCTTCTCTTTATCCTGCCCTCCTTCCATTCCTCCTCTCTCTGTCAGTGCTTCCCCCCTTCCCCCATGCACGCAGGATAGTCTAGCTGTCTGATTCCATTGTCATTACACCTTTGTTATATAGAAATATCTTGATAGAAGTATACAGTTATCAAATGTACCTTCCTCTGGGTCCTCGTAGGAATTCTTGCTCAGCTGCGCTGTATGACTTTGCTGTGTATACCCCAAATTCTATGATAAAGCCTACCACAATACTGTCAAGGCAAAATTCGATTGCGTGGGTGAATTTGTTGTTCACCTGCTACATCTGCTGGATCTATACTGGAGTCCAATATAGCCGTCGAATCTAGTTCGTCACGTGTTTATCCTTTAACCTTAAGATCCACTCTTGTAGTAGATGCAAAAAACCACAGAAAAAGACTTCATGTAAATCCATAAATATGTATTTATTCAGGTATTTCCTCGGTGTGATCCTGGGGTTTCTATTGTCTTTCTGTGCAAACTCTAGCTCTTTAGTTCTCAACCAACCCTCGATTTCTTCTCCCGTGGGGTTCCAAGGTCTCAACATTCTCTTCTAATGGCTCGTTGCTCTTTTTTTCCGCTCCTTCATTTCTTATTCATTCTATCTCATCTACTTAGTCCTCTCTTGTTCCTCTTAACATGACAATGAAACCATTTGCTGGTTTACTATTTCCCTTCTTGGGTTGTCTGAGTTATTGACCCAAGTTTCATGTTGTTTGAGGTTCCAACAAAGCCTCTAAAACTATTGGACCTCCTGGTAAACCAGAAGGCAACACAACACCCAAAAGGTACTGCGCAGTCTCACCCGAGATAGCTTTAAATGGGTGACTATAAGACTCAGGTGTTTACAGCCTAGGACATGGTAGGGGATAGGGGTTTCCTGATTAGATCCAGGTAATGTGAGATGTAAGGTAAACTACTTATTCCTTGTAGTTGCATACACATATCCCACAGTTTAATTCCGGAAAAGTATAAACAGATTCATAACAATGTATTAAATCTTTCATCAAGCTTAACCATTAATTGATGAAATAAAGAAGAGGCATGCATACATTCAACATATTACATGAGTATTACCGTGTTTCACCCCCTCCTGGGCTACATCCACAAAGATTTGGCTCTTGGCTCTTTTATTATGGCAGTTCTGTATTCCTGGCACCACGCGCTTACAATTCTCCACAAAACTGGGTAAGATCTATATGAGGCGAACTAGATCGCACTAGGCTTTACAACATGTGGTCTAATCCTCATATCTACCTTCCCTCATATCTTATTTTCTCAACAGCTTACAAAATCGGTTCATACAACTAAAATAACAACAAAGCCTAACCCTCAACAACAATCATAACAACAACCATAACAATAACAATAATCCGCCCTATATGATACTTTTGTATCTCTATTTATACATTTTTGGATCTTCAGCCTTTTACCAAGTATTACCAAATCCCTAACCCTTATTATGATAGGTCTTTCTCCCCTCCATGTGCTGTTCTTCCTCCTGCTGTCGCTTTCCTTTGTGCACACTTTCTTGCATGCACATGTGCTGTTCTTTTGCCAGTTGTTACTTCAGTTTTATGCACGCTTTCTTTCCCATGATCGTTCCTCTTTCCCCTTCGGCCTGGTGCTAGCAATGAGGATTTTGAATGAGCAACACATAAGCAAGAAGAAATGCACTTGGACGTGCAAGCGCAGATTGTTGCACTTTGACATATTTTGGAGACAACTAGGATAACACCAGTTAGAATAGGAGAACAAGAGTAGATGGAGATTACAACAGAGGTGAAACCAATGACATCTTACCCATCTACAACATCAAGAGAGAAACGAGTGATGAAGATAACAACATAATCTTTAGATTTCCCTACAACAAAGTTGCAAGAGCGCACAAAGAAACTTAGTCATATCGACTTGGTGTTTTCTCACTTGACCGTAGAATTACTACATAGTTTGCAGGCGAGCGTCACACATGAAATTCAATTGTGCACAATGTCAACATCGATGGAGTTGACTGAGTTAGTTGCATATAATGAGGTGCTATAGGCAGAATATGATAAACTTATGTTGGAGAGGGATGATGTAGCACAAAGGACAGAAAGATTAAAACATGCGGTACAAGGGGGCCTATAGTATTATTCCAGAAGTGTCTAAGGAGGTAGACGCCCCTTTATAAGAACAAGTCAAGAAGATCAATGAATCGATTCAAGGCTTCCATGTGAATATTATTGATTTGGAAGCGCGTTATACACTAAGTATGCCACCAGAAGAAAGAGAGCAGAGAGAGAAGACAATTGTGACGAAAATATAAAGTATAAAGAGCATCGATCAAGAATGTGTGAAGATGTATGAAGGAAGCACACAAGTATGGACTACGTTACTGGAGAACAAAGAACTAAAAGCATCAAATCAGAAGCTACATAATGTGCAAGAGAAGGTGTAGAAAATTAAAGACATGATGAATACTCTACCAACAAAGGAAAATATGGTTTCCTTAGTGGAGAATAGGCAACTAAACCAGGAGATAAATAAAATCAAGGCTGAGCAGTAGATGTTGACACCGAATTTAGAGCCACTACAAGAAAAATCATTCAAGGTAACAAAATCAATCATAGAAGAACAAGGAAAGGTGAAACAAGTAGTACAACAGAGAGAAGAGAAGTTGCAAACTCCTATCACCGTACAGGCTCCAAAATATATATTGGCGCGGGAAGTAGAAGCAAGGGAAGAGGTCACAACTGCTAGGGAGACTTTGGAGAATCTCATTGAGACACTGAAGACAACACAACAACACAACTGAGTGGATCGGGACAAGCCACAGGTGAGCGTTGGGGGCCCATTGGTGAAGGATATTTTAGACCAGCCTTGGGAATTATGCAGGAGAAAACTGCACGACAAGTTGGCCGAGGAACAATGCATGTGGAAGAAAGGAAGAAACTAGTGCATTTTTAGGACCAATGTGCTTGGAAGGTGGAAGTTAATTAGAATTAGTTAGACCTTTTGGTCCATTTTGTAACATGATAAGCCCTAGTGTCAATGCATAAATATGTAATGGGTTTTTGGGGTAGAGAGGGTTGATGAGTTGAAAAAGACTAGTTGTTGGGTGAAAAAGTCATAGTTATGAGGTTTGGAAAGTAACTGTAAGTCGAATATGAGCTAAGTTGAATATCAATCGAGAGGTAAGTGTGCAATGTATGTGTAAATGGTAAGGGCATGTTGGGTTATAAATGAGATATCTTGTATGAGCGCAATGCACACATTTTGTAAGAGATGATGCTAAATGATAATATAAGAAGCTTGTCATTGTGGACGTAGCCCAGTTTGGGGTGAACCACGTTAAATCTCTATGTTATCATGTATCGTGTGTTGTGATGTGTTTCCTTTATGTTATGTTTATGACTCACTTAGTGAATGAATGATTAATATGAATAAGTTATATGTTGGTTCCGTGCACATGATGAATGATGTAATGAATGAATGTTAAGTATGGTGAATATGATGAATTTCTTTTATTCCCCCATGACTGTGGAAACCTCGTTCTTGCAGTCCCCATAGGTACCTTGGGTGAGACTTCACTTGATTGTGGGTGATGTCAAAAGGGACAATATCTTTAGGGTTTTGTTGGTGATTTAATGTTGAACCTCGGGTATGCCCACTGCGCTCCAACAAATCCCTTACATTCATGGAATTACCAATCATATCTCTAATATCCTAAATACCCTAAAGAAATTATTTAGAAGTGTTAAAGATACATATGACCCTATGATCACACAATGATTTTACCAAATTCCTTGCTCCTATATAAAATCTTACATCTGCTAAACCAGGTTGATCCACTTATTTAGAAGTGTACACTTGACACATTCAATAACTTCCTTACTAATTTTACTGTCGTAGAGTACTCCTTTTTGTTTTTTCCATAGGAAAAAAACGTAACTTTTATCAAGGGAAATAAAAATTACATTCTGAATAATGCAGGCATAAACATGCATTTATTTAGAAAATACCTTTCAACCCAAGAGGAGGAAAGAAAAGAATAATGGTCATATAAAAGCGACCCTAATACGTAGAGAAGACCTCATAAAAAAAACTAAAAAACTCAGCCATGAAAAAGCAATAGAGGTAGACCCCAAACACAACCTGGACAGACCAGGCCAGAGTGGCAAATAATCCCCACAAGTTCCAGAGCTGGAGGGATGAAAAACAAGGAGTCCTGCAGCCATGGAAGAAAAGAAGCCAGAAGTGGCACTCCCAAAAAGGACCTCAAAGTGTTGACTCGACAACTCAAATAAACGCCACACGCCCAAAAAGAAATGGACCTCAAAGCTCTGACCCAAGACACCAAAAAAAAAACATCAACCCCAACATCCGCTACACAAAAATCCAGAACCCACGAGGAGCGTAGAGACCCCCTAGCTACCAAAGCTCTGGGGAAAACCCTGACTTTGCATCAGGCCCTGAACAAACGAACAGTATTGAATCAACTAAAAACCTCCACGTACTCCCATGGCAACAACAACATTTTATTGGAACCGTGCATGATACAGATCAAATATCAAAAGACTGGATCTGAATCATAAAAAGGGGAAAAAACCATCGCGAGGCACCAAATCATGGACGTCACACCTAGATCCAATAACATCAGACCAGAAAAAGCAGAGAAAAACATGAAAAAATCCATATTCTCCCATGGGATGGCACAACCACCAACAAGAGAGGATCTCCGAGGATCAACCAAGATCAACCACCGGAGGAGCTGCCAAAAGCAGTGGATCCACTGTAAAAGTAAAAAATATGAGACACATAATACCAATGACTTGAGCCTGCAAGAAACCCCAACACATCCAAACTACAATTGAGAAAACAAATCTCCAGGGACCACCGCATCAAAAAACCAAATGTGATCACTTCGGGGAAATTAGAGCCGAGGCGGACTTGGCTCTGCAGCCACCAAAAGGAGGATAATTACCAACGCAAGCAATGACTCAATGCATAAAAGAGAGTGGTTTGCGGCTGAGGAAACCCTAGCTGCAGACCCCCAAGAGGAGCGGTCCTGTCGTAGAGTACTCCTATAACACCAAACACCTAATTTTCTTTGTCCAAGCCAAAATCCTAGCATCAACACCCCACTACTCATCTCACATCATTAGGGAAGCCCTTGAAATTGAAAAACATCCTAACAATTTCAATCGATAAGATGGATATAAAATTATCTTTTCATGGAAACCCATCATCCATCATATGTGTTAATAGACATTTCTCTATCCCCTCCTTTTATTTCTCTTTAGGTTCTAATCACCCCCCTCTTTTTTCTCTTCCTCCCATGTCTTAGTTTTTATCGTTTATAAGAATGATTTTTATTATATCTATTTTGGATATTAGTATCTTTTCTCATTGCTCTATTAATGAATTTTATTCAATCTTATAGCCTTTATATAACCTCTTTAGTATTAGTTTAACTTCACAATATATATATTTTCATTCTTTGTTCATTTAAATCAATCCCTTAGCCTAACCTTTTCTTATTCCTAGGGCCTAATCCTTTTTTCTATGTTCCATTAATTTAGTTAATTATCATTCATTTGCATGATATAATTCTTCTAATATTATTTATGTACCCAATCTTTGAAATTTTCATTGTACCCTTCTTCAAATAAACTCTTCTTAAGTGTCTTAATAATTTCCATAGCCCTTAGAGGATTTATTATCAATTATTAATAAGGCCTTATTCTCCTATTTATCTCTATTTACTCTATTCTTCCCCTTTTCATAGTGATAATTCATTTTATAACATTGATTTCCCTCTCCCTTAATAATGATACTATTTTTATTACTTTGACCAAACCCCCTTTTTGGAATATTTTAATATTATTTTAATTAATTTGACCTAGTCCCCCTTTTTTATTGAATATTTTCAATATTAATTTAATATTATTTATTATTTTCTAATTCTATTTCATCTTATTTATTCTATCTAAAGGCTTACTCTTTTTTTTTCTTACTAAAGTTTCATTTGGATCCCCTGATGATGATGATGGGTGGAATGTCCACTTAAAACATTGGGACATTCAAAACTCACACACAGTTCAATTCCAAAAAATCTAAATCATAATTATGGCTAACTATGGAAACTTCAAATTTTTTTACATTATCTAGACTTCACTTTAGCTTTCACTTGATCATGTTTGAAGCCCAACATCTGGAAAATTAGTTCCACTATAAACTTTATTTGAAATCTTCCCACACTAGTGGCTCCACTCCAATAGCCACAATTACACTCAATTACACTAGAATAATAAGCAATGCTAAACGATGACGTAGAAGGAAAGAGGAGAGGCACCTCACGCCTGCCTTTCACCCCATTATCACTTACCCCAAACCCCAATAGGATTCCTTTTGTATACCACAGGAGGAAAGTGGAAGGACCAATGTGTTGGAGATTTTGATGGTTGGAGGTTGAGAGTGGAGCAGGGGATGATTTGGATTGTATCATTGTGTGCACTTGTGGATTATCTTTGTGGTGGTTTCTTATGCGTTGGTCATGTGTTATTTGTCCTGCAATTTTTTCATTAAGGAAAATTTTGTTGTGGATTAGGGCTTGTGCATCTTTCTTTATTTTTAGTGACTGGTGCGATGGTGGTAGTTGCACATCTAGCCTTTTTCATCCTTATTTTGGTCATTGGTATGGCTTGTATTTAGTGCAGATCTATCCCTTTGTAGTTGGTTCTCATGTGAATAAGTTTCATGGAGAATTTACAACTTATGGGTATGATTTGGTTTAGACACTCGGGGATTTTGAATTCACTATAATGAATGGATTTGCAATCAAAACCTAGCATGTGCCCTGAAGTGCTTCAAAGTGTGTTGTTTGAGCTCAAATTTAACTCAATAACCATATTTTTTGTTGGGTATGTGGTCAATTAAAGTCTATTCAAGGGTTTTTGAGCCACTTTTATTCATGGGTTTTGTTGGGTATGTGGTCAATTAAAGTCTATTCATGGGTTTTATTTTGATTATATCCTTGGGGGTGTGCTTTCCCCACACACTCTATTAAGAGTCCATGGGGGATGATCCCTTTTTAGGATCATGTAACGTACCCAACTCCCTTACTAGGCCACATTACTACAAAAATGACTTGGCATAACTATAATACCATTTTAAAATATGCATGCATGAAACATGGAAAACAAATAATGCAACTAATAACAAACTTTAAATTCGTGAATGCAACTACTTAAACAAACACAACATTTACACAATGAAATTAAACATAAGAGATATAACATAACACTTATCTCTTGATAAATCACCAATTGTTTGCATATGAAGGACATTCCTCCTAACTGTAGGATTTGTTGTTCTATTTCTCTCAACAATAATCCACCCCCATGCTGGGGCTATGAATCCACAAGGAGTTATGGATCTCATGGTTGGCCGCTGTCCTCACACAACACAATGCCCATATTTCTAACTCCAATAGAAATTTCGATCCACCAACTCTCTTTCTCCTCAACCTAAAAAACCCAAGGAATGGGATCTCCTTTGTTGCCATGTAGTCCCTCTGAATATCTCACTCCCCTCCAAGGATCTAACACATGGTTTTCCATAAAATATCACAGTTGGAAACTCCAATAATTCTCAACTATTCTAGGAGTGCTCACAACAACCTTCTCAAGGTTCTTGAGTAGTTTCCTCAATAAAATACTCACTTGCAGACACACAACCTATACTATAGGCACATAGACTACATTTCTAGCATAAAACGCATCCCTCTCATGGATATTCTCATACACGACAGCGATGGTTCTCTTTTCTAGCACCCAACTCTCCCTTGTTGTCCAAAAATCAACATTGTAAAAGTTGTCCTCTCTCCTACTCAAATTCCATTTTCCTCTTCCTCCATGCTTACTTGACTCTCACTCTTCCCCAATATGATTTCTTGATTCTCACACTTCCCCCATGCTTGCTTGTACTCATCCCATGTTGTCATAACTAGGTGAGTTGACTCCCTCGCCCAACCTCTTCATGAATTCAATGATTGAGTATCTAACAACTCAAACAAGGATTATATGGTAATGACACATTAACTTAGGAAAATGACATGGGTTTTCCCTTGTACCCCCTTTTATCCCCCTCTCTTGTGGAATCAAATCTCCCCAATGTTATCGTCCCTCTTGTATCGTATCCAGTGATGTATTTTTTTATTAATAATTTCATTATACAATTTACATAGCTTGACCCTCAACCATATTGATCAATACAAGCTACCCAACTTGAAACATATTGGCTCACGAGTTTAAATCACATTTTCACAATTACATTACAATTTAAGGGGATTAAAACTTGGGATGTTACATCCCCCGTCCCTTGTTTTTAAACTGTCCTTAGTGCACAACACCATATAGGTGTACATACATATCACAATCCTAGGACCTCTAGTCTTTAATTAACATATATGATTTCTAGCCTAATATCACACATGCACTCCAACCCAAAACATATATACATAGGCACTCTGGCCCAAAAACCATACATAATGATTTCATAGTTTATAATTCTTGGAGCTATTCCAAGCAACAATATTTCATTCCCCTCAGCCTACACAACCCAAGGAATGGAATTTCCTTCTTTGCACTACATTCCCTTAGAAAATATCCATCCTCTCCAGGGCTCTAGTACATACTAGACATGAATGCTCAGAGTTGCAACTCTAGGAACTCTAACTGCTATACTTTCACAATTTATTGACTCCTACAACAATTCCAACCAACAATATCTTATTCCCCTCAACCTGCACAACCCACATAAGTGTACCTCTTTGTTTGCACTATTGTCCCTCGAGCTGTCTAACTTCCTTTCTAGGGATCCAACACAAGTTAGATATGAATTCTATGATTTGTGGCTAAATGAATTCTAGCTATAGTATAAAAGTCTCCAAACTTTCAAAATAGTTGCAGGTATGTCTCCTGCATCATATCTTCCAACTCCCAATTTATTTCTTCTAAGCTACAACAAGTCTACTAGAATTTACTTATTCCATGCATTTTCTCTTTAGTTGTTCCCATAGTAGCTATTAATAAAATATACATGTTATATCCATTATCATATAACAATTATCTTGTTCACAAGAGTTCTCAACTCTAAAATATAAACATGTATTCAAAATAAGTTTGCAATCATAATCCAATACTTATTTATATGTCTATCTTTTGTTTCAAAAAGTTGCCACGTGAAATAATTCATCTCACTATCCTTTTTCCAACACACCCTCATGATTCCATCCACCATGCCATATACATTCTTAAGTTTCCTCTTCCTTTCTATACTCACCCTCCAGGCTTAGCCATCGCCTTCACTACTGCACAGTCCCTTGGGTGATCCATCTTACCAAGGATTTTACTTGCAAGGAGAGAGCCAACTTACCACTAGACATCTGCTAGCAGTCTGTAACCTATGGAAACCATAGGGTTACAATGTCATAACAATAGCCTTCTTCCAGAGCTTTCCATGTTTAATAACTATCATCTCATCTATATCACAAACATACAATCATCGTGAGATATCATCCTAACAATTTTTCTTATGAATTTCCAAATCTATTTCATATAGGAAATCACATTTCACAAGTATGAGATACCCTCTCATAATGTTTGGATATTGTAGTTGTAGGTATCAGTTTTCCTTATGGGATTGCCCATTTCCATATCCAATACCATTCTACCCGCAATCTTTCACAACTTTCATTTAACCAAACAATTGCTAGTATTCATGCACAATATCCTTTCATTGCAACATTTGCAAACAACCCATGAAGTGATCTCAAAAATATATTATACTAAAAATTCAATCACTTCATTTGTTACTCATATGAAATAGAACAAAACTATCATTTATTACCCATGCATTATCTAGAACACCAAGCATTTCATATTGCAATTAAATATTCTACCAACAAACCAATGTGCCAATAATCATGACCACATCTATGCAACAAATGCTTGCATTGACTCTGGAATAGCACATATCTATATCATGTATTCCACCATGGTGAGTTGGAAGGTCTAGCCAATGCCGCAACACATCATCTAAACTCTTTCCAGTTACTTGTCCGATCATTTGTATACCTTCCTCTTTGACCCATACAAAACACTAGGACTATAATCCTTTAGTTCTATTGAATGTTGACAAAGAGGTTGCATTCCAAACACTGATTATAAGTAATAAGACCATTGAGCACTTGTATAGTACTATAACTCTTCCATATCCAACTACATCATGGTTTCACACATGGCTAGATCTGCTAGCATTCATTTTTATAACATGAGTACATCTCATGATTGTAGTGGTTATGAACTCATAACCAATATAATATAACATGCTATTAAATTTCATATTGATGCATTCAAGCATTAAATAGAATTTATATACTCAAGGCCCTGTACCTTTACCACATATAGTGGAGTGTCATTCTCATAATACATATCAATTTAAATATGGAAATTTTGACTGAGGGAAATCTTAACTCAATTCCCTTCAACACTTATGCATCATAGGAAATCAAATTCATACATGCATGGCTGTTATCAAATTACTTGATGCTACATGATTAGATGATATCTTGTAGAGGTGATCATGATCCTTTTTCCAACCTCTGATACATAATTCAACATCCCTATTTTCCTTCATGTGGATGGCCTTCATATGCAAAAACATCATCATCACTTTCAACCATGCTATAAACCTTTCTCCTGGATAATCCATTAATAACAACTTTCAATCATAATAAAAAAATAATTTCATATATATAACAATGGACTACCCTTAGTCTGTAAGCATGCCATATGCATGTCTAGGCATTCTCACTTGCACTAATGCATAAATAATTCATCCACAACATGCCTACTAGTGCATATGCATTCTATATTTTCTATATTCATTTTGCATAACTTCCAGTATTCTCTCTAATAAGTATTTATTCCAACTTTATTTATTTTTTATGTGTTGTAGATTGATGTCCTTTAATTCCTCTAGATCCTGTATTCCCTGTGTGCTCTCCTTCTACTCATATGGGAACTAACATTACCTAATATGAAAATTTTTGAGCCAAGTCCCACTTGGCCATATTGCAATTCCAACCAATATGTCTTATTGGTAGCTACCTCTACTTAGGAAATTATGTCCCAACCTTATTCTACCAGGACCTTCCAACACATTTCCATGTTGTACTTTTTGTCATTCCATCTTCTTAATGCTATGATATCTTCCAACTAGTTTAACCATTCTCATTATCACATCCCTTTCAATTATCTCTAGTTGTCCATTTGGTTTTCTCAATTTATGAATACTTCTCTTCACTTCATTAAGTAATTCCCTGTGAAGCCTTGTTCTATCCACTCAAGGATAATATCCTCCCAATGAATTTTTTTTTCCTCCATAGGAACCTTTGAAGTGAGTAAACCTTCATTATTCCATCCTCGAAATTATTTTCACTTGTACCCTACTTCCATTGCACACACTGATAATAGAGACATTTTTTCTTTGTTCTCACATAAATCGTTGATTCATAGCCAATATTTCTTTTCCATGCTTTCCTATGCTTACATAGAGAGATGATTCACCCATCCTATGAATCACAGATCAACTCATGAGATCCTTGTTCTCTTTTATAACATGCTCTGCAACCATTATTACATAGTTTTATGTTTCAATATTCAAGGTTAAGGAGATTTTCCATACCTCCCTAAGAATATTAATCCCATTCTTCACCTACTAGTTTCATCTGGGAATCCTTGTTGATTTTTATTTGCAAGTAATTTAGACTCTATAACATTCAATTACTAATTTGTCTATGCTCTTCCTAAGCCATTATCTAATTTCCTACCCTGCAAGCTCCACCCTACTTCCATGTCCATTGGACCTTCGAATTATATTCTGCAATAGATATATATAATATTCATTTATGGCATAAGATCTTACTGTTAATAATATCTTGACATAACACCATATCCTTAAGTATTCCCTTGCTCATCAACAATACCCTGATATTAAAAAATCATCCCTTTTCATTTCCAGGATGTTGCACTTCCAAATGTACCTCTACACCACTGCATAGGTATCACCATGAGCATTTGTAGTATTTCTTACTCAATACCCACATATATCATGAAACTATATTGTCTATAAATGCTTTTCCAAAATGGACATCGTTTTGAAAAATTTTCATTTTAAGTAGTTGCATGGTTCACTTTTTCCCGCATCTTTATGAAACAACTAGATGCTTCCATGGAGAAATTCAACCTTCTGCTATGCTATCCTCTGGAGATGCTTCCATGGAGAACTTCAACCTTCTGCCATGGTATCCTATGGATTACCTTTCCAATGACTTTACCTATTCTTCACTCTAAATTTTGAGTAGAGAGTTATGGCTCTCTGAAATCAACAATTTCACCCCTTTTTGCACTTTTTCACTTGAAAAATTAATCTTAGAGGCTTGTTATTGCATAAGTTGTAGGTTGGGAAAATCCCGACACAACCACCAATTCACGACAAATTAGAGAGAACCTACCCACTATCACCTTAGGCATGTGTTATCGTCATTTTAGAGGTGAGGTAGTCACCTCAAGGGGGGAATCCCGATGACCCTAGGGGGGATTGAGGTGGAAAATGATAAGTATGGATGGATATCCCTAAGGTTCAATTATAAATGGTAGAAGGATATTGGAAAAGGGTCTTGGGAAAGGTTAAGGTTTCCCAAATGAGTTGAGTGACCCGTCGAGAGTAAAGTACCTTCTTGAGACACAATGAAAACCAAGGAAAATTGTAATATGTTAGTTGGAAAAGAAAGTTAATATTGCTGTCCCTAACTACAACAATAAACTAATCAATATATCGGCAGTAAATGTTAATCAAAGAGTGATTTAAGAGCTTATATAAAACAACTTGCAAGTACAAGAGTTAGACTAGTTAATTATGACTCAACATGCACTTTGACGCTTAATTAGCAGGTGTTGTGTGACTAATTCTGCATAACACTAACAACCCTAATGGCTGTAGAATACTATGTTATATATCAGAAAATTTATCCACTAAAATTTAGTCCTAGTTATCCCAAAATATGTGACTAGATTAGTAGAGAGCTAGGGAAAAGTTAGGGGTCAATCCTAGGGTTAGTTTATGAGTTATTAAGGGTTATATGGTTAGGTTTTTTGCATCCTTATGGATGTCGAAGTTAGTTGTAACAACATAAATATTTAATGTTTGAAAGGGGATGCCTCAATGAGGCAAGAGAGCCAAAGGCTTAAAGAAAAAATTCCAAAAGATATAACATCAAAACTTGAAATTTTCATGTTTACCAAGGAAACAATTTATTTCTCCAATGCAAGACAAAAATAATCTATAGGTACTATCTCCTTGAGGGTGTAAATACTCTTACTCCCCATGTAAAATATCCTTATCTAAGGTTTAGACTAGGAGGGTGTATGCAATTATACTTCTCTTAGAAAACCCTTGTTAAATCAACAATGCTTAAGCAAAATATGATGGAGACTAAGGTGGGGGTGTATGCCCTTATACTTCCCACCTAGGTCTAGAAAAATAACCTTGACTTGAACACAAATGATAATACAAAGCACATTTTCTTAGCAATTCAAGGAAATATGCTAAGACAAACCATCCCAATATAAAGAGAAGATCCTTTCAAGGCTAGCACATTACTTCCACCAACCAATAACCAAGAAATATAGCCATACACAAGAGAACAAGAGCACAAGACAAAAAATAGCCAAATATAGTGAAAATTTCGGTCCAATACTTCTCACAATGGGAGAGTTATGATTTAAAATGAGATCTTATGATCTCTATTTATACAAAATGTCACTAACATAGTTTTTCCACATTAGCAAGGGTAAAACATAATACAAGGGGTCCACAACCCTTATCTTACCCCTTGCAAGCAAATAATATTAAAAAATTCATCTTTAAATTCACTTTTACACAAAAAGAAACCCTAGTTTAAGGTGATGTCGCCCCTTTAGGGGACATTTTGACACTAGGAGCAAGTCATTGGAGTTGGATATGCATAGTTAGGCCTCCAAAGGCCACATGTCAATCATCTAGGCCATATCCTAATGGTCAAGGCTTTCTTCTCCTCAAAACATCCATGTGTCAGTAAGCCATGTTTTCACCACCAAACCTTAGCCCCTCTTGGTGACGTCAAGCCTCCAAAGGTGACATTTTGCCTCTCTTAAGAAAAACGTTTGTCATGCAAGGGATAGGTCACGTCGTCCATGATGTACTCTAGGCCTCCGAAGGTATGTCTCTTTCATATAGAATGCAGGCCCTTGGCATCCAACCTGTGGGCTTCAAGCCCTATGGAAGCCCAAGATATGCTTGTCCCTCCAAAACTATCCACCAACTAGGTCTTGAAAAGGCAAATAAGCACACCCTCCAAGGATCTCAAGTCATAATATCATGGTGAGTAAATCAAATCAATATATGAGCCACCTAAGAATGTGTATTATTGGACCCAAGATATGATCAGTTTTATGACGTTTATTAGATACTTTTGCCGAATGTATATATGCGTTTTCATGTTTAAGAGAAGTTTTTGAAAGGATTTTGTGCCAAAATGCTATGATCCACACCAGGTATGAATAATTCGTGTTTTATAATGATCTTGAGTATGATTTAGTATGATTTTATGATTTTATAGATCTAATTCACATTTTTTGGTGTTACAGAGCAAAATCACAACATGTTTTTGCTTCCGACACTCAGTTCGACACTCCATCTGGTACTCAATCCAGTACCTGGCCCGACACTCCGTTCGACACTTCGTCCTACACAAAATCGATGGGCGATTTGGCGGTTATGGTATTGGCGGCTAGTGATGGGTGAATCAGGAACATGGGTTTTTCTCGTGCTTGCCCCCCTCCAGCTATTGAACTCTTGATAACTCGGTTTGGGTTGTTGAGCAAGGTGATTATTGGCTCGCTCCATTTCGGCAGTTAAGGCACCATTAATGTAATTTACTATTTATAGAAGAGGTTCGACCCTCCAATGGTCAACCTCTTGGTATGCAAAGCTTATAAATACCACCGTGGTGGTCATACAATAGTTAATCAACTGAAGAAATAGTGTGTTAGAGACAAACACAATTTTCCTCTGCTTTTCCATTTTCATTTGCCAGAATTATATAAAACTGCGTTTTTGAGTTTTAATGGTGAAATCGATTTGCTGAGTTCATGGTGTGCCTTTGAGAAGTGACCACGACTTGTTGGGGGTCCCACTAGCAGTCTGGCAACTATTCTATGAGTTTATTTATGAATTCCATAACTTAGATGTCTTTTATCTCATTTCCTGTACATGAATTGCTATTTTTCCTTTGCTATATAATTTGCTGTTATAGTTTAACTGCTTAGTTCTTTTTGCAGGTTAGTATGAAGGATTTTTTTAATATGCACTAACTTGTAGTTAGTAGGAACAAGTTTGCAAACTTATACACTAACCTTGTGTGCAATTAAATATTAGATTGTATTTTATTTATGCTTTTAAAATCAAGTTTAAAACAGAGTTTGAAACAGAGTATAACATAGTTTTAATTTATGTTTTCTTTCACAAGGCTTCGGTGGATGGATAGGGTTAGCTTCAGTTTTTATTTGTAGATTGCCTATTCAAATATCATTTAGATTTTGCTTAACTAGTTGTTGTTTAATTTATTCATTAGTTTAATTTTTATATGCTAAGAATTAATTTCTGTTTACAAGCATTTTTCTTTTTGCAATTTGAGTTGTTGAAATAGGTCTAGCTTAGTTTCACTTTATGCAATTTCTTTCCTAGATTTAGGTTGCAATTCCAATTTTTAGTTAATGATTGAATTTAGTTATGAGTTTTCTTAAGTAGTATAGAGTGCAATCGAATTTTATAATTACGTTATACTGTTGATGGTTAATGCATGATTACATAATCACATGGATATTTAGGGTAATTGATGTTGTTTCCGTAATGGCTAAGTTTTCCTTGGATTGCCTAATTCACACTTTTCACTTTGCTATTGAAGTCAATATCGATTTTATCCCTCTTGAATTATCTTTCATTGTTAAGTGCCATCGTGATACTATAAGACACCAAAGACATTCACACAATCATCAACACTATATTTGAGCTTTCATAGGTTAAAATATAGTTTCTTGCTTTTGTAGATCAGAAAATAGCTTTCTTGCTTTTGTAGGATAGCTAGTCTTTTGCTTTGATAGATTAAAGATTAGTTTGTTTATCATAGATTAAAGGTTAGTTGTTAGTTATTCTTCCTTTCAATTAAGTAGATTTCCTTTTATGAATTAGAAATAGTTGTATTAAGAATAGAGTTCACTTGTCTTTTAGCTTAGTTAGTTGCTTATTGAGTAGTCTTAATTAGTTTACTTGTTGTAGAAGTTATCCTAGGTTAGTTAGTTGTTTACTTGCTTTAATAGGTTAATTGCTTACTTGTCTATTCTTGATTTGATAGTATAATTGCTTGTTTATTTACTTTCTTTCACAGGATAGTTGTTTATTGAATTTAAGTAGACTAGTTAAAGTAGTTTGTTGTTGCTATTTGTTTATTGTTATGCTGAAATAGTTTGCTTTTGCTCTTTGCTATGATTGAACTAGTTTGCTTCAAGTAGGGTTTTCACTTGTTTTCCTATAACTATCCATCGATCCTTGGTCCAAAAGTACTTAGGTTACATAGTTTAAGTTTCTTTAGTAGGGTTTGCTCATTAGTAGTTTCTGCTTGAATAGATTAGCCCTTAGATAGCCACTTACTTAGTTAGACTATACTACTACCAGCCCTTCTACCTTGGCATATATTTTTCTACAACTCTAAGTTTACTTACCCCGAGTTGATAATTTATTTGAGGGTTTTTAGTGCATATATAACACCCATCATTTTTGGTGCTATTGCCGGGGAATTGTCTCAAGGTAGGAAGTAGTTAGGAAATAGATCACTTTTAAAACTTAGCATTAGATTGGTGGCGGGAGAACTTTAAGACGAGAGGTAAGAACCTACGCATCTGCTATTCCAAGCTCCCCCAAACCCAATGGTAGTTTTTTTGTTTTTGTTTTCTTTCATGAATAGACCTAGAGATCCAAAAGGTAGATATATTAAATCTAAATCAGACCTTTCAACCAAGGTTCCTTTCGATATTTTTGGGGGAAGGAACGTTCCACTCATAAGCTCCGCAGACCGATACTGAAAAACAAGAGCTAGCTCAACTCAAAGAGCTAAGGTAGTCTCCGAAGAGACTAACACATGGAGCACTATAGAATAAGAAATTGAAGCATCAATCATATTGGGACAGGAGGCAAGACCACTCGATCCTTTCGCAGAACCAAACAATACAACCTTTCCTTTTACACCACCACTAGGGGATCCTAATTTTGAGGACATCATAGACCGTGAACAGGTGAATATTTTTTTTGGTAGTTCAGCCAATGTAATTATCTCTCAAACTGACACAGAAAATTTGGCACCAATAATCTCAACCGGCTCGAGTAGAGTCCCATACATCCAATCAGTAGGAAGACCTTTCCATCAAAGGGAAACCTTGTTCTCTTCAAAGATAAAACCACCTAGGTACTCTCTTTTTGGAAACCAAATCAATAAGGATGATCAGGAGGACCATAACAATGTAAGACACGGGGAGGAAGAAGAAACTGGAAACCAAACTGAAACTACCTTCGGGTTTCCAATTTTGGACACCACTCCAATTGTCAACATGAAGAATATTCCTCTCTCAGCACTGCCTACCTTTTATGGTAAAAACAGAGAAGATCCAGAAACCTTCCTATTTGAATTTGACATCTTGTGTAGGAGCTACAACTACGTGCAATATGCCCATAAACTAAAACTCTTTCCTTCCACCCTCAAAGACTCTGCACTAAGATGGTTCATGGGGTTGGGAGAATCCAGTATTAGGTTTTGGGAAGCCATGAAGGACATATTTCTTAAGAAGTACCAAGACTAATGCAAGACCAAAGAGTCTGATCATAATGACATCTTTAAAATCCAATTGTTAGAAGACGAGATCCTTGAAGATTATATGGAAAGATTTGGTTATGTCTCCCAGAAGTCAAAATACCATGACTTCCCAGAGGATGCAATTAGGGTTGTTTTCCTTAAGGGAATTTCAAACGAATATCTAGATATGCTTAAATTGATGGCATTAGGTGACATATCCCATAAACCATTTTCCGAAATATGTGAAATGTGTAAAAATTAATCAAGGAGTAGAGCCAAAACAGGGAAGAATGTTCGGAACCCTTATAATAGAAACTTAAAACCAGTGAGTTCAGGTGGTATCACGAGATAAGAGATATGGAACCTTTTAGAAAACTTTAAGATAGATATCTTAAGCACAATATGTTCCCAGGAGGAAAATGCAACAATGAGCATATATTTCCCAAGATGCAGGAGGAAGCATTCCTCAAGGGAATGCCCATTAGATAACATTTCAGTTTGTGGCTTCTGTACAAAAGACCATTTAACTGAGAAATGTCCATTATTTCCCAGTTTATTAGCCATCTATAGGAGTGGAGATCATGGGGAGTCTTATTATGCACCTAGGAGGCCATGGTAGCCTAGGAACTAGCCCACATACCCAGATCTACAATCTCAAGTTCCACCCTATTATCAACAACAACAACAGTGGAACTCACTAGGTTGGAAAAACTGGTCCACTCAGTACCAACATCCTTGGTTTCAAGGATGGAGAGGAGGACATAATAAAGGAAACCCTCAAGCTCCATCTATCCCTATGTCCAACCATCATTATCATTAGTTCCCACCGAACACTCCATGTTGGAAAATGTTTAACAAGTAGCATATGCTTGTCATTGATGGCAAGTACAGCAATGAAGATGGCATGGGTGCAGGAAGGAAGAATGTACAAAGGATTGTTGGCATGTTTTACAGGCAGCATAGACTTGTCATTGATGGAAA
>ML804136.1:6655-20678 GCA_009831015.1 Picea engelmannii
TTTCATAAAATACAAAAATCAAAAAGAGATTCATGGCTGTCTTAGGGCAGAGAACATATGATTTTTGCAGGTTTTAATCAAATCTGTAGGTTGTCCATAGTGTACATTTGTGAACAAGAAATATTATAGTTGATAATTAGATAATTTATTTGAGTTATTACAATCATAATTAGTATCTTGTATATATAATAGTTAGTAGTTTATAGTTAGATTAGTGTAGTTAGTTTAGTTTGCTTTATTAGTTTCTAGTTTCCTTTATTTTAGTTAGTTTCTTGTATTCAGTTATAGTTAGTTTGTTTTATTTACTTTAGTTAGATTTCTTAGCTCAAATCATTCCTCTTTGGTTTTCATAGGAGACCTTAGAGCGGCCAATGGAGCCGTTAAACTCGTCAGGGTGGTCCATTCCAAACGGCTTGGGTTATTTAGACAACCCCGGACCGATTCCACTCTCCCAGTTGACGGACGGTCAATTTTGCCTGTCAACACAATCGAGGGAGGAGGTTTTTGGTGAAACACTTAATAAGGATAATTAAAATCTTGCAATATTAAGGAACCCTTAACTCACTAAGTAACTAAACCTTGGGCTTAATACTTGTAATTCAATATTTCATCTAATAATACTTTGTGGGTTAAATAACTAAAGGTGTTGAGTATCTTGATCATTGTGGAATACTTGTGCTTCAAATTCTAAATCTTCTAAGTATCCTTATGAATGTTGATGATGAACTCAATGTGTTGATGATGCTAATGTTTTGATCTTATTTATATCTTGCACATTTAAAACGTGGTTAGCTTATTGTGTTGTATCATTGTATATTTAGCATTCTTTATTGTAAGCAACTTGTATCGAGAAATTTTGTAGAATGATTATTCTTTCGTAATCTTTGTAATCATATTGTAACGAAACACCCTTACATCTAGTTGACCCCTTGCCCAACCTCAGGCACTAGTCTTAGTTGACCTAGGGAAAGGGATTTCTTGACATATAAAATCTTGCATATTTCATTATTCCCTTAGCATCATAGGTTAGACTCCCCCAAACCTTAACAAATTAAAAACAACTCATAGAACTTAAACTCTAAATCTTATCTAGAAACTAGGGACTACCCCACTTGGCTTCCCTAGGGGTGAGCCTAGATGGAATAGGTTCAATCTAAATTGACAGTGTGGGCTTTGAACCTAGGAATTATGCCTCCAAGGACACACTAAGTGAGCAGTACTTGGCTCATGTTTTCAAGTTTGTATAAGGACGGCAACAGGAGCTACTTTGGCCTACTTGTCCCCAACTTTGGAACTTAGGATAAAATAATTATCCATACTTTATATTTTAAGAAATATTAATATAATATTCCTTTTTGGATTAAGCTCCTTAGCTAATCACTTTTCCTTAACCTTTATCCCCTCCCTTTCCCTAAGTAGTGGATTTTAGTCCCTCATACTCTTTTATCGTGGTGGTCTACGCGCAACGATGTATTTGATATTAATTATGAGACATATACAAAAATAGGCATACTGGCCTTTAACATCTAGACTCTCTAGCCTAATCAAAACACAATCATCCTAGATTATAATAACTGGCTCACTAGCCTATAAAACAAAGCATATACACAAAGGCTCCCTGGCCTCAAAATCGCGCGCACTTAAGTTACTGTGCACAATATCCTAGAATGTGCACACTTCATCATTTTACTACGCAGTACCTGCACTCACTATGCCATGAAAGGCACATACAAAATGATATCAAACAACTCATGAGCTTAAGTATATTTTCATTTACATTTACAATTGGGTTTGGCCTAGGGATATTACACTAGTAGTGCTCCTCCATGTCGTCCTATAGGTCCATACAACATACATGAGTTTTTTTGACCAATCCTTTTTATGGAGTTGTACTATTTTGTCAAAATACCTTCCAGAACTTTATTTTTTTATTCTACCTGTTCGTTTTAATGTGGATGATGATGCAAACCCCCTTGGGGCTCGTGTGACCTCCTATACTAGAATCAAATTGTACAGGAGTTGAAGCGACTCTCGAGTCCCCACAGAACCCTTAGAATTCCTTACCACGGGCCTTTTCTTCCTTTCATGCGTGAAAATTTGGGTTCGCAAGGGTATTTTTACTCTAGCGGAGTCTTCACATCACCTCAGGCCTAAAACCTTGGGCTTAATATTTTTAAAGCGACAACTTCGGTGCTCTGGAGCTTTGGGCTTTGGAAGATCTACCCACAATACACTTTAAAATTCCCGAACTTCGATTTGGCAAACTCTAGAACTAGCACTCTGAAACTTCAGGATTTGGAAGATCTCCTAACACAACACTCCTAATATTTTGAATGTTGAACTGTTGACCTCCTGAAGGGTTCAAGGAATAATGGTCCACACTTCTCCAATAGACAATGACTGTGATTTACTTTGGTACTTCGGGCTTCGAGACTTCGATGAATTCTTCACTTTGTGAAGAAACTACCAACTTATCCCGTAGTGTCGAATCGCTGAACCACTTGGGGATCCAATGGCTAACACTTATCCCAGTGATCTACAGTGTAGATTCACTCTGGGGTTTCTGGATTTAGGTATTTTTCCTCTTTTACACACTTAAAAACTATTGGAGAAACAAAGTCTGAAGGACTTGGGGGTTTAACATCTACGCTTATTTCCTTTAATCTGATGGTTTTGAGGGATTCTTATACTTCCCAAATAGATCTCATCCACTCACTTTTAAACAAAGATATTTCTTTTGATTGAGATTTTTCACTTGAAGGATTTAACCTCTGGCGCACATTATGCACTACCTCTCCTCGAAATTTTTCACACTTAACAAAGTGTCGACTCTGTGCACTCTTTGCACTGGTCTCTCTTATGATATTTTATACTCTGTTGAGTATAGGTGCACTCCTTTCACTCTCTCTGCGTAAACTTATGCAATCTCTCCTGAGCTTCTGAACCTATAACGGTTCGGCCTTCGCACTCCTTCTGTGGGCACTTTGCACTCCTTGCACGAAGATTTCAGAAGAGAAACAAATGAAACTTAAATGAAAATTAAGGATTCATGCAACCAACCATTTAGATGCATACACACATAAAACACAAATGTAAATAACACAGCATTTACCCAGCTAGTCAATGACAAGCAAGCTCAGAACTTGAAAGCAATTTTCTCTTCTTCTATATTCCTTCAACAAATATTTAGAAGCGTTTCAGCATATCTCAACGGCTTTCAGCGTCTTGTTTCAAAAAGCTACCAACAAAAACCCTTTTGGGAATAGATTACATTGATTTATACACGAGGGGGCTTCTCAAGCCTTCCCTCCAGACTATACTAGTGCTTTCATATCATAATTAAAAGCATCCCACTACGATTATTATTACAATAAATGAAATATTACATCAAGATATGAGTCGGCACTTAAAAGGTGTACAATCCTACAAACATTAAAATCAAATACAATCCCCTGGAGCACATACAATGGCTCTAGCTTCAAGTTATTATGAGATCTTTAATTAAAATGCTTTCAAAATTTAAAGTGACACACCCTCCTTGGAATCCAAACCAGTTAAGTGTGTTGCGCTGGATGTTGATTCATCTTCCACCTTGCCTCATTAATTAACGATGGTGATTCTCCTCCATAAGATGATATGGGTAAGATTTCCTATGATTAAGGTGATACATCTGAGTAATTGCTTAGATTGATTTAGATGTGAATTGAGTTCCATGGTCTATCATAATCCCCCTGGGTACCCCAAAGCATGTGATAATGTTTTCATATAGGATATTCACTACAGTCTGTTTTGTTTCTCTATATAAAGATTTTGCTTCCACCCATTTTGCCATGTAGTCAATGCAAACTAAGATGTACTTTTTTCCATTTGATGGAGGATCTATGGGTGCCACAAAGTCCAAGGCCCATTTTTCAAAGGGGCCTATAAGAAATTGTGGTTGGATTGGAATCGTGTCTATTGGAACTAGTCGACCCACTCTCTGACAACTATCACATCCTCTGATGAACTTTTTGGCATCTTGAAAGAGGGTGGGACAATAGTAGCCTAAATTGAGGACCTTGTAGGTTGTCCTTCACTCCACAAATTCCCCCCCACAGTGTTCATCGTAACTCACCTTTAGGATGTCAAACATTTGATCTTCCTTCATGCACCTACGAATAATCATTCCAGGCCTAGTGTAAAAGAGATCCCTCTTAATACAGGAGTAGGGAGAATTAATTTTGACCACCCTTTCCTTTTCCTTAGAAGAAAAGTGAGACGGAAGATTTCCTGTAACAAGGTATTTGGCTATGTCTGTGAACCATGGAAGGTTAGTAGATATGGAAAAAAAAAATTATCTAGAAATTTGTCATCATTTGGAACATCCTCACCTTTATTATCAAGCCTAGAGAGGAAATCCACTACTTTATTCTCCTTTCCTGGTCTATCCACAATGGTGACATTGAATTCTTGCAGCAACAACAACCATCTGATGATTTTTCCTTTCAAAAGAGACTTATACATTAGATATTCGATGGCAGAGGGATCCGTGTGAATGAAAACCTCATATCCTGTAATATAATGCCTGAATTTGTTAATTGCATAAACTACCGCAAGGAATTCTTTTTCAATTACAATGTAATTTAATTTAGCTTGAACTATTTTATTGTTGTTAGTATTCAGGATGGGTTGTGATGGAATTTGGGTTGGACATGGAGGATTATGTGGAGTTGGTAATTGGAGTTGGTGTTGTTGGTTAAATTGTTGTTGAGGGGCATGTGGATAATATGTCACATATGCATGTGTAGGAAAAGGAAAATTAGTAGTACCATCATAATATGGTACACACAAATTATGTTTCCAAGGTTGATGTGGTTGAGGTGGCCAAGGCTACCAAGGCACGGGAGTATTCCACATTTGATTGTAAGAATAAGTAAATTGAGGTGTCGAGTTTTGAGGCATACCTGAAGGCCAAGGTTTCCATTTTTGTGATGCCATTGCATATAATGAGATCAAAGCTTCTTACTCTCCTCGATACATTGCTTGAATTCTTGGTGAGGAAGTGCAATCTTTAGTAGAATGAGATTCTTCACATATAGAACATACCTTGATGTTGTCCAAATGGAAACTCCTTCGAGGGTGTTTATCTCGACATTTTGGGTAGAATGTGGCCAAGGCTTTCTTCTTTTCCTCCTATTTATTTTTAGCCTGCAAAACATCCAACTGTGAAGTCAAAGTGACAAGAATGTCAGTTTTGAAATTTTCAAACATATTTATGATTCAGCCTTTGTGATTCATTTTCCTGTAGTAGGTTTTGTAAATATAGATGTGACATCCCTAGAACTTTTTCCATCCCATGCGTTCCATATGGAATATCATTTGAACAGTTCGCATAATTCATTATAATCCAACAAATAAACATCACTTGATCCCATCAGGTTCAAAACCTCTATGTGTTCATATATTATTTCCCTTAACAAAATTATCTTCTTTGTTTCATCATTTAATTGGTTCTACTTTGATCTTTGGAGATTATATTGAAATCATTCTATCAACTCCTCTAGGCTCTTGTCCTCTTTCTGCATCATTATGAATATTTCTTCCCTGAGTTCCCTAGCCTTGTAGAAGCGGTACTTTTTCAAGAATGTATTATTCATTCCCTCCCATGTTTGAATGTTATCTCCATCGAGGCCCATGAACCAATGGAGGGTTGCACCCTTTAGAGTAGAAGGAAATAGCTTCAATTTGTGAGCATCGGTAAGGTAATCATAACTCATGTAGAGTATGTTGAACTCAAACAAGAATACATCGGGATCTTCACTAGCTAGCCCATGGAAATTGGGAAGGACAAATGGGGGAATATTCTTCATCTGTGATGTTGTCCCAAAATTTATGATAGAAAATTCAAAGGTGATTGTTTATTCATGGTTGGACCATGTACCTTCCTCCTCTTCCATATTGTACCATTGAATGAAAGGGTGTTCTTGGGATGGATTATCCTAATGTTCTACACCAGTGTGCCCACCAATCAAAGGTGTTGAATTATATGTAGTAGGGGTGAGAATTGCCTCCATTGTGGGGAGGGCTCCCTTGATCATCTCATCTCTTATTCTTGAAGTTCCTCCTCTAGCTCTCCCTGCCAGAGAGTTAGTAGAAGGTGTGGTACTCCCAATTCCATTAGATGGGGTGACGATGGTTACTTTACAGAAGCCAATATCCATTAATTCTAACAATTAATCAAACCAATCCTTTCACCAAAGAAACAAGATAGGGGCGATACTTTTGAGGTAAAGGAGGACCTATATTCTCTTAGAAGTATGCCCAATTATGAAATTATAAACTCAGAATTATGCAGAATAAGCACACAGAATCATAACTTGCATTATTATCATCTGAAGGTTACAAAATTGTAGAGTTCAATAGTTCCCTTTTGATCCCCTTTTCCCTGTCTCGGTATCTTTATATAATTACATAACAACTATGTCCTTTCATTCTATACCAAATGGAATAAATATAAACAAGGGTAAAAATATCAGATACATACAATAGAGATAACGACAACATTCCTATTTTGTCATTCGGTTACGATTTCATGACCGAAGGCATGAAATCGTTCTATATTGTAAACTTCATAAATCATTGAGATCTGACCACGGGAAACGATCTTCTCGATATGGTCTCGGTTGAGCTGGATGATAGATGTCCATATGAGTGCATTTCCCATGAAATCCAGGTTCCAAAACTGCTAGAGATGTTGGAACATATGTTGACCATCGTGGTGACTACAGAAATTGTCCTACAACCTACAGGAGTAATTTAACAACTACATGAATAATTCAATAATCTTGTCAACTTGGATAATGAATAAATATTTCATCTATTAATTAAAGAGAAATGAATACTTTAAATACAATAATACCTTTGAGCCAATAACATATGCATGGGGAAAATAAGGAAGCAAGTTGTATTGTAAGGTGATAATAAGGAGTAAATAACAGGATATATTGGAAAATTTGGTTCATGTATACCACAAAAATATGACAAAACCAAGACCCTACATATCTATCATTGATTTTAAAATAGGTTTTGAACCTATCTCCATATCATCCCACCATATATGATTTGCATATGCCTCTTCAAAACTACAAATGTCACTTAAATTCTCATTGTCATGTACAAGTACAATAAGATCAGTAAGTAACCTATAAAGACAATCATCTCACTCATCTATAGAAAAATTCCTCGAACTTGTTAGACTACAATAATTAATAATCTGTTCTTGTCTCTCAAATCCAACTCTACACTAAAAATATATCATGCAAAGCATTGAAAGAAGATGTTGCTTCTAACTAATAAAAAACAAAACATCATTCAACTCTTAGAAAATCACCTAATGGAATCCAGAAGGAAATGGGGCCCAATCCTTATAGAGGATATGTAACATCATCACCCAACTCCACCCTCATTCCTCCCTCTTGTTTTTGAATATTGTTGAAGAGTGCCCTGTCATAAGTCATATACCTCAGTGCCCCACTATCCAGATACCATCCAACACATGACACAATTTTGAAATATATACAAGAGATTATGTAGAAAGTGGTCTCACATTGGGATAATAACTCGACTACTCCTATTATAGTACCTGCACTCCTTGCGACTGTTTTTTTTACTTTTCCTTCCCCATCTTCTTTTCTAGACATTGGTTGGCACAATGTCCCTTCTAGTGGCACCTAAAATATTTTACACTACTCAAATATTTCTTATTTGGACTTGATTCTTCCATTATACCCTTCGTGTATCCCTTATTTCTTCTCTTCCTCATCTTCTCGATGAGGATCTAGTCTTATACTTCCATTTGCTTCACTGAATAGGATTATGGAACCTTATATCTTCATGTACAAAGTCATTATAAATGTTAACATAAGTATGCAAATGTTCTCAAGCACAAAAACCTTGAGAAAAGGGTTTCCAAGATGTAATAAACCCATTCAAGGCAATGGATACCAACTCCATATATTTCAATTATTTCCTTTTGGCATCCAACCAATCTATCAACTATATTCTCTTCGCTAGATAGTTCACCATTGTATCTATGTTTCTCATGCAAATAGTTGAAAGCTTGTTTCTCAAGAGCATATTTCTAGAGACATTGAAACTATGGTATAATCCAACCAAAGCATCATGCATATCCTTACCAATCGTATTATTTGCAATGTGAGTGATCAAGTGATTGTTTATATGATAAATAATGATTTCCTTTTCCTTTTCCTCCTTCTTAACATGTAAGGATAACAATTTTGGATCAGCAGGAGCAACAATCTCTTTCTTGATATGCTCCCAAATCTCGACCTCTTTCAAAATCATCTGTAGCCTCCACTACCGAGGTCTAACATTGGAAGCACCATCCAACCTTTCACACTCTCTAATACTGAGAGTATTCATCCTTGCAAATTTGAATCATGCCTCAAAGAAAAATAAGCAACAAATAAAGTAGAAGAACCACTCTAGCGTTCAAGTTTTTTCCCAAACGCACTAGGATTTCACACCAAACAAATTATATTAGGTCAAGCACCTCTCCAATGTATAGAACAACTGAAACACCCAACTCCCTTTTCACCAAGAGAGAAATTTTAATCAAATCAATTTTGATGCCATGTTGGAAGTTCTCTTTACTACAATTAATGCAAATTCAAAAATTCCACCTCAACCTCAATATTTGTTGGATCTCTTTCTCGTGAAATTTCAACCTTAGGTATAAATCTGAAATATAAATTGCAGCATCATATACTTCACTTCTTTTAAACCTAATTCACAATGCAACACAAGAAAATAAATATGAAAAAGTGTACTTCAATGGAACAATGTTTCATCCCTTAGGGAACACATCCAAAGCATATCATATATTTGAATATACTTATTAAAAAAAAAATATCACATCCATAAATCTACCACCTTAGCTTCTATATGTTTTTTAAATCACTTAATAAATTTGCTCTATGTTAATCCAAATCAACATGCACAACTAACACTAAAAACTACTCAATCATCATGAGAACATAAGTTGAAAATCATATCTAAAAGTAAAAAAAATATGGACAGAAAACAACACTTCATATGTATTCAAATTACAAGTACATACCAACAACTTAAAGTTTGTGCAAGTCATGTTCTGCAAACCCTATTGAGGGAAACCAAAAAGAAAACCCTTGCCACCAACTCTTCCTAACTAGGAATCACTCCCAACCAAAGTTGGTCACTCCACCAAAGATCCACAACAAGAAAATATACACACTATAATGTTTTGTTTGGTACCTACACTTAAATCCCACAACTATACAAGAGACAACAAGATAGTCTCCCTCCACTTTCTCTACATGAAGCACTCCAAGTAATACTTGGGTTTCCAAATGCCACAAAACCCTAGTCCTCTTCTCTCACAAAAAATACAAGAACAAGTGTCCCCTTTTCTCTCCTAATATTTCTCCCAAACCCTAGCTTCCCTTATCTTCTTAGTAAAAACCCTAACCCCAGTCTTCTTATTGAATGACCTCAATAATTCTAGTGCTTCAGACAAAGAAAGCATAGTACAATAAATAAAGTAAAAGTGAAAGACACAAGTTCTATATACCTCTCACATCTCTAATACAAGTATGTGATTACCATGGTGAATGGAAAAACTATATCCAACCTTTATCTATATGAAAGGTGAGGGAGGCCAACAATAGCAAAGTAGATAATGTCCACAACAAGCAACCTACCTAAACACTAGATCGATGCACATGTGAAGCACTCCAACTCTAAGTGACACATGTCAATCTCTAATGCATGCATATCCACCAAGAAAATATCCTAAGGTGATTACTCTACAAGAAGTGATGAATGCTCCTCTAAAGGCATATAATTATCCCTTATAATCCATGTGCACCCCCAATTCCACCACACCTACATGATCACTCACCAACCAAAGCATCCTCAATTCAAGCACAATCCTCCATGCAAGCCATCAAGTTTACCCATGCTACGTAGAGCTCAACACTCTCCTACTAGATGTGTCAATTCTCTTCCTCGAAATGGATCTAGATGTGTCAATTCTCTTCCTCGAAATGGATCTTCCTCTAATAAAGCGACCAACCTCCATGTGCATGCTTCATGAATAATGTCACCAAGCCCAATTAGGTCTCCAACCTCCTAAGTGTGCCACATAACCATTGATTCAAGGTAAGGAAAAACATGATTAAGTTATCTCCAATGTATATTTACATCATTGTAAAACCAAGGGTAGTCAACACACCATGAATTTCACATCACATGAAGCACCCCCAAGCATGGTGTAAAAAAATTCAGAGTAACCCCAAAAGCTAACAATTCTTTATATTTTCCTTACTTCATTCCTTTGTGAATATTCAAAGGATTTATGGCCTTCACCTCCACAAATGTAATAGTAAAAAACATTTCATTCATTTCCTCATCCATGCCTTCTAAACTCTCCACAAACTTGACCTTACATGAATCCATTATTAAAAATTTGAGCATCATGAGAGAGGCACAAGAAACACTCCCAAAAAACTCACAAATGCAAAAGAGAAATTATCTTGGAAATATTTTACCATGAAAACCAACATCCAAATAGATATATATTATTACCTTATCCAATCCTACCAATCCAATCAAACACTAGGTTGTTTTACGAACTTTAGAATGGATTTATTCAAACCTTTAAATATTCTTTGTCACAAACCAATACCATGGGTAAATATTGCAAACCATCCAATACCATTGACCTATAAAATACATAGTGTAAACCCATTAATGACCAAAAAAATGTTAACCTAGTTACTCTTTGACCAAGTAAAGTTTAACTTAACATTCCCCCTTTTAAAATTGACATGGGTTAAACTCCTACCCACCAAAAATTTTATAACTTAGTATCCAAGTTTGCAACATGCCTCCCTTAACTATGTCACCTAGGTCTATGTCTAGACCTAACACTAGTGAGCTAGCAAACAAGGGGTAGCATGACTAATGGGTGTTACAATAATATGTCCATTTACATATGATTAACTCCAACTCCATAAAAAATACCTATCATCGTGTGCCAAAGCATATGATGCTATGAAACATCAACCTATTTCATTTACAACATCCCTCTTGCTACAAATATAATTACGTGAACATATTATTTATTTACCAAGTACCACTTTATCCTCTCTGTATAATTTATTGTTTCATTCACCATGGCTCATAAACACATGAACCATTACTTGTTACATTCATTCTATCAAGTGTTTCCATGGCTTCACTATCTAACCAACACAACCAATGATGTCCAAATGTAGTTTGCAAATCCACATAGCCACAAGGAAGAATATCCCAATCATATAGAGACCTAACTCTTCATGGATCACTTACAGAAAATGTATGTTATTATTTTCTGATACCAATAGTCCTAACCAAAATTCTCAATATTCTACTAGTTTAATTCCCATAAATTCTACAAAGAAATGTCCCACATCCTTTTCACGGTTCTCTTTCAAGTCATAAGCCCACAACATTTCGCCCAAGTAACTCTTTCCATTGTGTGGTTAGGGGTCCACCATCTAACCTTCACTCCACCAAGAAAAAAACAAATTTTGACAAACACATTAACATGGATAGATTTCCACTCACTAGTTAACATTATGCATAGGAACGTGATTGAAATTTGAATAAATTGACTCACTTTAGTAGTCAATACATTACCAAAAATCTCTCCATCAATACACATTACCAACCATTTCCTTAGTATACTGGTCAATATTATCTCCATCCTTACAACATATGCAACTAGGAATGCATTGCTTCCTTGAAGGATCCCTCGACAATAATTAGACTTTTCTCTTACACAATAGCAACAAGTTTACACCTTCCCATTATTGAGTATATTGATTTTATCAATGTAGGTTGAGCTCCAAAAATGAATAATGTGCATATAAATAGGCTCCTTATCCTCCCTTGACACCTTCATAGTAATTGCAAGGGTGTACAAGTTCATGTACATTGCAATATTTCCTCGATGCATTTACATCAAGAACTTGGATACAACCTATGGGATACTCACATCAGAACATGTCATCACCTTGTAATATTATCAAGCCTCACTCTCTTGCTCGAATCATGCACACATTCAATAAGCATAAGGAATTAATGGTATCTTGTTCATGCCCTACACACTACTGCAAATCTTCACATGATATCGATCAATATGCAACACAAGGCTTTAATCATGCCAAATTCAACCACTTCTGACTAAAAATATCTCAATGAAAATTATTCTCCACAATCACAAATATGGAAATACACACTATGATGCAACTTATGTCCTCAACTACATTACACAATAGGTATAAAATACCAATAGATCTATCAATGACATAATGAGTCTCTTCCTTAAATTAGACTTCAATGCATGAACAACTTGAGGAAATACCTTCCAACAACTCAATGATGTCTTTCTCTTAGGGATGTTTTATACATTCATTCGGGGAACACCAACCACTACCATAATAATGTTGAATATTTAGTAGGTTCGTAAGATATCCTTATTGTATTTGAACAAGACAAACCCTAAAGAATATGTTGAAATAATGTAACTGTGAAGAGTATTCTTATTATTATTGTTATTTTATTCATTGGATTAATCCCCATTGTGGATTAATCATGTCGGTAATTGTATTAGGACCAAATCCCCTTTTGCGGATTGGTCATCGGACAATTGTAATAGGCAGAATAAGAAGTCGGCCCCAGCAGTTATTATTGAGACCCAGAATTAAATTAAAGGTGGGTTTACCCACCCAAAGTGAGAGGTCGACCTTGCCAGTGAAACCCTTTCACATGTGCCAATCTTGTATATATAGGGAGGCTAGCACCTCACTTTATCACACAACTCACTTGCTCATTCTCTTATGAGGCAAGCTGCAATTACCAGTTGGAGAGAGGAAGAAGAGTGGCACATCTCTTGGAGAGGACTATCTGTATTGGTTTGAGTTATCTCTTGAACATTGTATTGGCAATTTATGATAAGGAAGTTTTTGCTGGGTTTTCTTCCCCTAGAGGGTTTCCCAGGATAAATGTTGTGTCTCTTGTGAATGTGTATTTCTCAATGATCTTGTTCTTATGATGCTCTGATCTATTGACATACAAAAAACTATAATAATGGCATAAACATTAACATGGTATCAGAGCCAACCTAAAGGAAGCATATTTCGCAAGAGGAAAAACGTCACTGTTACCGTACCCAAAAATTAGGGTTTTCCAAAAGTGAAGCTTTTCAGCTCCAAAACCACCTAGAAAGTTGCGCCCTCCCCCAAGGATCATTTTGGCACTTAGAGCACACCTTTTCAGTGGCTAGATCTCCTGAAAAGTGAAACCCTAGTTTCACAAAGTACCAGAAAACCAGAGTACCATAGTATCAGAAGTACCAGAAAACCAGAAGCACCAGTCTAGAAATCCACAGATCAGATTTGAAGGGGTAAAAGTTGGATTTTCGAAATTCCAACTACACCAGCTAACTCGCCTCAGCCCAGCGCATCTATCCCCTAGATCGGAATTTTAAAATTTGAAGTTTGAAAAATTAGGGTTTCCTCATAAAACCCTAAGTTGCAGTTGCAGTTGCAGTCTCAGAACTAGCTGCAGTTGTAGTACCAATTGCAGTTGCATCCGTAGAACCAGTTGCAATCACCCTTGAAATTTTCTCAAGAGTTGGCAATGATTACTGCTACTACCAGATGGAGCCACTACCTGCAAATGCCATCAAAGGTATGTACTTACATATGTTTAATGATTAAACCCTAAAGAGTATTTGCAGGAGAAGGGATCTCTTGCCATAGATCCAGAAGGGTCTCAAGATCCAACACATTCAGAGAAATGATGCAACCCAGGTGTGATTATTCTGATATACATCTATTTATCATGACATTATCTTAATCAGTGTTGCATGTTGAAGCTATGATCAAATTATTAGAAGGATTGAAAGTTGATCATAGAGCTTATCCTCTAACCTAACCTT
>ML804136.1:21051-43400 GCA_009831015.1 Picea engelmannii
GCAAGCACTCACTCTTGAGGACAAGGCTCCAGGTTTGATTAATCAAGATTCAAAGGTACACATGACAAGCTGATGACTCTAGTTGAGATAGCAATCATCATAAAGTATTATACTTGATAGCATGTGAGGATATAGATGTAAATACTTTGCCTGATATGACTAACACCTCCTCAAGGAGAAACCTCATGTGTTAGTTCCATGTTGCCATGGAAGAATGCTTGGTCACAACACTATGAGAGTGTTGACCTCATTTCGTACTATATTCCTTACCTTTAATCTTTACTTCAGATAAATTATAAGTGATAGCTCTAAATGAGCTACTGTGATGATTGTTCGTGCTATTGCTTTATATTATCAAGAAGGATATTATTCTTGCTTGTTGTTTTGTTGACCTTGCTCTAGGTCACATGAGGAAGCTGCAGCGAAGGTTGCAGAAGGCAACGTGCTAAAGGAGAGATCATAAATGAAGCAATCATCAGTGGAAAATAAGAAGGTGGGTCACTCAGAAGCTGCCATGACCCACGCTATTGAAGAATCCATGCGAACTCTAGAAGATTAGCTCACATCAACTACAAGGCGCTACCATACATATGCAAAGTTGTCACAAGTTTACCAGAACTCAAGGTTGATCAAGAAGACATATGCAATGGATGTGCGCAAGGGAAGAATATCAAGAACCCTTTCCCAAAGAGGGGTAGCAAAGCAGAAGGAGTCTTAAAACTCATTCATTCAGATGTATGTGGCCCAATACCATCATCCTCCATTAATGGGTATGTATACTATGTATCATTCATTAATGATTATTCTCGTAAAATACCTGGACATATTTGAAGTGTTCAACAAGATCAAGGAATTCAAAGCCTTGATAAGAGAACCCTTATGTAAGGAATATTAAGATACTTAGGTCAGATAATGGAGGAGAATATACCTCAGAAGAGCTCGTGAACTTCTGCAAATATGTTGGGATCAAGATCCCCAACAAAACGGTGTAGTTGAATGGAAGAACAGAACCATGTTGGAGGTTGTGAAGATCAAGATCTTCCTATGTGCTTATGGGCAGAAGCAGCAATGGCAGTTGTTTATGTGCAGAACAGATTATCCCATAGTGCACTTAGGTTCAAGACCCCAGAAGAGATGTTCACCGTAAAGAAGCCAAAGGTAAGCCATCTCAAAATATCTGGTTGTCCAGTGTTTATTCGTATACCGAAAGAGAAAAGAAACAAGATGGAACCCTTCGGAAAGAAGGGAATATTTGTGGGGTCTCCAAGACCTTAAGAATATACATACCTGGTCACCACCATATTGAGATCAGCAAGGATGTGACCTTTGATGAAGAAGCATCATTTAAGAAATCAAGAAGATGCCAGCTTGAAGAAATATATGAAGAGAAACCTATAAATCCCAGGATTACAGAATCCATGAGGGAAGTTCCCAGAACTGCAGAACCTGTAAGGGAAGTCATAACTTCCCCTGATGAGGAGACTCCTAAAGATCATGATATAACAGAAGTTCAAGAACCTCCTCAAATGACCTGCTCCCATAAAAGAAAGCATGCTTGGGCAAGAGATCTTATTCAATATGGAGAGAAGTATGTTGTTCCAAAAGGAACCTCGAGACAGGTGAAAAGACCAAATCCATTCTCCAGTTACATGGCTTTGAAATGTGATCTCCTAGATGAAGAGCCTACCTGCTCTAAAGAATCCATTCAGAGAAAATAATGGGCAGATGCCATGACAGAGGAATACCAATCCATAATGAAGAATGAAGCATGGGAAATAGTTCCCAGATCGAAGAATAAAGTTGGGGTATCCTACAAATGGCTCTTCAAAATAAAACATGATGTTGATGGACGTATTGAGAAATATAAAGCAAGATTTGTTGATCGTGGATTTTCCTAGAAGGAAGGCATTGACTATGAAGAGACATTCGCTCCTGTGGCCAGATACACTTCGATCATAACCATTGTAGCTCTTGCTGCCAAGATGAAATGGAAGTTGCACCAGATGGATGTGAAGACAACTTTCCTGAATGGTGTTATCGAAGAGGAAGTGTATATAGACCAATCCCAAGGATTTGAGGTTGAAGACAGGAAGTCTCATGTCTTCCTATTGAAGAAATCCTTATATGGATTGAAGCAAGATCCTAGAGATCGGTATGGCCGTATAGATAGTTTCTTGATGAGCTTAGGCTTTACCAAGAGTAAAGCAGACTCAAATATCTACTTCAAAATTATGGATAATGAACCAGTAAAGCTACTACTGTATGTGGATGACTTATTATTAACTGGAGAAGAAAAGCTCATCGTTGAATGTAAACAGAGACTTGTCGTAGAATTTGAAATGAAAGACCTTGGCCTAATGCATTACTTCTTAAGTCTTGAGGTATGGCAGAGTCTAGAAAGGATATTCCTTAACCAAGGGAAGTACACGGTCGAAATCTTAAAGAGATTCAACATGCTAGAATGCAAGCCCATGAATACACCCATGGAAGCGAAGCTGAAGCTGTTGGTCAATACTTCGTCAGACTTGATAGATGCCACACTATACAAACAGATTATTGGATCGTTGATGTACCTGACGAACACCAGACCAGAAATTTGTTTTGCAGTGAACACCTTGAGTCAATTTCTAGTAGAGCCTAGACGTGTTCACCTAATAGCTACAAAACATGTGATGAGGTACCTTAAAGGTACAATGGATTATGGTCTCAGCTCTGATGGAGATCATGACTTCACATTGAGTGGATATATTGATGCAGATTGGGTAGGAAGTGTTGTAGACAGAAAAATAACTTTCGGATGTTGTTTCAGTTGGGTTCAGCCATGATCTCATGGCAGAGTAGGAAGCAATCCAGTATTTCTCTCAGCACAGTGGAAGCAGAGTACATTGCCACATGTTCTGCTAGTTGCGAAGCTATATGGCTTCAAAAGTTGTTGACTGGCCTATTTGACTTGGAGATGAGAGCAACCATGATTCTATGTGACAACCAGAGCTGCATAAAGATGACATAGAATCATGTATTCCATGACAGTTCGAAGCACATAGAAATCCGCTATCATTTCATCTGTGACATGGTATAGAGAGGAGCCTTGAAGCTCTAGTACATTAGCACAGATGAACAGGTTGTTGACGTATTGACCAAAACTCTATCTTGTGTAAAGTTTGAACACTTTCGAGATAAGCTTGGTATAGTCCGAAAGGACCCTCCCTGAAAGGGGGAGTATATATATATTCCTTGCTTATGACCTCGTTGTTAGACGTAAAGCAAGATGAATCATTGCTTCTGACCTCGTTGTTAGACGTAAAGCATGACGCTCTGTGTTCCTTGCTTCTGACCTCACTGTTAGACGTAAAGCAAGATGAGTCATTGCTTTTGACCTTGCTGTTAGTCGTAAAGCATGATGTTGTGTGTTCCTTTCTTCTGACCTCGCTATTAGACGTAAAGCAAGATGATTCATTGCTTCTGACCTCGCTATTAGACGTAAATCATGAAGCTGTGGATTCCTTGCTTCTGACCTAGTTGTTAGATGTAAAGCAAGATGATTCCTCTCTTCTGACCTCGTTGTTAGACGTAAAGTGAGATGTTGATGTGTTCCTTGCTTCTGACCTCATTGTTAGACGTAAAGCAAGATGATTCCTCATTTCTGACCTAGTTGTTAGACGTAAAGCAAGATGTTGATGTGTTCCTTACTTCTGACCTCGTTGTTAGATTTAAAGCAAGATGATTCCTCGCTTCTGACCTAGTTGTTAGACATAAAGCGAGATGTTGATGTGTTCCTTGCTTCTGACCTCATTGTTAGACGTAAAGCAAGATGATTCCTCGCTTCTGACCTAGTTGTTAGACGTAAAGCGAGATGATGATGAGTTCCTTGCTTCTGACCTAGTTGTTAGACATAAAGCAAGATGATTCCTTGCTTCTGACCTCGTTGTTAGACATAAAGCAAGATGTGATTGACACTGAGCTACCAGCTTAATCGCTATGACAATGAGCCAGTGTAGTACTGTGATGTGCCAGCCTAGTGCTGTGATGAGGTATCATTTTTACTAATAAATTTTGATGCAGATGATGATGGCATTCTTTCGAGAATGATAATGTTGTCGATGAAGAAAACTTCCGATGACTCGTAAATATGCTAGCCAATGTTTCAAGATGATATTGACGATACTATCCTCCTGATGCCACTGATGATGCAGACCTCTCTCACTTGATGTTGTTAAAGAAGACCCTTCTTGTTAAGGGGGAGTGTTGAAATAATGTAACTGCAAAGAGTATTCTTATTATTATTGTTATTTTATTCATTGGATTAATCCCCATTGTGGATTAATCATGTCGGTAATTGTATTAGGACCAAATCCCCTTTTGCAGATTGGCCATCAGACAATTGTAATAGGCAGAATAAGAAGTCGGCCCTAGCAGTTATTATTGAGACCCAGAATTAAATTAAAGGTGGGTTTACCCACCCAAAGTTAGAGGTCGGCCCTGCCGGTGAAACCCTTTCACACATGCCAGACTTGTATATATAGGGAGGCTAGCGCCTCACTTTATCACACAACTCACTTGCTCATTCTCTTATGAAGCAAGCTGTAATTACCAGTTGGAGAGAGGAAGAAGAGTGGTGCATCTCTTGGAGAGGACTATCTATATTAGTTTGAGTTATCTCTTGAACATTATATTGGCAATTTATGATAAGGAAGTTTTTGTTGGGTTTTCTTCCCCTAGAGGGTTTCCTGGGATAAATGTTGTGTCTCTTGTGAATGTGTATTTCTCAGTGATCTTGTTCTTATGATGCTCTGATCTATTGAAATGCAAAGAAATATAATAATGGCATAAACATTAACAGAATATTATTATATTATGTTTGTTAATTAGGCCCTATTGTGTCTTTGTAAAAGTCGATTCTATTGTGCCTTGAAAATTAAATGTAAATTAAAGGACAAAGTGACAGGTCGAACCAAACCTAATTTAGGGAGGCTAGACTATTATTTATAACGGAGGATAGTGCCTCACTTGGATACACTCACACACTAGCTCTGCAACTATGAATAAGTGCGCAAGTCTTGGAAGAAGAAGCTATTGCAGCTAGGTGTGGTGTTGATGAGGGTTTTGGTCTATCTCTTGGATATATCTTGGTTAAGTGGTGTGCTACCCTTTCCTAGTAAAGGGTTAGAGGAGGATATTCTACCTTGTTAGTTCTCTCTTAGAGAGAAGCATTGTTCTTGGTTGGGTAATCTATATTGAGGAAGTTTGTTGGGTTTTCTTCCCCTAGAGGGTTTCCCGGGATAATATTTGTATCTATCTTGTTTTTTGATTTCCTCTCTTTCAATGATCGTATATATGTAGTTAATGTGCTAAATTATTGTAATAATAAAGAAGAACTGTAATTTTTATTTGCATAAGTAAAATATCAACATGGTATTAGAGAAATCCTGAAAGATACCAACTCACAGTTTATAAAGAAGTGTCTAGCCTCAACGCACCCTCTCCAAAATTCAGTTTTCAATGTTGCAGCTACATCAGAATTAGGGTTTCTAAATAAACCCTAAGAGTGTCATTTTTACTTTGTTGGAGGACGTTGGTGAAACTAACATCACCTAGGATCTCGGCCTAAGAGGGTGCATCTAGTCCCTGGATCAAAATTCTAAAATTTGAAGTTTGAGAAATTAGGGTTTCCTCATAAAACCCTAAGTTGCAGTATCAGTTGTAGTTGCAGTGCCAGTTCATTTGTGCTAGTTCCTTCTCACCAATTGCAATGAAATATTTTGTGAAGAGTTGGGAAAAAATTTTATTGTCCTAGTGCACCTTACCCTAGCAAATCTCCAACTACCTTTAGATTACAAGTTGCAACGCCTTTGAAGTTTTAAAGGTTCATTATTTCTTTCCGTTGTTGTCGGATGGTGCCATTGCCTGTTGACACTATCAGAGGTATGTACTTTCATATGTTTAAACTGTATCATTATTCTAATGGGTATTTTCAAGAAAAAGGATCTTTTGTCTAAACAAAAATCATATATCCAGAAGGAACTTAGATCCAACACATTCAGAGCAACAATGCACCCCATGTTTGATTAATTTGATATGACTCTATTTGTTATGGAATTATTGTGATATTATGAACATCTAGGTTGTATTTTGATCTGTTGAAGTTATGACTATCATACTAACCATTGGACAAAATTAAATTCAAAGTATTAGATTGATTAAGGTTGAGATTATAGAGTTTATTCTCTAACTCGGAATATTATCAGAGAAAGCATATTATCTTAAGTACATAGGAGAGGTTTAATTAAATACTTGTCATCCCGAGAAAAGAAGACTCAGAAGAAAAGAAACAACACTCATTCTTGATGACAAGACTCAAGGTTCCAGGTTTGATTGATTAAGTTGATAAGATCCAAATTTGCACATATTAGGTTTGATAATTGCCACATTACAAGTAAATGATATAGTTGTGATAGAAATATTTGAAAATTTTTATTATCAAATACTTGGAAGCATGTGAGAACTATTGAGATAAATGATTATTGTAATCATTTAATAGATATAACTAACATATCCTCCAGGAGAAACTTCTTTTTTTGTTTCCTGGTTACCATGGAGGAATGATTGATCGCAACACTAGAAGAGTGTTTCTCTCATTTCTTATTATTTTATTTCTTACTTTTGACCCTTGTTTTAGGTAGATCACAAGTGATAGCTTTGAAGGAGATATTGTTTTTAGTATTATTATAAAGAGTATTATTCTTGTCTATTGTTTCTCCCTTGTTGTTCTTGTTCCAGGCAGGTCACAGGTGATAACTCTAAGGTAGTTATAGTGATGGTTGAATGAGGAAACATATTATATGAGACATGGAGAAGACTATCCAAGTTTTATACATGACCGTATACATCCATGTATCGAAGAAGAAGAAGAAAAAGAAGAATCTACTTTTGCTAGATACAGAACATCTCATATGGAGACATATCATGAGGAGCAGAAGGCTCCAAAGATGATCGAACAAATCCATCTGATGCAGTTGATCACTCTTAAGATCAATAGGAAGAGTCAGTAGAGCCAGAAGGGCCTACCCAGAATCATTGCAGTAACCAAGAAGAGACCAGCATGGTCCTATGACACTTTACATGATGCAAATCCATATAGAATTAACGAGCCATATCATAAGGAGCATATGGCTCCACTAATGGTGAGGCAAGTAGCCCCACCAAGTACCATATCATAAGGAGTTAGAGTTCAGAGGGAGTCAGCCCTCACTATCAAATAAGGAGGAGTAGCCTCCCCAATACCATTCATATATATGTACAAATCCTTATTTGTGTCCAGAGGATTCTCCCATCAAGAGGGAGAATACTATGACGAGACACTTGCTCCAGTAATCAGAAGAAGTATATATAGAAAAACCATGATCCATTAAAATAATTTGACACAGTATGAGATTCATAGGGATCAAATGAATCTATCATTGTGATGGAGTATAGGAACTACTCTCGGAGTTCAACAGCTACAATGATAATGGAGCAATCATTATCAGTTTCAAAAGAAGCAGTTGTAGGTGTAGAATCCCAGTTCCAAAAGAAAATTTCCATAGAGAGTAGAGAACATACTCTTAGGCAATGAGATAGATAGTTATTTTCATAAAGCACATATAACTATCACATGATTGTGTAGATTGAGTTCCAACTGAGCAACTGTACCAATTTACTACAATGTGTTGAGAAAATTTTGTTCATTTGAAGAACACAAGGACAAATATATGTTTTGCGGTGAACACATTATGTCAGTACATGATTGAGCCTATACATGTTCAACTAATTGTGACAAAACATGTGATGATGTACCTAAAGGGTACAATTTATTATGGACCCAGATATATCTCTGAGTGTGAGATAAGATTGTAGATTCAGATTGGGCAGGCAGTGTCATAGACCGGAAAAGTATGTTCATATATTTCTTTAGTATGGGATGAGTTGTGATATCGTGACCCAATGAGAAGCATACCTATGTGGAATTGATTTCCATAGAGTTGTATTATGTGACAACATGGTCATATCATAGCAAATTAATGTGGCTTTGGAAGTTGATTACAGAAATTGTTTGATCTTGAGTTGGAGGAAACCTGTATATTTTATGACAACCAGAGTTGCATAAAGTTGTCAATGAACCTAATGTGCTATGACAAGTCCAAGCATATCGAGATCAAGTACCATTATTTCTCGTACATGGTACATAAGGGAGAATTAAGACTCTGGTATATTTCCACCAACGAACAAGTAGCAGATGTGTTGACCAATCCCCTGTCTAGAGCCAAGTTCAAGTATTTTAGAGACAAGCTTGGAGTGATCCAGAAAGACCTCACCAGTAGTGGGAAGTGATGTGTTCCCTAGTAGAAGGAAGTGATGTGTTACCCAATAGTGGTAAGTGATGTGTTCCCGAGTAGCGGGAAGTGATGTGTTCCCCGGTAGAGGGAAGTGATGAGATCCTCAATAGAGGAAAGCTACCCCAGCGCGGGTTGTTAACCCCAACGCAGGTTGGTACACTACCCTAGCACAGGTTGGTATCCCCAACGTAGGCTGGTAAACTACCCTAGCGCAGGCTGGTATGATACCCCAACATAATTTGGTAACCCCAATGCAGGTCGGTATGCTACCCCAACGTAGGCTAGTACGCTACCCCAACGTAGGTTGTTAATCCCAACACAATATGGTACTCTATCACAGTGCATGTTGGTAACCCCAATGTAGGCTAGCACGCTACCCAATGCAGGATGGTACGTTGATCGAGTGAAAGTGTATAACTTCCTATGATATATAGATCTGTGATTGACAATAAGACAATGACCAAGTATGCAGAAATGGAGAAGCAGTGATGATGATCATGACAAGAAGAATATCTTCCTTGCTAAGACGGAGTGTTGAAGATTGAGTAGCTTCGGAAGATATCCTTATTGTATTTTACCAAGACAAACCCTAAAGAATATTATTATATTATGTTTGTTAATTAGGCCCTATTTTTCCTTTGTAAAAGTTGGCCCTATTGTGCCTTGACAATTATATGTAAATAAAAGGACAAAGTGACAGGTCGTCCCAGACCTAATTTAGGGAGGCCGGACTACTATTTATAAAGGAGGCTAGCACCTCACTTGGAGACACTCACACACTAGCTCTACAACTATGAAGAAGTGCACAAGTCTTGGAGGAAGAGGTTATTGCAACTAGGTGTGACACTGATGAGGGTTTTGGTCTATCTCTTGGATACATATTGGTTAAGTGGTGTGCTACCCTTTCCTAGTGAAGGGTTAGAGGAGGATATTTTGCCTTGTTAGTTCTCTCTTGGAGAGAATCATTGTTCTTGGTTGGCTAATATATATTGAGGAAGTTTTTTGGGTTTTCTTCCCCTAGAGGGTTTCCCAGGATAATCTTTCTGTCTATCTTGTTCTGTGATTGCATCTCTTTCATTGATCTTATATATGCAATTAATGTTCTAAATGATTGTAATAATAAATAAGAACTATAATTGTTAGTTTCATAAGTAAAATATCAACAAATAAATCCACCTTTGTTATTGTGACATCAACATAGAACACCTAGGTCACTCTTGTAACAAAGTACAGACTAAACTATATTTGACACCATATTAAAAAAATGAGCACCATGAGAGAGGCACAAGAAACAATCATAAAGAAAGCACAAATGCACAAGATATTTTACCTTGGAAACACTTTAATAGGAAAACTAGCATCCAAATAGATATATATTATTACATTGGACAATCCTTATGTGATGTGCCATGTTCTCTCACACCATGGCATTACATTTTAGCTTCTCCTCAAAATTTAATAGAGTTACAAGCTTCTTCTTCAGACTTCATCTTATGTAGAGTTATCTCATCTTGAATACCGAATTTTAGACAATTCATATATTTCTAGAGTCATTTACATTGTTCTTAATGTCTTACATGTATCAAAAATCTATAAAAATCCTAAGTATACTCCTACACACTTTTCTCCTATCACATATTTTGCATCTATATAAACAATAATTTTGTATAATCTAATGGAAATATTTTCGCATGCAACTCCTAAGCCATCTTATTCCAAGTTCAAATAATCCCATTATTATTGTATACATACTCTTGATTCACAATCTCCACTTATGATCATTCTTCCACATCTACTTGTCAATTTTGTAGTTGTGATCCACCTAACCTGGCAAATTCTAAGTTTTTCCACCTAATTGTCCTACTATATTTAACATGCTCTCAAACAAAAATTGTGTGAGGGAATGTGCAATGGATCCCTTCTCCTATAATACACCCTAGTCAATCCTAATTCCTTTATAAATTTTGGATATGCTTTGCAATGGAAGCTAGATTAAATATTCAATTGCATATGAAAAATGCATGGGTGAAATGATATTATACTTTCAAGGATTCAAGAGAAAGGAAACTAGACTAATCATTCTCATTATTAAGAGTATGTACATATTCATACCTATTTTGCAAAAAGACACCTCACACAATTGTTAAAAATAGAGCAGAAGCAAGACGAGAGAAGAAATGGGATAAAAAGGATTTAAGCCATTCTCTATCGCTCATTGAATTGATCTCATGATCTGAATTTATAGTACATAGATAGGACCACTTCTAGATCTAGATCTAGATCTCACTGACAAATTTTTAGTGGATCGTGATCACAACACCTCATCAATAGATAAGGTTTACAACTAATATCAATTTGGTCTCGGACTTTGTGATTGTCTATGGATTCACAGTCTAACATCCCCACCCCCTCAATCACAAGTTTGAATAATTATACCAGTAAGAAAATAAGAACTGACATCATCTTCAATCTGAAACTGTTGAACTGAGATTTGATGAAGATATTCCTGAAAATTGTCAATATCTAGATAGTTCGTCTGGAAGGGAAAAAATACCATTGATCCATATTTTATGAGTAGAAAGAAATGAATACAGACTATTGTCAAAAGATGCTTAACACAGAATAACAAATATATAGTAAAACCGGTTTCTATTCAATAAGGAAATAAGTTGAAACTGTATAATGCAGTGGAAAAAAAGCTTGCTAGAATGGTGGTGGCTTATCTCTGAGAAGATATGTGACGGCTACGCTCATTCGCTAGAAGATAATTACAATGAGGTTCTCAAGGCAATTTTACAATAAACAGGAATTTCAAAAACCCTATACATCCAAAAACCTAACCCTAGGAGATGAAGCGCCAAAAGTCATGTGGGCCTCATTTGGGTAAGTTAGTACATCAACTTCCCGGGGTCATAGCTTTTGCATACGATCTCTATTTTAGGCTCACGATATCCCATTGGAAAGTTCTATCCGAGGACTACACATTTTACATGTGGAAATCCCTAAACATATTGACTGTGGCGAGCCCTAAAAACGTTTTTTAGGGCCTCAAAATGGCCCCGGAAGTCATGGACCCGAAAACTAGGAAAAAACTATCGAACTGGAAAACTGCCAAAATGAGCCAATTGGAATAGGTGGTGTTAGCACCATAAGTCACCTCTGGATTGCGGTAGAGGTAAGGCCAATACCCATCAATTTTATATGTCACAATGAATGAATAAGGGTGGTCGAATGGGCACAGACCTAAGAGAATATCGCTTTAACTCAGAATCTCGGACTAGGCAAAGCATAAGAAAGTGAGGTCTTGATCTAACTCCAGTCAGGAAGTTGAGTTTAAAATGAGCAGAGGGAAGAATTGGTGAGAAAATGTAAGAGTCTGCTATGGACATCCGGTCTTCCAGCAGCCTAAGGAAGAAAAGCTTCAGGGACAAGATACTCTTGGACCCGAAGTTTCAGACACTAATATATGCCTAAACGGCACAGTTATAACAACACGATGATCAAACCTACATCACATTGCTACTGTAACAACTTGACTGGATCCTCCAAATCCGAGCTACTTAGTGTAAGAGGGAAAATATAACACAGGAAACTAATTAAAATTGGTGAAAATATTGCAGTGATCAAACATACATCACAACAACATAACTACCCTCGACTGGATGCTCCAATTCCGAGTGTCTTAACCTAGTGTTTACAAAGAGATGGAAAGAAGTTGAATTTCATTAAACAAGAAGTCTCAAATACAGATACATAACCAGAGAACCAGTGCTTCATCAAAACTTTACAATACGGGAGCCTAGCTCAACCATCGACCATCACAAAGTATCAAAATGACTCCTATATACTCAGAGCCACTCGCCACTAACAATAGAGGAGTGGTTGAGTCATTACGTTCAAATCTCTATGTGTGCATGATCTTTTTGCAGACTGTGCACACAGTCTCTTATCTGACATGGGCTTAGATCAGCATGGCTCTTGCAAGGAAACCTGTCCGTAGGGGTACCATGAGCTGACTGCTTCAGACCCTCCATGCCTTTTGTTTATGGATTGAGATGAGGTTTCAACCACCTTCTTAAATTACATTAACTGCTTTTCCTCGAAGAGTGGCTGAGACAAAATTCTCAGGGGATGACCACGTGCCTGCTCTCCAAGGATTGGAGGCTAGCTTCCCTTTCTTATGGCTCCACCCTCAATGTAACCCAGGGCCATGACCCTGTGCCTATCTTCAAAGGCATTTTGGCATTTTTCATTTTAGGGGTTTTCATATGGCTCACCTTCGGATTCCTCGATCCCCGAAAACCCGAAATATCTTATCTAACCGACGGTCAGATCTGCTCCGCAATCAATGGTTGTGATGCTTCTCCTAGACCCTGAATTAGTCTCATATATGCGACTGGGGCCAGTTGGTTCTCTTAAACCCTTATTTCACATGGCCACGAGTCACGACCTAGCACCTATCTCCAAAGGCGTTTCGGGATTTCAGTTATCAGGGATTCCCACATGCTAAGCTTTAGAATTCCTGACACACAATTTTACGAAATTGTCCACCCGGATCAACGATTGGATCTACCTTAAAATTGATGGCCAGGATGATTCCTTGAAGGCCCCAAGTCGCTAGCTCTACACGATGGGTGCCAACCTCTTTTCTTGGACCTGCTCGCCACACGACCAGGGGCTATGACTATGGGCCCAAACTTCCCAAGGCATTTCAGTACTTCGCATTTCAGGAGTTTTCACTCCTCTTGATCTCCAATGTCCCGATCCATGAAACTGCAAAATCGTTTATCTGTTGCCACGTGCTCCACTAGTTGGACGACTCAGATCTATTTTGCAATTTCATATTTCGTGAAAATTGCTTGTAGCTCATTTCAAAACCCCTGAAACCCGATTCCGTGAAATCGTTCAATCAGCTGCCACCTATCCCCACTAGATCAAACGACCTAGATCTTTCCTTTAATCAATGACTACAATATTTTTTTTATTTCGCATTTCGCGAGTTCTAAAGACTTTGCTCTCTCACTTTCCCGACTGATGAAATCGTGACTCTGTCTGATGCTATTCCTCGTGTAACTCAGTGATCGTGATCACCCAATGGTCGTCGATCTGATCTTCTTGAAGGATCTTTGTCGTTGAAGGGTGGTCTTTCTCGCTCACTTGATTTGAATCCATATTAAAAGATTCAAGTGCTACACTTGGTGCTGACGACTGCGACTTGTCTTGATCACTTGAATGACTAGCTAAGGGCTCGGGAAAACAAAAGGATCAACAACAGAGGCAAAAAAGAGATAAAGACAAGATCGACTTAGGGAAAAAACAAAGTATTGGGGATGATACTTCTCAGGAAAGATGACAGGGAAAATCAAGTCGATCAAACGGATGGAGGCAAACAACAAAAAAACTAGTGAAAGGAAAACCTACGATCGGGTCTGGAAAAGGAGAAAAAATAGGCAAAAATTACAGACCTAGGTAGAAACCATAGCTCACAAGACCTTGACAAGTTTATGTGATAACATTAGGCTCCATGGCAGATAGAGTCCTCCCTGCGAGGCTCTAAGATCACCTTCTGCAGTTTCAGTCACCTTATCCATTGGGCTATGGAGTTGAGATCAAAACATATTGCTGAGTAAATAAGGCTGAAAAATAAAATGAAAAAAAAACTAACCAGGGCTCCTAAGAGCTTATTTATGTACAAACCTAAACTAATTTATTTTTTACATGGGGATAGGTGAAAGCAAATTTCCACCATAGCCAATCAAGTAACTTCCTAAATGGAAGATCCCTTACTCTGTCAGTGATTGGTAACATATGATGCAACCGTGACAGCAGAACGGTTACATCGTTCAGCTTTTCTCCAAGGGATAAAGTTGGGATGAAAATGGGTGGCTCCGAGATGTGAAGGAAATGCCACTCCATGTACTCACTGACAGGCTCATAAAATGAGTGTAAAATCCTTTGAAGTGGGTAGCAGAAAGCCTGCTCTTCTCCACGGTTGCTCATATAGGGATGAATATCATTAGTAGGCACAGGTGGATGAAAAGTTGCCGTAGGCTAACTGATCTCAGGCGATGGTTGCTCGCTGACCGGATCTGGACAGAAGATAAACTGCCCCTTTTGTTGCTCCTCTAGTTCTTCCTCTTCTTATTCTTGGCACTCCCAAGGGTCAGATTCATATTCATCATAAACAGGACCCGTGGGAAATCTTTTCTCTTCAAACTATTGCTCAGTGATTTCTACAGGCCTAGGATAGCTAATTTCTTCATAATAATTTTCATTAATGAATAGAGGACAGGGTTCTACTATCTGTTCTTGGAAATCCTACATATCCATCTCAGAATCTAATTTGTAGTTTTCATACATAGGTTGGTTTCTCCTCTGGTCAGCAAACTGTGATGTGGGGCTTTGCTTCTCCTCATCTGAATAATCATCAAAGTTTGGGGCAGCAGGTACGTCAAGAGCAGGATGCAAGGCCTCTACAGCTATGAAATCTTCAACGCTTCATCATTGGTAGAGATATCAAGAACATATTCCTCAAAGACTGGAAAATCCTCTGTGCTTTCTTCATATTCTAACCTTTCTAGTTGGGCAGAGAAAGATTTACCAGTTCCATCAGGTCGCCCAGGGCATATTCTTCCTCCATATGGTCCTCATCCTTACAGTCTTCATTAGACATGGCCATATCTTGATCATTGCCTTCACATTCCTCACAACAGTTATGACAAATTAACTCAAAGGAATAGAACTTTTGACAGCACCTATTGAAAACTGCATGAAACTGCTCTAGGGAGGAGATGCTAGTAGGGGGCAAGGACCGATACCACTCACGGGCATCCCCGTCCAATGAGAATATGAACATATTCATTAAAACATCCTCATGATGTATCTCCCACTGATGCATGAGTTCATGAAACTCATGGAGATGCCGAGCAGGGTGGTCCTCTTTAAGTTCTCTAAATATGGGCAAATAATCACCCCATTCATCCACAGTAGGGACAACATTAGGAAAACTAGAAATAGCATAAAAATCAAAAGGGGAAAACCTCTAAGCCAATATTTTGTCCATTTCAAACTAGTGGAGTCGTCAATCTATCCTTTAATCATGGAGTCACCAGGTGAATAATGCACATCTTTGAATGTGTCTGGTCTATGTTCACCATAAAAGGCCAGATCCTAATGTTGTCATTCCCCCAGAGAAATTCTCAAGATGAGAAAGTAGTTGTTGAAAACCTTCTCGAGAAAGCTCCTCTGGGTCAACTTTCAGGTGTGTTAAAAGTATCCACTACTAATACAGTGAAGTGGAAACAGTGGATTCGCCAGGTGCATAGTTGCAATCTTTGATGTACTAGGTTCTGATGTACCCTCAGAACCATTAATCTTTGTCGTTCAATCCCAGGGAAAATATTCAATTTCGTCCTCGACAGTGGCGTCAGAAATGTTAGCACCAGAAGTCACCTCTAGATTTCGGCAGAGGTAAGCTTGATACCCATCAGTTTTATATGTCACAATGAATGGATAAGGGTGGTCGAATGGGCGCAAACCCAAGAGAATATAGCTTTAACTCAGAATCTTGGACCAAGAAAAGCATAAGAAAGTGAGGTCTTGATCTAACTCCAGTCAGGAAGTTGAGTTTAAAATGAGCAGAGGGAAGACTTGGTGAGAAAATATAAGAGTCTTCTATGGATATCCAGTCTTCCAGCAGTCTAGGGAAGAAAATCTTTAGGAACAAGATCCTCTTGGACTCTAAGTTTGAGACACTAAGATATGCCTAAATAACACAGTTATAACAGCACGATGATCAAACCTACATCACAATGCTATTGTAACAGCTCGACTGGATCCTCCAATTCTGAGCTACTTAGTGTAAGAGGGAAAATATAACACAGGAAACTGATTAAAAATGGTGAAAATATTGCAGTGATCAAACCTACATCACAACAACATAACTACCCTCGACTGGATCCTCCAATTCCGAGTGTCTTAACCCAGTGTTTACAAAGAGATAGAAATAAGTTGACTTTCATTAAACAAGAAGTCTCAAATACAAATACATAACCAGAGGAACTAGTGCTTCATCAAAACTTTACAATACTAGAGCCTAGCTCAACCATCGACCATCACAAAGTATCAAAACGACTCTTATATACTCAGAGCCACTCACCATTGAAAACAGAGGAGTGGTTGAGTCATTACGTTCAAATATTTATGTGTGCATGATCTTTTTGTAGACTGTGCACGCAGTATCTTGTCTTAAATGGGCTCAGATCAGCATGGCTCTTGCAGGGAAACCTATACGCAAGGGTGCCACGAGCTGACTGCTCCATACCTTCCAAGCCTTCCATTTATGGATTGAGCCAAGGTTTCAACCACCTTCTCAATTTACATTAACTTCTTTTCCCCGGAGAGTGGCCGAGATGAAATGCTCAGGGGACAACCATGTGCCTTCTCTCCAAGGCTTGGAGGCTAGCTTCCCTTTCTTCTGTATCCACCCTCAATGTAACCCAGGGCCATGACCCTGCACCTATCTTCAAAGGCATTTCGACATTTTGCATTTTGGGGGTTTTTATATGGCTCACCTTCGGATTCCTAGATCCCCAAAACCGCGAAATATCTTATCTAACCGACGATCAAATCTGCTCCACAATCAACGGTTGTGATTCTTCTCCTGGACCCTGAATTATTTCCCTATACACAACTAGGGTCAGCTGCTTCTCCTAAACCCTTATTTCACATGACCACGGGTCGCGACCTGGCACCTATCTCCAAAGGCGTTTCAGGATTTTAGTTATCAGGGATTCCCACATGCTAAGCTTCAGAATTCCCGACACGCGATTTTACGAAATCACCCACCCAAATCAACAGTTGGATCTGCCTTAAAATTGATGGCCAGGATGATTCCTCGAAGGCCCCAAGTCACCAGCTCTACACGATGGGTGCCAACCTCCTTTCTTGGACCTGCTCGCCACACAATCAGGGGCTATGACCATGGGCCCAAACTTCCCAAGGCGTTTGGGACTTTGCATTTTGGGAGTTTTCACTCCTCTTCATCTCCAATGTCCCGATCCGCGAACCTATGAAATCATTTATCTACTTCCATGTGCTCCGCTAGTTGGACGGCTCAAATCTATTTTGCAATTTCGTATTTCACGAAAATTCCTTGGAGCTCATTTCAAAACCCCCGAAACCCGATTCCATGAAATTGTTCAATCAGCTTCCACTTGTCCCCACTGGATCAGATAGACCAAATCTTTCCTTTAATCAATGGCTGTGATATTTTCGCGATTTCACATTTCACGAGTTTTAAAGACTCTGCTCTCGGACTTTCCCGACTGGCGAAATTATGACTCTTCCTGACGTTATTCCTCATGTAACTCTATGATCGTGATCACACGATGGTCGTCGATTTGATCTGCTTGAAGGATATTTTCCATTGAAGGGTGGTCTTGCTTGCTCACTTGATTTGAATCCATATTAAAAGATTCAAGTGTTGTGCTTGGTGCTGATGACTGCGACCTGTGTTGATCACTTGAATGACTGGCTAAGGGCTCGGGAAAACAAAAGGATCAACAATAGAGGCAAAAAAGAGAGAAAGAGAAGATCGACTTAGGGAAAACATAAAGTATTGGGGTAGATACTTCTCAGGCAAGTTGACAGGGAAAATCAAGTCGATCAAATGGATGGAGTCAAACAACAAAAAAACTAGTGAAAGGAAAACCTGCGATCGAGTCTGCAAAAGGAGGAAAAATAGGCAAAAATTACAGACCTAGGTAGAAACCACAACCCACAAGACCTTGAAAATTTTATGTGATAACAGGTGGGATGCCACCAACATCCATCTAGATCAATCCTCCCCCCTTAGTATTGTGTTGAGTTCCCCCATTAGATGAGGAAATTTGTATTGAATTTGGCCCCGGGTGATCCACTTGCGTTGGTGCAAGAGCTGCCCTGCTTTGACAACTCGATAAAGATGGATCCTTTGCTGGCAAGTGCCCTTGACCTGTTTTTCCACAATATAATCACTGGATGTCTGTTGTATGCAGTCTGGATTGAGCTCTTTTGGTGTAAGTTGTTCTTCTATCTCTGAGGTGTCCAATAATGGTGGGAAATAAGGTCGAAGGAGATCCACGTTGAACACTAAGTGCAGGCCAAGGAAAGGATGAATATTGAGCTCAAAAGAATTATCACTTGTAGCCTCGGTGATGGTGTACAACTCATAATGGAGTGGTAAAAGATTATGATGGGGTCTGGTAAGGCATTCTTTCTGCAAATGCAACCAAACTTTATCGCCCACCTGAAACTTATGTGGCACCCAGTGTTGATTATCACGCTCCTTGTACTTGTCATTGGACTTCTATAGGATATCATGAACATGTTGGTGGATGTGTTGGATCCCCTCAATGAACCGGGTGGCTTTGTCAGCTTCAGTTGGAGTATGAGATGAGTTGTCTGAGGTGACTGCAAGGGGTAGTGCAACATCTATGGAACCCAATGGTTGGAATCCAAACCCCACCTAAAAGGGGTTGTCGCCAGTTGAGATATGAAGGGATTGGTTGTAGCTATGTTGGACATAGGGAAGACTCTCATCCCATGTGTGAGGGTGCTTGTAATTATACATGTGCGATATATGCGCGATCATTCATTTTATGACCTCAATTTTTCCATCTTTCTGGGGGTGGAAGGTCGTGGATATGTTGAGCTTGGTGTCTAACAGTGACAAGATGCTCGACCATAATGTGCTGATAAATCGACTATCCCGATCTGAGACAATGGTTTGTGGGATTCTAAAATGTACCCAAACTCGTTCAAAGAAGAGCTTGGCAGTGGCCTATGTTGCAATTCTCTTCTTGCAGGTGACCAGAATCACCATCTTAGAAAAGCGATCAAGAACCACAGAAACACAATCATTTCCACGTTTGGTGGATGGGAGGCCTGACATGTAGTCCATGGAGATGGATTCCCATGGCCTGTCAGGAGTAGACAGAGGGGTGTACAGGCCATGATTCTTAGTGGTATGTTTGGAAATAGCGCAAGTAGTGTAGGACCCGATATACTTGTTGACCTCCTGTCAAAGTTTCGGCTAGTAGAATTTGTTTCTACAGCATTGCCACTATATTTTTTATGTCGAAGTGTCCTTCCACCCAACTATAGTGGGCTTCCCAAATTAAATTTGCTCACTCACTTGATGGACCACAGATATGGCCCAGACGGCACAGCATCCCATCCTAAAGATGGAAAGTAGTGACAAATATGTTTGCGCCCAACATTTGGTAGGTGGTGGCAAAGTCTGGGTCTATCTCATAGAGTTTGGTTCATCCAACGGTCTCATGGCCGCAAGAGTCTAGCATGGTGGTGAGTGTCGTGACTGGAAGTCTACTGAGGAAATCAACGATGCAGTTGGTGCTTCCCATTTTATACTTGATGTTGAGGTGGAATTTTTTCAAGTATGCGGACCACTTTTGATGGCGGTCATTCTACAATTTTTCTTGTGTCTGCATGAACTGCAATGGCTTATAATCAGTTTGGATGATTGTCTCCTTCCCAAGAATGTGATGTATCCACTAGCGGTAGTCTTGCACAATGGAGTACATTTATTTGTCATAAGTAGGGTACTTATGAACAACATATGATAGTGTCTCACTATGATAGGCCACAGGGTGGCCATGTTGAGTGAGAACGGTGCCCACATCATAGTCTAAATCATATGTCTCGATCTCAAAGGGTTGATGCAGGTCTAGTAGTGAAATTAATGGGGTTGAGCACAAGTGTTGCTTCAAATCATTGAATTATTATTGTTGGGACTGTCCCCACACAAATTTATCCTTGCCACCACTCGTGGTTACTTGGCTAAAGGCCCATGCAATATGGGAGAATCCCAACATGGACCTGCGGTAGAAATTGGAAAGGTCCAAGATGCTCTGAAGCTTAGTGAGTGTGGTTGGGGTTGGTCAGTCATGTATGACTTGGATCTTAGTTGGATCCACATGTACGCCATGATGATCAGCGATGTAGCCCAAGTAATGGACCATGTCCATGCCGAAGGATCATTTTTCCAAGTTGGTGTATAGCTTGTGTTGTCGCAGGGTGTGCAGAACCTGATGAATATGCTGCAAGTGTTATGCCCAAGTCTTGTTGTAAATGAGAAATTTGTCCAAATACACCACTACAAAAGTATTGATGAATGGTCACAGGATATCTTCCATCATACTCATGAAAGTGGTTGGAGCATTTGTCAAACTAAAGGGCATGACCAACCATTCAAAAAGACCTTCCTTTGACTCGAAGGCGGTCTTCCATACATATGTTTGTTCTATTGGGACCTAGTGACAACCATACTTCAGATCAATATTACTGAAGTATTTGGCCCATGTGAGCTGATCAAGGAGGTCGTTGATTCAGGGAATCGGGTACTGGTTTCTAACTATGATTTTATTGAGGGCCCGGTAATCAATGCAGAGCCGTCAGGTTCCATATTTCTTTTGTACTAGCATGATTGGGCTCTCGCAAGGTGATGAGTTGGGACAGACGTGCCCATTATGGAGTAGTTCTTGTATTTTCTACTTGATTTCCTCATTCTCTAATAGAGAGCGGCGGTAGAATCTCTGATCTAAAAATGAAGAAGACTTGAAAAACTTGAAAAATTATTGCAAGTGAATGTTATGTGTTTAAAGAAATAGGATCAGTTTGCAACACATAAAATAAAGGATTACTTATGCAAATTACACATAGACAGCAGCGTAAACATTGAATATAAACACATAAGCACAGCAATTGATAAAGGAGTTCACCCCTCTTATGGGCTACATCTCCTGGTCCAGCTTCCAATGGATCATTATTATTAATTGCTCAAAAAGTGCTCAAAAATATGTCTTACAATGCTCAAACTGACAAACTGACTGCTCCAATGGCTTCCCAGCGTCCCAAAACCCCTGTCTGGGCTCTTTCGGCACCTCAATCGGTCGAAAAGTGAAGAAGTTAGGCCTCCTGGAAGTCTCCCTCTTCAAGCTTGTTGTCTCTGGTTCTACAATTTGCACCCCCTTTGAATGAACCTGGCTCACACACTCTTTTAAGCACAAAAAACGCAGCAACGGGTGCAACCACGCCAACGGTGCAAACCGTAAGACGGTTAAGGGTGCTCCAACCCCTAACCATCTCAGCACCTGGGCATATGAGAGCATATGACCACGCGCTAGGCAATGGTGGTTAGGTCGTTACCAAACCGTGCAACTAACCCCCGCGCTCCAAGTCATATGGCACACGTTTATATGACCAAGGGTTAAGTTTCAAATCGCGCATGCATACCAAACGATCGACTATATTACATATAACATGGTCATATGTTGTGGAATGAAACCACAGGTCGGGGCTAAGCCCCGGCCTGCCCCCCTTTCCATTAGTTTAAATATATGCGCGTTGATATATGAAACAAGGAACAAAGGTTGACATGGTGGTTAGCGGAAGGTTGTGAAGTCTTTTCATAGTAGGGGAGGTCCGGGGGTCGAACCCCACAGATTCCCATTACATTTTATATAACAACATAAACCAAATAATGAGGGGGACACGTGGCACCCATGGATTGGGCCACGTGTCCTCATATCATTTGCCACCAACCGGACACGTTTCAACACCCGAATCGCCAACAATCAACCAATAAAAAACTGCCACATCATCATCATACGGTCTGTATGGCCCTGCCACGTCAGACCGTACGGACTGTACGGACAGGTACAGCCAGCATCAAATTTTTGATTGTTTGGCTTGGCGAACAGATCACGATATATTCTTCATACGGCGTCCATTTGACAAAGTAAATATACCGCCGGAATAAGAAAGACGAGATGGACGCAATGGCACTATTTTCGTCACATTCTGAGCACTTTGAAAATTGAGCAAAATTTGATCCCCTGATCACACCTCCCCATTGGGAAGCTTTTGGACCTCCAAAAGACTATCTCAGTCTATGTGAAGATGAGGGTATAGTTC
>ML804136.1:46952-75882 GCA_009831015.1 Picea engelmannii
GTTTATATGCCAATGGATAAAATTGTTTTTTAATTTCTATAATGAAATCATTCCAAGAAAGCAAAATTTTTCCATTCTTTTTCATTTCTTCCTGTGTCTTAGATTCCCACCAAATAAGTGTTGAACCATCTAATATTAATGAATCTAGCTGAATTTTGGTTTCATCATCTTGAATCTTTTGTATTCTAGAATAGACTTCAATTTGACGTATCCAGTTATCTAACTTTTCAGCGTTAACTTCTCCATTATAAATTGGCAACTCAAATTTTATATCAAGCTTTAATGAAGGAATTTGCGAAGGAGTTTTACCATGCCCATTCGGAAGATGTTTCGAGCTGGTAGAAGAAGAAGAAGAAGAAGAAGATGGAGGAGGAGAGGGTGGTGGAGAAGCACCATTCCCTCCATTTCCGCCTGGAGTCTTGTCACCACCGCCTCCCTTATGCATTGAAGGGTTGGAGCCTTCACCCTACGACATTATGTTCTGTTCCATCATGACCTTCAGCATATCTCTCAATTGTATGATAGTCTGCCTGAAATCTTCCTCTTCAGCCGGAACACGTTCATGATCTTCTGCATGAGCCATGCTTGGTGAAAGTCTCTCTGAAACTTGCGGTGAATGAAACTGCTTCCTCCTTGTCGGATAAGAACTTGGCTCCACAAGTTGACCTTCTCCTCTTGTGAGTTTCAACCTTGTGAGCATCAGAAACAAAACTTGCAAACAATCAAGTCTTCAAAACCAGTGCTATGATACCAACTTGATCTAAAAATGAAGAAGACTTGAAAAACTTGAAAAATTATTGCAAGTGAATGTTATGTGTTTAAAGCAATAGGATCAGTTTGCAACACATAAAATAAAGGATTACTTATGAAAATTACACATAGACAGCAGCATAAACATTGAATATAAACACATAAGCACAGCAATTGATAAAGGAGTTCACCCCTCTTATGGGCTACATCTCCTGGTCCAGCTTCCAATGGATCATTATTATTAATTTCTCAAAAAGTGCTCAAAAATATGTCTTACAATGCTCAAACTGACAGACCGACTTGTCCAATGGCTTCCCAGCGTCCCAAAACCCCTGTCTGGGCTCTTTCGGCACCTCAATCGGTCAAAAAATGAAGAAGTTAGGCCTCCTGGAAGTCTCCCTCTTCAAGCTTGATGTCTCTGGTTCTACAATTTGCACCCCCTTTGAATGAACCTGGCTCACACGCTCTTTTAAGCACAAAAAACCCAGCATCGGGCGCAACTGTGCCAACAATGCAAACCGTAGGACGGTTAAGGGCGCTCTAGCCCCTAACCGCCTCGGCACCTGGGCATATGAGAGCATATGAGCGTGCGCTAGGCAATGGTGGTTAGGTCGTTACCAAACCGTGCAACTAACCCCGGCGCTCCAAGTCATATGGCACACGTTTATATGACCAAGGGTTAAGTTTCAAATTGCGCGCACATACCAAACGGTCAGCTATATTACATATAACATGGTCATATGTTGTGGAATGAAACCATGGGTCGGGGCTAAGCCCCGGCCCACCCCCCTTTCCATTGAATACAACAATCAAGTTTAAATATATGTGTGTTGATATATGAAACAAGGAACAAAGGTCGGCATGGTGGTTAGCGGAAGGTTGTGAAGTCTTTTCGTAGTAGGGGAGGTCCGGGGTCGAACCCCGCAGACTCCCATTACATTTTATATAACAACATAAACCAAATAATGAGGGGGACACATGGTGCCCATGGATTGGGCCATGTGTCCTCATATCATTTGCCACCAACTGGACACGTGTCAACACCCGAATCGCCAACAATCAACCAATAAACAATTTCCACATCATCATCGTACGATCTGTACGGCCCTGCCACGTCATACCGTACGGACATGTACAGTCAGCATCAAATTTTTGCATGTTTGGCTTGGCGAACAGATCGCGATATCTTCTTCATACGGCGTCCATTTGACAAAGTAAATATACCGCCAGAATCAGGAAGACGAGACGGACGTAATGGCACTATTTTCGTCGCATTCTGAGCACGTTGAAAATTGAGCAAAATTGGATCCCCTAATCAATCTCCCATTGAGAAATGGTGCTTCTGGGGCCAGATCGATGGGGTACTTGACCTAACAGTGTAGAGGTACCTTGATAGGTGAGGAGAAGATATCTAAGTATTCTTCCATGACCTTATCGACTTGATTATGCTATGTGGAGAGGTCGGTCGCGGAGACCCTGGATGTGATTGCGATCTTTTGCTTATTCTGAGAGCGAATCACAAAGAAGACAAACTTATTCATCTGAGAGATGACCTTCCTGCATTTCTTGGCAGAGATCAAGGAAATAACACTAAGTGGGACTGCTTCGGGTATCCTATACAATTTCTTGTTCAAAGTAATAATAACACTGTGAGGCCTGGACTCATATATAGCATGGTGTTTCCATAAATATGGTTGGCCCAAAAGAACATTACAAACTTCAAGAGGGGCAACATCACACCATACCTCATCTTTGAAGGGATTTATGCCCGATGAAAGGCAGCATTGGTGGCTAGCATGGATTTCTCTTCCTTGGCGGAGCCATCCGATGATGTAGGGTTGTGGGTGCGGCGTTGTCAGTAGGGCTAGTCGCTTGACAACCTCTGCTGAGATGAGGTTCTTCTGGCTACCACTATCAAAGATGAAGTGAAATGGGATACCCTTCACCCACATCTGTGAATGAAAAAGGCACTCGCCTTCCTCTGGCTCGTCTGGTTCACCGGGTTGGAGCTTGGTGGTCGCAATGGTTGCACTGTGTTATGCATCAATGATCTGTCTCTGCCTTTCTAGTTCAGACTCAAAGTCGAAACTTGCATCTGATTCATAGACTTTTAGCTAAGCCATGAGTGACTTCTTTGAGCGGCAATCAACAGTGTTATTCAAGGGGCTCTTATGGAAGTCGCACCACTTCCTGGTATCTTTCTTTGTCTTTTCGGTGTCCTTCTTTACTTGCGGCATGGAATGGTTGTCCTGAGGTGGTCCGTCATTGCTCTGTCCTTTGTTCTGCGGGTTGGGGCCGCCCTTTCCTGGCTTTTGCTGTGAGGGGTTCCCAAGCCCAAATTGTCGTGTCTTTTGTTTGATCTTCTGCTCGATTTTGACGGCATATATGTAGCCTGCACCCAAGGATGAGATGTCCAGAAACTCTATTTCATCCTCTATGTATCTATGCATATTGGTTCAATACTTGAGCACCAAATGTCACTCAGAATCTTTGATACCCAGCTTGGTGCGCAAGGTATGGAAGATATTTGTGTACTCGGGCACTGCTTGGTCTCTTTCCTGCCGCAGTGTGGCCCATTTGTATACAGTTTGGCATAACTTCCAACAGGGTATTATTGTTCCTTAATAGCATCCTTGAAGGACTCCCAGGTGACTACGACTGTAAATAATGAGGGTTCCTTTGTTTCTTTCTACTCACAGAAAGTTTCCCACCAATCTTTGACATTGGGAATGGATTTGAGGAGCGCAAAATTAATCTTTTCTCTATTCAAGAAGTTATGGACAGAGAAATACTCTTCTAACAGATTCAACCATTTATCTATAGCATCTGCGTCTATCTGAACTTCAAATATAGGAATATCGAAGTTGATTTGTACCTTGAAGGTGGAAGCGCCTCTGTTTGAGGAAGATGCGTCACATGTTGGTAGTCATCAAAGGATTTGTGAAAAACTATCCATAATCTCGTTCATCTGTTGTGTCAGGGATTCCTCGAGCAAAATTTTGAAGAGATCTCTTGTCCCGTCATATTTCTTTTCTCCCGCCATGAGAGGTCACTAGGGTGTGCGAGAGATTTTGTCCTCAAGAGAAACAGGCTCGAGACCCAATTCTTTGTACCTTGACTTCGTTGGGGACATGCATTAAGAACGACAAGAAGAAGACCGCTCTGATACCACTGATCCATATTTTATGAGCAGAATGAAATGAATACAGACTATTATCAAAATATGCTTAACACAGAATAACAGATATACAGTAAAATCAGTTTCTATTCAATAAGGAAATAAACTGAAACTGTAAAATGCAGCAGAAAACAAGCTTGCTAGAATGGTGGCGGCTTATCTCTGAGAAGAGATGTGACAACTGCACTCATTCACCAGAAGATGATTACAATGAGGCTCTCAAGGCCCTTTTACAATAAACAGGAATGTCAAAAACCCTAGACATCCAACAACTTAACCCTAGGAGATGAAGCGCCAAAAGTCATGTGGGCCTCGTTTGGGTAAGAGGACTACACATGTTGCATGTGGCAAGCCCTACATATGTTCACTGTGGCAAGCCCTAAAAACGTTGTTTAGGGCCTCAAAACGGCCCCGAAAGTCAGGGACCCGAAAACTAGGAAAATACTATCGAACTGGAAAACTGCCAAAACTGCATAAAAAGCGAACAATAAAAAATACCTTATCATTGACGCAAATTCAAAGTTGAGATTCAAATTCAATGCTCAGTTTTGCTAGTGTGATCTGGTGCAATCAAACCAAGTGTGATCTGATCACTTTAGATGTGTTCGATCCATATAGTCAATTTGATAGTAGAGACAGAGCCCCCAATACGAAGCATTTGAAAAATGGCCTCTAATCATTCTGAACCCTCGATTTGATCTTTACTCCACTGATCTTCTCTTTCTCATGCTCCAATATTTGTGTTAGTCGTGGTCTATTGCAGTCCTTCTAGCCTTTGTTCTTCATCCTTTGAAAGGAAACTCAAGCACCAAAGTTACATGTTGCACAACGAGCTCTGAACGTAGAGTGTTTTCGTCCAAAATTGTTTGCTAGATTCTCATGTTAACTCGATCACACTCCGCCCATGAAGCCGCTATTGCACTTCTCCAAAAAAGTTCAACCTCGTGTGGTGTTGCTGCAATTTGGAACACGTTAACACAACATGAACAGTCCAAGCTTCTCCGCATCACCACCTTTACACAATGACAATTAGATCTCAAACCCAATTTGGCATTACTGGATAAAAATAGGTTCATTGAATATCAAAACAACAACAGGTTCCATTGAGCAACCAATTCATAATCGCAAACAACTAGCATGTGCACTCTCGAGCAACAAAAATAGCGCTGACTATACACCAGGAAATTGCCTAACAATTCTCTTTATCAATTTGTAAATTAATTGAGCCATCGATCTTCATTTCCATTTTTTGGCTAGTGAAATGAGGTCAAATCTTCTTGGAGGCGGTGAAAAGAAAATAGAGGACATGTTGAAGCTAATCTCCTGAGCTCTTGCTTGGAAACAATGTGGTTGCAGATCTGTGGCTAGGCTCTACACATTTGTGACTAAAACAAAGCCACTTTCAGCTCGATCTAAAGCCATGTACACCAATCCGTTGAAAAAAATTGGAAGAAGTCAGCCTAACAATACCAGAAACGATTTCCAGAACAAAATGCATTGGACCACTGTGCAACAGTTTTGCTTAGATTATTTTCTTAGAACAATTGCTTCACATTTAGGCGCCAGATTGAATATCTCATGGCATGATAGCGAGTGTAGATGGTATATTATGAGTTGTGTCTATTGAGACCGTGTTGTTCAACTCCCATACTTATAATCACAGATCCCGTTCAAAAAAGATCGCAGATTGCTAGAGGAAATTGATAGCAACAGAGGCAAGCTTGACTCATATCTACCATGCAGATCTATAACTTAGACCCGATAGCAAACAATTAGAAGAGATTTAGGATACCTTCGGAGGTGGTGGCTTCGTCAAGAAAAATTATTTTGCAGATCTAATATCCAAGGCTCGTTACTTATATTTCCTTGGCATTGTTGAATATGTCAACAAATTTTCCAGATTCTGTAGATATGAATAGATTTAGTGGAGCTTATTTTGTAGTAGTCTGTTTAACCAAAATTACCAATTTAGTATGAACGCATAAGTTTAGAAAATAGTTATGTAACTAATCCAATTCTGTTAATTATTTATGTAGGCTGGTAGAGGTAGACAGGAGAGTGAGTTTGTAGTAGTCTGTTTAACCAAAATTACCAATTTAGTATGAACGCATAAGTTTAGAAAATAGTTATGTAACTAATCCAATTCTGTTAATTATTTATGTAAGCTGGTAGAGGTAGACAGGAGAGTGAGTGTGCTGTTGTAATCTTCAAGATCTGAATAATAAGATAAAGGTGTCTTATCATTATTTATGTAAGCTGGTAGAGGCAGACAGGAGAGTGAGTGTGCTGTTGTAATCTCCAAGATCTGAATAATAAGATAAAAATGTCTTCGCTTGGTGGATGTAGCCCAATATTTGTGTAAACCACTTAAATCTCTGTGTTTTATAATCTGTGTGCTTGGTAAATGTAGCACAATATTTGTGTAAACCACTTAAATCTCTGTGTTTTATAATCTGTGTGATTGTGTTTTTTCCGCATTTACAATTTTAACCGGTGGTATCAGAGCGTGAGGAGGCCGCAGACTGGAAGAAGGCCGCATGTTGAGGTTGTTAACTGAAGGAGCAAGATCCTGGTAAATCGTGGTAAATTCAAAACAAGGAAGCAGCAGCAGCCGGGCGCGACGTCTACTGCTGCGTTGAGATCACTGTGTTGGAGAGGCTGCGTGGGTTGCTTGACGGGAGCGCTACTCACCAAGTCAGCTCTGCGCTCTCCTAGTGGAGGGAGCGCCGATCTCCAAGAAAATTATTTTGCATGGTATGGTGTAAAATGTGAGTTTGTCTTATTATGCACGGTCGTGAGGTGAATGTTTCAAGTATAAACAATTCAATAAGGTGGAGGAATTAAAATCTAAAGGGTTGACTCTTCAGCTTTATAATTTAATATTGTATGCATAAAACAAAGGTGGATGTTTTTTTTAAGTGAATCTTTTTAATAAAAGATTTTTATTAAACTTTTTTTATATATTATTAAAAGGTTTTTTGGATTAAACCTTTTTAAAATTATTGTTCAACATTGAGTAAGATTATTCTTTCATATAAAGCTTTGGTTATTATAAGTAGTGGTGTTTTTTGGAATTTTTCTTTTTGTTAATGGCGAAAATTCAGAGTGTCAAATTCGAAATCGAAAAGTTCAATGGCAAGAACAATTTCGACATTTAGAAGGTTAAGATGCACGATCTGCTCGTGCAACAAGGCGTGGTGAAGGCGCTTTTGGGAAAAGCAAAGCAACTTGCGACCATAACAGATGAAGACTAAGATGAGATCGATGCGAGAGCACTGAGTGTCATACGTCTGTGTTTGGCTGATGATGTTCTATTCAACATTGTCTCGGAGAAGACAGCAGTTGATTTATGGACGAAGCTGGAAAGCTTGTATATGACGAAATCCTTGACCAACAGGATCTTCCTGAAAAGGCAATTGCACAGTTTGTGCATGAAGGAAGGTACGAAAATAGTTGATCATTTAAATACTTTTAATACTCTTTTAGTCCAGTTGGATAGCATGGGAGTAAAATTTGAATCTGAAGATAAGGCAATTACATTATTTTGTTCTTTGTCCGCGTCATGGGATCACTTTGTTACCTCTATTAGTTTTAGTTCAACATAAAGTATTGAGTTTGATATATTGTTGGAGCTTTACTGTCTGAGGAAACAAGGAAGAAAACCAATTCAAAAACCTCTACATTTGAGGCGATGATGGTCAGAGGCAGACCTAAAGAAAGAGGACACGGTCAGAGGGATTTCTCTCGGTCAAAGTCGAAGGGAAAAAAGAGCAATCTTAAGTGTTGGTTTTGTGGCAAATCTGGACACCTGAAGAAGAATTGTTGGAAGAGACAACAAGCCTCCAAAGAAGACCCTCCAAAAGAGACAAAGGAAGCAAACGCAACTGAAACAGGTTCAGGTATGGCTGATGAAGTTTTATCAATTAGTATTGGTTCACGTCATGATCAACGGTGGTTATTAGATTATGGTGCTTCAAATCACATGTGTCTTCATAGACATTGGTTTGTTACTTACCAGTCTATAGATGATGGAATACTTTACATGGGAAATGATATATCATGTAAAGTTGTGGGAATTGGTAGCATTTGAATTAAGATGTTTGATGGAACTATTAAAATACTAACTGATGTGAGACATGTACCTGAGCTTAGGAAAAACCTAATTTCTCTGGGAGTCTTAGACATTGGAGGATATAAGAGTATTGTTCAAGGTGGAGTTATGAAGGTCTACAAAGGAATCCTACTGGTTATGAAAGCGAAGAAGGTTGGTAACATGTTTATGTTAGAAGGAAGAACTGAGTCAGATTATGCGATAGCGGTATCTGAAAATGACGATGATTCTGTTCAACTGTGGCATCAATGGTTGGGCCATATGAGCGAACAAGGATTGAAGGTATTATCTGATCATAAGTTACTTCCTAGTCTAAAGTCTTTAAAGTTAGATTTTTGCAAGCATTGTATTTATGGAAAATAGAATAGGCAGAAATTTAAAACCGGAAGACATGCCAGTGAGGGAATCCTTGACTACATCCATTCTGATGTTTTGGGACCATCCCCTACTATTTTGTATGGAGGATCATCATATTTTGTAACTTTTATAGATGATTTCTCTACGAAGGTGTGGATCTATATGTTGAAAAGAAAGGTTGATGTGTTTATTGTTTTCAAGCAGTTTAGAGATTTAGTGGAAAAGAGCACCAGTAGGTCCATTAAATGTTTAAAAATTGATAATGGTGGTGAATTTACGTCAATGGAATTTGAAAACTATTGCAAGGAGTTTGGGATTGATAGGCATAAAACCACTGCCTATACTCCTCAGTAAAATGGAGTTGTTGAACGCATGAACATGACTCTTCTAGAAAGAGCAAGGAGTATGCTAAGTAATGCCAACTTGCAGTAGGAACTGTGGGCAGAAGAAGTAACTACAGCTTGTTATCTGGTGAATCGATCACCATCAACAGCAATAGAGTGCAAAATTCCTGAAGAGGTATGGAAAGGTCACCCTTGTAATTATTCTAATCTTAAATTTTTTGGTTGTGAAGCCTATGCTCTAATTCCAAAACATCAGTGTTCTAAATTAGATCCAAAATCAAAAAGGCTTATCTTTGTTGGATATGGTGATGATATTAAGGGTTACAGGTTGTGGGATCCTACTGCCCACAAGATCACCATTAAATAAGATGTAATATTTGATGAATCATTTCTCATCAAATCAGATGTAGATGTTCAAATGAAACAGGAAGAAGTACCTAAGTATCAACAGATTCAGTTTGAAACCAGTTCAAATACAGATGAAAGTGAACATGAACAAGTTTATGAATATGTTCATGAAGAGTTTCCTGCAGAGGAAGACATGGTTGATGATAACAATCAACAAAATGTGGATGAGCCACAAACTTCCCTAAGGAGATCTACGCGGGTTAGAAATCCTCCAAGAAGGTATGATGATTTTGTTTCGTCGGTTTCTTTAAGTACTAATGATGATGAACCTTTGCGCTATCAGGAAGCTGTGAAGGGTTCTAACAATGATAAGTGGAAAGAAGCAATGAAGGACGAAATGAAGGCATTAGAGAGGAATGCCACATGGGACCTAATAGAACTTCCAAGAGACAGAAAAATTGTAGGTTGCAAGTGGGTCTACAAGATGAATAAGGGTGTTGATGATAAGGTGGAAAGATACAAAGCAAGGCTGGTTGCGAAAGGATATTCTCAGAAAGAAGGTATTGACTTTCATGATATTTTTTCACCATTTGTTAAGTCTGTTTCAATTTGAATTGTGTTAGCATTAGTTGCATTACTTGATTTGGAATTGGAGCAGCTAGATGTTAAGAATGCTTTCTTACATGGAGATTTGGCTGAGGAAATTTACATGGAACAACCTGAAGGGTTTGTTCAGAAAAATAGTAAGAAAGTTGTTTGCAAGCTCAAGAAATCATTGTATGGTCTGAGGCAGTCGCCCAAACAATGGTACAAGAAATTTGACTCTTTCATGGTGAGCCAGAATTATACAAGGAGTGAGTATGATCATTGTGTCTACTTTAAGAAATTGAATAATGGCATATTCATTATCTTAGTATTGTATATTGACGATATTCTTTTAGCAAGCAAAAGCATAACTAAGATCAACAGGTTAAAGGCTCAGATGGCTAGGACGTTCGATATGAAAGATCTAGGAGTAGCAAGGCATATTTTGGGCATGGAGATATTCAGAGACAGGAGGAATGGTAATCTTTGGTTGTCACAACAAAAGTATGTTCAGAAGATACTTTTGAGGTTTGGTATGAATGATGTGAAACCAGTTTCAGTCCCTTTGGCTTCCCATTTTAAGATTTATTCAAGTTTATGTCCTAGTACAAAAGAAGAAAAGGAACATATGTCTCGAATATTATATGCTAATGCAGTAGGAAGTTTAATGTATGCGATGGTTAGTACAAGGCCAAACATTTCACATGAAGTTGGGGTTGTCAGCGGGTATATGGAAAATCTAGGTAAAGAGCATTGGGTAGTAGTGAAATGGGTGCTTCGGTATCTGAGGGGCACAAGTGATTATTGTATCACCTATAACAATGGTCGTGAGTTAGTCTGTGGATATATTGATTCTGATTTTGCAGGTGATTTGGATAAGAGAAGGTCGACTTTAGGGAATGTATTTACTCTTGCAGGTGGAGCTATTAGTTGGATGTCAAAGCTACAGAACAATGTTGCTTTATCCACTACAGAAGAAGAATATGGCGTTGCTTCACATGCTTGTAAAGAGGCAGTTTGGTTGAAAGGTTTGTTTGGTGAGTTTGGAAGGCCAAAGTGTTATTCACTTGGCTAAGAATCCAGCCTATCACAGTAAAACAAAACATATACCTATCAAGTACCATTTTGTAAGATAGATCATTGATGAAGGTGGAATCTCTCTTGAGAAAGTGCATACAAAAGAGAACTGCGCAGACATGTTCACAAAACCGGTATTGTTAGAGAAGCTACGATGGTGCTTGTCTTCTCTTGGCTTGCAGAAAAGTGATGAACAAAATAAGGAGCAAGGTATCAGGTTAATTGCTTTCAAGGTGGAGATTGTTGAATATGCCAATGAATTTCCCAGATTCGACAGATATGAGCAGATTTAGTGGAGTCTATTTTGTAGTAGTATGTTCAACCAAATATACCAATTTGATATGAACGCACAAGTTTAGAAAATAGTTATGTGACTAATTTAATTATGTTCATTATTTATGTAAGCCCATAGAGGCAGACAGGAGAGTGAGTGAGTTGTTGTAATCTCCAAGATCTTAATAATAAGACAACTGATGCCTTCGCTTAGTGGACATAGCCCAATGTTTGGGTGAACCACGTAAATCTTTGTGTTTTATAATCTGTGTGATTGTTGATTGTTTTTTCCCCGCATTTACAATTATAACAAGCATATGTGTAATGTATTCAACTCATTTATCCTCCTGTAGAAAAGCATGGCTTCTTCCCATAATTGTTGGATCCACTTTATTGCTTGTAACAAATATTTATCGTGAACCAATGAGAGATATCATTGTATTATTACACTTCACTTTTCATGGGAAAACTATCATGCCCTTAAGATCATAAGATCTTTGAAATCTTGTTAAAAAATAAAGCAAAAGCAAGACAAATACGAGACAAGAAATGGGTGGAAAAGTCTTTAAGCTATTATCTATTACTCATTAAATTGATCTCGTGATATGAATTTATAGTACATAGATAATACCACTTCTAAATATAGATCTAGATGTCACCAACAACTTATCAATGGATCATGACAACATCTCATCAATAGATAAGGTTTACAACTCATATCAATGTATAGGGACTCGTAGTCTAACAATATAGAATAGTCTTTGGGCTTTGTTTGTTGTCACTCTCCAACCTCTCCAACTCGATTTGTAGAATTTGGTGCCTCACTCTCCCACCTCTCCAACTCGATTTGCAGTATTTGGTGCCTCACGAAAGTTGTCTCCTTTCTTTTGTCTTCGTCATCCTCTTATATCTTTCTTCTTTATCTATTTGGTGCCTCACAAAAGTTGTCTCCTTTGTTTTAGTCTTCTTCATCCTCTTATATCTCTCTTATTTATCTCACTTTTTTTTCAAAGATAACCACCGTGAAATCCTCCTCGAGCATTCTATTTACTAACCCAGTTGTAACTGACACAGTTATTGATTAGGTGTAACAGTTTAATAGTTTGAATTCTTTTTGGGTCACCACACTTGATACATGCATTATCTCATCTTCTTTACACATCACCTTTATGCACCACGCCATGTTTTGTCCATATGGATACTTCACCCCTAATCCTCCACTCTATTCAACCTTTTGCACTACATTTCCAATTATCTATTGTGCCAACTTTATCTCACATTGTTGTGCATTTCCTTCAATGGTGCAATTCTCCCCAATTTTTTCCCATCTTCTTCACAAACTTCACCCATAGTGATTTTCATACTTTTCACTTGTCTTACACAATCATTGATTTGTAAAATATCATCAATATTTCACTAGAACAATACATCACAACAAATCTTACAATATTCTAAAATCCCTTGTGTTTTACTAATATTCTAGATTTAATGTTACTAGCTTAATGCATGAAATATTGACTAAACTAAAATTGAAATGAAAGACAAAAACAAATAACAAACCATGGACACAATGAACACAAGATGTACCCTAGGAAAACCCAACTAGAAGGTGAGGTCGATAATCTATTTTTTTCTTCTCAATTATGAAATGAAAATACAAAGAAAGGGCAAGCACTCGCTATGGAGTTGTCATGAACACTATGGTTGGTATGGCTACTACATGATATTATACTTTCTCTATTTTACTTCAATATCCTACTCCTAGATGTTATGCTCAACTATGGAACAATAAATAATACAATGAGAAGAAAACCCCTTCATATCCTAGCGACCTAGTATTTAACATAGCTAGATAGTCATTTGGGGTTACGGTTAGGGTTTTTGAAAGCTTAAACCCCCAATTAATGTTAGGGTTTTAGAACCTCTAGAATATTCTTGAAAATCCATGCGTGACTAGCTCCACATGTGTGAGTAATGGGAGCTAATGTGACATACACTCAATACCATAGTGGTCGTCAACAGGATAAGTCAACTTGTAGGAAGCATAACTTCCACATACGAACTCTGATTGAGGTGATCTTCATGTAGTTAGAAATCTCTCGAAGTGTAGAAAAACCAAGAGGTTAGAGCTAAGCTTGTAATTTTTTACCCAAAAAATGGTCATTTAAGCCCTCAAACGGGATCCAAAAGGTTCTCGACCCAAATCCCCAAAGTGGGACTTGCCCATAAAATGGGCCCTACAAGTCAATAGCTCCATTTTTTTCAAAAGCACCAAAATAGATGGCAAAGCATATAATGATCCATTATGGATCATACCTCCCTATTTAAGGAGGATTTTGTTACCCAAAAGTTTTCACTAAAGGAGGTGAGGAAATTTTTCCCCTACCTTCTCCCTAGAGTACCATTTGGTCTTTCCTAGAAGTTATCCTTTCAACCCATCCTTCCAAATCTCATACCCCCATTTGGTTGTTTTAGACTTCTTATGCAAAAATGTATCTTTTGTTAACTTTGCTTGAGCTTCTGGTGTTATGTCCCCTCTAGTAGGTAAGACTTTCTCATTATTTTCCTAGTCCAACATGGAAGGCTCATAGAGTTTTACATTCTCCACATTCACTATTGGGTAAATGTGCATATATGGGGGTAGACTAAGTCTGTAGGAATTATCATGCACCTTCTCCAACAATTCAAAAGGACCATACCGCAAAGCCTTAATATTCTTACTAGGACCCTATAGCCTTCCTTTGTTTAGATACAACCAAACATTGTCTCCCACCTTGAATGTTTTCTCAATTATGTGTTGATCATGTCGGGCCTTGTACTTTATGTGACTTCTTCCATGTCTCTTGTACTTGCAAATGGATCTACTTAATATTATCAATGAACTTTTCAACCTTTAATGTTTTTCATGTGGTGTATTCCCTCACTCCTCCTTGTTATCCATATGCAACTTCTAAAGGCGAAGGTGGAAAATACTCAATGCGAGTTTCAAAAGGGAACTTATTGTAGAAGTATGGATTGCTCTATTATAAGAGTGTTGAACATAAATCAAATTTTCATCCCAAGTCCTTGGATGCTTATAATTGTAATGCCTTAAAATTTGAACCAATTTCATGTTCACAACTTCTATTTACCGATTTGTCTATGGATGGAAAATTGTGTTTATTTTCCACTTGGTGTCCATGTTCTCCCAAAGTGTGATCCAAAAGGAACTAATAAATATAATATATTTATCTAATATTATGCCCCTTGGTATTCCAAAGTGCACCCAAACCTTTTCAAAGAACATGTTTGTTGCATCTTGTCCCTTGATGGTCTTTTTACAAGGCATGAGAATCCACATCTTGCTAAACTTATCAACTACCACAAATAGATAGTCATGTCCCTTCCTTATTCTTAGAAAACCACCATGAAATCAATGGTGATGATTTCCCATGGTCTAGTAGGTCCAGGTAGGGGATGGTATAAAACTTCCTTTCAGTTATTGGGCTTGTTAGTACAACACGGTATGCATCCTCTAATAAATTGATCTACATCTTCTTTCATTCTAGACCAATACGCATACCTCTATAAGTTGGCAACTATCTTCCCAACAAAACAATTCCTACAACTTTGGAGGTGTGAACATCTCTGATAAGTTATAATATTCACCTCTAGTAACATAGAGTTTTTCTATCTTATAGAGGAACCCATCTTAGATATTATATTTTGTCTTATTGTTACCTTCTTCTACATGAAATTGGCCTTGTAGTTGTTGAAATACCTCTTTAAAGTATTCATCTTATGTGTATGCCTCTTTGTATTCATAATGAGTGAAAGGCTCCATGCACATAAGACTTCCAAAATATGTGATCTTGGATGTGGGTGGGATTGAAATCATGTCTACCAAATCATTATTGGTGTCTTTCATATATTTGATGATAAGATGAAATTGTTGTAAAAACCCCATCCACTTCTAGTGTCTAGTTTGTTAAAGCTTACATTGGGCCTGCAAATATTGTAGTGGTTGGTAATAAATGTGGGTGATGGTATCCTTTCCATTAGATAGTTCTTCCATTTCTCAACAACTTGAACCAAAGTATGAAATTCCTTTTCCATTGTTGTTTGTTATGCATGGAGTGGCGCAACTACAGCTAAAAAGGATGCTATAAAATTTCATAGGAACCATGTTTCTCCAAAAAATATCCTAAATTCAATGACATTAGTAGGAGTTGGCCATTTTAGGATGGCCTCCATATTTGCAGGAATTATCTTGAGTTCCCCTCCACCAATCACATACCCTAAATACACCATGACTATTGGGTAAATTCACATTATTTATATTTTCCAATGGTTAATGATTTTTTAGTATCTAACACCTACATGATATGTGACAAATGTTCTTCCTAAGTAGAGATATAAACTAATATATCATCTAAGTATAGTATTACAAATGAATCTATAAAGGGACACAATACATCATTTAGCAAACACACAAATGTAGTTGGTACATTACATAAACCAAAAGGCATCACCAGCCATTCATATAGGCATTGTCTTGTCTTGAAGGTCGTCTTCCAAGTGTATTCTTCTCTAACTCGTACTTTGCGGTATCCCAATTTGAGATCCAACTTGGTGAAGTACTTAGCATGTTGCAACAGATCTAGCAAGTCATCGATCTTAGGAAAACGATATCGATTCTTGAGGGTTATATTATTATGTAGTCGATACACATTTTCCAAGTCCCGTCCTTATTGGGTACCATGATGATAGGTGACCAAGGTGAGGTTCTTGGTCAAATTATTCCATGCTCCAACAATTGTTGCAATAGCTTCTTCACTCTATCTTCTTCTAGGATGAACTGTCTATACAGCCAAATGGTTGGCAATGGGGAGTTAGGAAACAAATGTATCTCTTGCTCCACTTCCCTCTTAGGTAGTAACCCTTTAGGATCTTGGAACACTTCCATGTATGCCTGCAAAATCTCCTCCAACTGATGTTTCTCCTCATTAGTACATAGCTCTAAGGATGCCTTTACTTTTACTGATTCCTCTCATGCTTGATTATCTCTTAAGAAAAGCAATACAAACTTCCTACTATAACTGTTCAATTTCTTGGCTCGGTTAGCACTTACTAAAGATATCTTAGATTTACCTTTGTGTGCATTGTTGATCAACTTCAGATCCTTGATCATGCAATAATATTTTCCTCTCCTCATGAATATTTCATCCCTCGTCTACATGTAGGGTATTCTAAAGACTACACAACACATATCAAGTGGTACTACATCTACCTCCACTTCATCAATATAGTTACTCTTATAGAAAATTTGATCTTTGTTTTCTTAGTGACCCTAACATTTTCATCCTTATTTTCCCATCCCAAAGAATATGGGTGAGGATGGTCATGAAATTCCAATCCAAGTTTACTGACTAGATATTCTACTATGAGGTTGGCTTGTGAACCAAAACCAAATAGAGCATCCACATTTAACTTCTCGACATGGATTGTTAAGAACCAAATATCAATATAGCATAGAAAAACCTCAGAATAAGTACTCAACGCCTTGAAAAAGAGAGAATTTCATATAATAAGCCTCTTCGAGGGGGAAACCTCCTTATACACCACATAAATGTATAAGTACCAGATGATTCCAAATGAAAATGTCTCCTTGGTATATATAGGAGACTAGGAGGTACAATTACAACTAATGGACCCAAGCCGACATAAATAAAATAACATTACTAATGTAATATTCCCCAATTAAGGGGTAATGTGCCACTATTTAGGGATTAACATGCCCCTCCCCTTCAGACAAGTGTTATCCGCAACGCTTGAGTAATTCTAGATGCTTCTGTATAAAAGACTCATCTTCCTAAGTGGAATCTTCAGCAGGAAGTTTCCTCCACTTAATGAGATACTCTGAAATGGATCTATTCCTCAGCTGGAGAATTCTCTATTAGTGATAGCTTCAGGCTCCAATATGAGTTTTCCTTCCTCGTCAAGTTCTAACAATATAGTTTGAACTAGGATCTTGTCACCTATAACCTTCTTTAAGCATGAAACATGGAAAACTGGGTGTACTCATGAGGATGCAGGCAGCTCCAATTTGTATGCCATAGTACCAATATTTTGCAACACCTTATAAGGACCATAGTACTTTGGTGATAATTTATTATCATTCGTGTCTTGCTTGAGGGACATATGTTTGTATTGTTGTAGTTTTAAAAACACCCAATCCCCTACTTCAAAACTTCTTTCACTACGATGTTGATTTGCTTGTTGTTTCATGTGACTTTGTGCCATGGTCAGGTTGTCCTTTAAGATTTGGAGAACTTGTTGTTGATGTTCGATGTGATCTTCCACTGCTTGAACCTTAGATTTTTCTTTTAGAGAAGAAGTGATGGAAGGTGGGTCGTATCCATAGAATGCCATAAATGGTGTCATTTTTGTTGTAGTATGAAATGAAGTGTTATACCACCATTCTGCCAAGGGTAACCATTTGAACCATTGTGTTTGTTTATCAGAGACAAAGAAACGAAGGTAGCCTTCCAGAAATTTTTTCACTATCTCGGTTTGTCCATTAGATGAGGATGATAGGATGAGTTATGAGCCAATTGAGTACCCAAACAAGAAAATAATTATGTCCAAAAATGTCCAGTGAAGGTAGGATCTCTGTCACTTACAATAATATTTGGAATTCCATGTAGTTTTTGAATTGTCTCTATAAATGCGGTGGCAACTGTATTGGCTTTGAAGGGATGAGAGAGTGCACAAAAGTGTGTGTACTTGGTCAGCCTATCAACAATCACCATGATGACACTCTTTCATTTAGACTTCGGTAACCCTGTTATGAAATCCATGGAAACCTCCTCCCAACGCTGACTTGGGATGGATAATGGTTGTAAAAGACCTAGGGTCTTAATTGTTTCCACCTTATTTTGTTGGCAAACCAAACATTCTGCTATAAACCTTTGAACATCAGTTTTAAGGCCATCCCAAAAAAAATCCTTCTTAACCCTATGGTAGGTTTTCAAAAATCTCGAGTTCCCTCCTACTGGAGAGGTGTGCAATTCCAATAGTATCTTTTGTTTGAATTGGGATTTCTTACATAAATATAAGCGATCTTTGTACCATAGTAAATCATTTTTCCATGTAAATGTATCTGATGCACTGGAATCCTGCTGCAACCTTTGAATGAGAGTCCACACATTTTTTTCATTCTTCCATTAATCCCTTGCTTCTATTATCCAATCGGGTTGGATGACCGAGATAGCATAGAGAAAGGCCTCAACATATTCATCATTTCTTGAGAGTGCATCTGCTACAACATTTTTCTTCCCCTTTTTATAGATGATTTCAAAATCATAACCCAATATCTTGGTCACCCATTTTTGTTTTTCTTTTGAAGATAGTCTTTGTTCCAAGAAGTATTTAAGACTATCATGATCTGTTTTGACCTTGAAGTGACTACCTATTAGGTAAGGGTGCCATTTCTTCAATGCATGTAGTATTTACATCATTTCCTTCTCATAAATGGGTTTGTGTAAGTCTTTTCCCTTGAGTGGTTGACTTTCAAAATCCAGGGGCCTTCCTTCTTGCATTAGGACAGCACCAATGCCATTTCCCGAGGTATCACATTCCACAATAAAGGTTTCCGTGAAGTCTGGTGTGGTCAAGACAAGAGCTTTACACATCACCTCTTTAATTTGTTCAAAATCTTTAGTTACCTCTGGAGTCCATGAAAATGCATCCTTCTTAGTTAGTGTCATTAAAGGTGTTTCTATTCTCCCATAGTTTCGAACAAACTTGTGGTAGTAACCTGTCAAACCAAAAAATCCTCTAAGATTCTTCAATGTTTTGGGAATTGGCCAATCCATCACGGCCTTAATCTTGTTAGGGTCTACCTTGACACCTTCATGAGATACAATATGACCCAAATACTCTACCTCCTTCACCCCAAAGAAACATTTGGACGGTTTGGCATATAGTTGTTTCTCCTTTAGTAGTTGTAGCACCTTGTCAACATGTCACACGTGATCCTCCCAAGACTTGCTATAGCTTAGTATATCATAAAAAAATACTAAAACAAATTTTCGAACGAAGGGCTTGAAAATGGAGTTCATCAACCCTTGGAATGTGGAAGGTGCATTTGTAAGGCCAAAAAGCATGACCAAAAATTCATAATGTCCTTCATGAGTTCGGAATGTTATTTTGGGGATATCTTCTTCCTTCATTCTAATCTGATGAAACACTGAACGGAGATCCAACTTTGTGAAATTGATTGTGCCATGTAGTTCATCTAACAATTCATCAATGAAAGGAATGGGAAACTTATCTTTAATAGTGATCTTGTTGAGCTCTCTATAATCTGGACACATACGCCACAAGCCATCTTTCTTGAATACCATTACCATCGGTGCAAAGTAAGAACTTTGGCTAGGTCTAATAATGCCAGCCTCTAACATTTCTTCAACCATACACTCAATTTCACTCTTCTAGGCATAAGGGTATCTGTACGGCCTGATGTTAGGAGGAACACTCCCAGGAATTAGGTGAATATCATGATCATGATTTCGAGTGGGTGGAAGACCTTCGGGAATATCTTCAAATACTTTGGAATGCTTATCAATGATCCCTTGGAGATCTAGGGGAATAGATGGCTTAGATGTTTGAACATCTAGTGAGCATAGTTGTGCAATAACACCTTGATGCCCCTTTTTCAATAATTTTGTCATGCCATTAGAGATTATCACCTTGTTGGGTTTCCCTGTGATACCTCTTAGCTCAATTTCTTTTCCTTCCAATGAAAATTTCATGAAACGTTCTTGAAAATTAAAATCCATTGTTCCTAATGATTGTAACCATTGGATTCCTAGTACGACATCAGCACCACCCATGGGTATAGAAATCATTGGACTATTCATTACATATTTCCCCCATAGTAATATTGATCTTATTGCATTTTCCTGATTAATTGATAGTTTCTCCATCTGCAATCATTACCTGAAACTCTAGCGCTGGATATACAAAGCAGTTGAGAGCTTTGGATAATTTATAGTGAATGAAATTATGAGTACTACCAGAATCAATTAGGACTATTACCTTTTTTCTTTTTGATATATCCTTCGATCTTGAGGGTTTGAGGAGTGCTAATTCCATCCAATGCATTACACGATATCGTGGGAGTCAACTCTTCAGAAGAAATCGCTTCTACGTTTTCATCTTGAGATGGTTCTTGTTCTTGCTCTTGTTCTTCTTCCTCTTCACAATCTATGTATAATAATTTCTTCTCACCACACTTATATCCCTTATTGTACTTGATGTCGCAATTAAATCATAAACCTTTTTCTTTTCTTTCCTCCAATGGTTGAGGTGTCAACCTTGTAGGTTGAGGTGTTTTAGAAGAAGGAGCATTATTCTCTCAATAGATGTTAGGATTGGTCCTTCTAGTAGCTATAGCCATATTTTTACTTTCAACATTTCTTGCCACCCTAAATGCATTCTTCAATGATTTGGGTTCCCAAAGGCGAACCTCATGTTGAATGTTATCCTTTAAAGTTCCTATGAATACATCAATCAAGTGCTCATATAGAAGATATGTTACCTTTATATTCAATCTTTGGAAGTTCTCAATGTGCTCTGTAACTGAACCCTTTTCCTTGAGATTTATCAATTGGCTAAAGAAGGTATTGCTCCTTGTATCCTCATAGTGTGCTATCATTTCTTTCGTGAAAATTTTCCAAGTGACGAGTGATTTGCGAGAACAAAGCCATTGATACCATACAAATTGATTAGGTTCTAAATATAAAGAAGCAATTCATACCTTTTGTGTATGTGGAACATTATGTAGATCAAAGAATTGCTCCATCTGAAGTATCCATGTGATTGGGTCCTTGCCATCAAACTTCCTCATATTGATCTTAGGAACGTGGTTGGTCTTCAACCCAAAGTTGGAGTTTCTCCATTCTTGATTCAGCTTCCTTGTGTCCTCCTCATGAATTTCATGGGATACATTTTCACTTTCAGGTGTCCTCTTTATTAGGTAATTTTTCAATCCTTCCATGATCTCACTTTTTAAACCAACCATCTTAGTATCCATTATTGCCTCCAATTTAGCTTCAATTGAATCCATCATCCCTTGTAGTTCATATTTTGTCATTGTCTTCTTTTGTAATTCATTTATGTCCCTACGCATTTCTTCACCTTCATCAAGAGTCCAAGTAGGACTGTCTGGAGTCTTATTTGGTGTATAAGTTCCCTTTTTTGGTGGCATTTTGACCAAGTATCACTTTTAAACCTTGATTTTGAGGTGGTTCTTCTAGACAATCTTTCTTTTGTTGTATCTCGAAAGTTTCATCCCTTCTAGGTATGAAAATTTCTTTTTTGTAGTTCTCTGATATTTCTTCTCTACAATTCCATAGGTCTGATCAAAATTGGATGTGCCAAGTGGAATTTACGGTAACTTCCCCACAGCTTGTTGGTTTTTGGCCTTTCCAGGAGATCTCACTTGTATAGCATGCCCGGCACAAAATAATTGATATAAATTTTGAAAATTGTACTAGAAATACTATGGACTGTCCACTATCCAATGCAACCAGTCTCACTCAATTTTGATACTCTAGGAAGAAGTTATGATTTTTTTACCCGAAACACATGCTTGATACTAGTCAATAAGACTAGTCGGATACCATATCTTCCACAGGGTATATCTACAAATGTAAGATGACCCAAAAGATGAAATTTTTATCACAGATACCTTAATAATTTTTGTGAATAAACTCTGGATTTCAAGGTCTGAAACGTTACAGAAAAAAATTTATAGTAAAAATTATGCGATGGCTCAATTCAGGATGATTCCATAACCCTATCTTACACAAGCTGTATCTCTGAAAGTATAATGCCTCGGGAGCTGAAATTTTAACCCAATGTACCTTTATCCATCTACTAAATATCCTCTAAGGGGTTCCTTCTGAAACGTCATAGAAAAAACATTATAGCAAAAATTCCAAGGTGTCTCAGATGTAGCAGTGAAACCCTGAGACCTTGAGCTCTGATACCATATGTTAAGAACCAAATATCAATATAGCATAGAAAAACATCAGAATAAGTACTCAACGCCTTGAAAAAGAGATAATTTCATATAATAAGCCTCTTCGAGGGGGCAACCTCCTTATACACCACATAAATGTCCAAGTACCAGATGATTCCAAATGAAAATGTTTCCTTGGTATATATAGGAGACTAGGAGGTACAATTACAACTAATGGAACCAAGACGACATAAATAAAATAACATTACTAATGTAATATTCCCCAATTAAGGGGTAATGTGCCACTATTTAGGGCTTAACATGGATCTTAATATGGTGGAGTTTAGTCATCTCCTTCTCTTCCTTGGGATGGAGGCTACTCAAATTCACCTCCTTCTGCATTGTGGTGTAGACAATATTTTCATATACATCTAATTTTATCTCTACTTGGTTGTTTGAATCCATGGTTATGATGTTCTTCTTCTTGGAATCCTTCTTGCGATTCTTTGGATTCATCTTTGGATGTAGCTTCCAACACTTATCTTTGGTGTGGCCATTGATATTACAATGCCTGTTTGGATCATTGCACTAATGTGCAGTGGTTTTTGTCTTCTTGTCATTTTCTTTCCACTTCTTCCTTCCCTCCTTGGAAGCATATTGGTGGTCTTTCTTCTTGGAACCACTTGATTGTCCTCTATTCTTACCCATGTTCTCCATATAGTGTTCTTACACACAAACCTCATCAACTATTCATTGGTCCTCTTCATATATGATAGGGTAGAACTGGGATTTAATGAGGGCTTTAAACACCTCTCACTTAGTTACAAGGGAATCACCCTCCATCCTAAGTGTCTCTATTTGACTTTCCCACCAAGTTTGGGCATGGCCCTCTAACTTTAATAGGGAAAATAAATATTTTTCTCTTATGATATGTTATGAACACTGAAATAAACTTCTAACTGTTCCAACCATTGGTTCAACTTAACTACATCAATCTCACCTTGGTACGTATTGTTGTCCACTTTCACTTCCACTTTAAACAAAGATTGGCAAGAAGTGATGACACTAGAACTTGGTCTCTCTTTCTCTAGCCATTTTTTTGACTCCTTTTCTTGGTCTTCATTTTCTCTAGATTTCTCGTTTGATCCAACTTTTGAGTTAGAGCCACCAAACTCCTCGAAAGGTCCAAACTTATTCCCTATAGCCACCATGAGAGTGGCCATGTTGCAAGAGATTTCAATGACTTCTTCTTCTAGCTTTGAAAATCTCTCTTCTGACTCATCTCATGGAGTGATATTGTACTCATCTGCCATGGATAGGGTTTTCAAACTTTATGTCAATTCTTAGATCCTACAACTTCCCAGAAAAAATAAATAATTGATACCATATTATATCAATATGATATGTAAACTATCATGGATATTTCACTAGAATAGTTTGTCATAACAAATTATAAAATATTCTGAAATCTCTTATTATATTGTGTTTTACTTAGATTCCAAATTTAATATTACTAGCTTGACGCATGAAATATTGAATAAACTAAAATTGAAATGAAAAAGACAAGCAAATAATACACAATCCACACAGTAAACACAATATGTACACTAGGAGAACCTAATATGGGAAAAACCCAGCTAGAACTACTGAGGCCTATGATTTGTTCTTTTCTTCTCAATCATGAAATGAAAATACAAAGAAAGGTGCACTCATTATAGAGTTCTTGAGGACATTGTGGCCAATATGGTTGTTATGGGATCTTCTACTTCCTCTATTTTTCTTCAATATCCCACTCCCAGATGTTATGTTCAACTATGGAATTATAAACAATAAAATTAGAATAGAACTCCTTCATATCCTATCATCCCAATATTTAACGTAGCCAATACCCATTTAGGGTTAGGTATATGGTTTTTGCATGCCTCAACCCCCAATTAATGTTGGTGTTTTTGACCTTCTGGAATATTCTTGAAAGTCCACACATGACTAGTTCCACATGTTTGAGTAATGTGATCTAACGTGGCATCCACCCAGTGCCATGGTGATCAACAGGATAGATCAAATTGTAAGAATCATAACTTATGTATACAAACTCTAATTGAGTTTCTCTTTGTGTCATTGGAAATATATTGAAATGTAGAACAACATTAAGAGGCTCGAGCCAAGATCCCAAAGTTTTGATGCAAAAAATAACCATTTAAGGCCTCAAATGGGCTCCAAAAATTTATGGACCCCAAATCACCAAAGTGGAACATGCCCATATAATGTACCCTACAAGCCAATAGCTCTATTTTTTCCACCCAAAAAGTACCAAAATAGATGACAAATTATATAATGATCCATTCTAGATCAATCATTTTCTTTGTATGTGATTCTTCGCATTCATCCATTCCCACACCACTTACCTTTGCATCCACTCATATGTCTTCTCTTACTTCTAGGCATGATACTCCTAAATCGAAGATCCACCCCTAAAGCCTAGAGCCTCAAAAAGTTCAAAAGAATCCTTCTCAACTCTCCCGCTTTGAACTCTAATATTTGATGTCTCCCACCCTTCAAAAGATAAGAGCCTTAAAGGATTAAGATCCCATTTTGAAGATGAAATCCTCTCCACACCCTCTGGTGGGTGCCACCTTTCGAAGGATCAGCTTCTAAAGTAAGTGCAGAAAAATAAAGTGCACAGAATTGAATGATGAATCATGACCATGTGAAAATATCAGACATCATACAAGTAGACATTAATCAATCAAGGTAAAGTATGTATCAACCATTGTGGTAGTTACATACCCTTTGTTCATCAATGGAAGAATTCCACATGTCAATATGTGTGGAAACATCCTACTCATTAGACATTGTGATGAGACATCAAATGAGGGTTTCTCCATCATCCACCATTCCCAACCACCTAAAAAGATAAATTTGTTGTTCTTCTCCCTAAACTCCTTCCTATGCATGTTAATGAGATAGCAACAATGTTAAATTACAAGGAGGGGTAGGGGAAGAGGGGGGGGAAGAAAAACACAACAAATGACAATAACAGTTTTAAGAGGAGGACATGGTAGATATAAAAGAAAATAAAACAAAAGAAGATGGTGGGCTCACCACTCAAGTGTTCTTGTTGTGTGTGATAAAAACATAAAAAAATCTTCAATCACAAATGTGTCTCACAATTATTCTTAATTCCCCGACATACAAGTGGCATTGTTTTCATAGTTGGCTTTCATCCTATTTGGGATATTAATAAATTTTAACTTACAATTATGCAATCCAAGTTTTGCATATCAATCTAAGATTTGCATATGCAACCCCAATTTTCGCTACTATCCTAGGTTGTTTTGTAAATGCACAACATGAAACCCACGTGATTCATTGATGTTTTTGTAGTTTTGAACAACATGGTAGTTTGAACTATGAAGAGCAAGCTTATTCTAGCAATGTAATTTCGCTTTTGCTTATTTCCTAGCACACTCAAATTTGCAAGTGTTAATATAAGAGGGTAATGATGGCCTCCCATAAGGGGCCAACATCGGCTATTACTCTTTCTAAAATATCAACATTGTCATGAAGATAGAACGTTTATCATTATAATGTGTATTCAAGCCTAGTTAGCCTATACCACTATTAAGATTTATGTGTGTCTATGTGTAATTGTATAATATGACCTGCACTTTGTGAAGGTTAAGTTAACAACTAGTTAGGATAGGTTAGTTAAGTCTTAATGAAAGGGCATCATCCCAAAGTATGTAATGCAATGACATGATCCTCTTCACCTCCTCTTTGGAAAGAAAAAATGGGTGGGCATTAAAATAAACTTTTATTTATAACCTTGAACGTAGATGCAAATTATCTTGGTGTTGGAGCATCTCATAGATTTAATTCAATTTCAATGTTTTGTTATAGATTTCATTTAGTAGTGTCAACATTTCCAACATTTATACAAATTTATACAAGTTAGAGTAGATTTTACAATTTAATCTTTTTAGAATATTCGTTAAATTTTGTTGGCTATGACATAATAAAGAAATATCAAAAACAATTCCAATCATGTCTTTGAGGATTTAAAGAGTTGAAAGTGTCATGAGAGGTATGCATCTTCAAATTCGACAATTAGATGATATTTTGGACAATTCCAAGTGAAAAAATTAACCCGTAAATTTACTCAACAATTTAACACATGCTTCACATTGAAATATAACTAAACTCACATGGACAACCCCATTATCATGTTATATTATGTTATGTTGAGTCAATACATAAATTAGAATCATTATAAACGCAATGTCTTGAGAAAAGTTAAATTTGGTTCAACGGATACCCAAGTAGAAAAAATAACGATTTAACGAGTAAGAAAGATGATGGGAATAAACATGTGTGAAAAGGAATCCTTACCATAGTGGAAGTATATATTCATTGACCCCTTACTTGAGAGAATTAGACTCGCTTTGTGAGACAACAAAATATAAGTTGACTTTGTTTTGACATAATGATTAAAAGACCATGATTTACCCCAATCAAATTAGTGAAAGAGAAATTAAATTAGATTTGATCCAAGATCAACTAGAACTCACTCAGCTTGGTGATCAATGCACTTTAACTTGACTCTATCAAGGAAACATTTGAATGGACAAGTTGATGTGGCATGTAACTAATTCACTTACCAGCCTCCTCGTATAAGTTCTTAGTGTTGACTTTCCTTTTAGTCATCTAAATATTTTACACTCTCGTTGCCTATTTATATGGTTACTTTACTTTGTGCACATAGGATCCTTAAGTAGGTTTAGCATAGGCATAATTAATTAGAAATAATATTAAGTGGTAGTATGGACACCTTTTGTAATGGTTGCAATGGATTTTCAATTTAATGTTGTTCCACCATACATGAAGTACATTAATTCTAGAAGGAAAATTAGGACTATGCAAGGAAGAAATAGTTTAAAAGAGTTAGTTAAAACCAAACCAAATAGAAAGAATAGGTATTCAAATAATGGTTGATTGTAATGATAGTCAAATATCAAGACATTGTCAAGAAATCGTGAACTTAAACATTGTATACATTGCATCAACCAAATTGCTAGAGAAGTCATGAAGATGAAAAAAAAAAGACTTTCCTAAAGGATCAAATTTCTCCAGAAAATATCTAAGTTGATCATTATTATGTTTGATGTTCAAGGACAAGAAGTCTTGTATTATTAAGTTATTAATTCTAAAATAACTCATATTGTGTCCATAAAAACATGAGTGCATTTCAACTTTTTTTAGTTAGAAATAGACTTAGCATTGAATGTTAGAAATCTATGAGAGGTATCCCAAAGTCAAGGTTAGGTTCTATAAAATTTAACCTACATGATGATTAATATTTTACAATGATTTTAGCCATTGTAAAAATTTAATAGTTGTAGAATATCACTAATAAAAAAATTCTCTAAGTCCACTTGTAAGCATTTGTTCATATAAAGTTAGTTAAATAAGCATGGATTGAACTACTAACCAAGTTTGACTTGTGAGACTCATGATTCATTGAGTCAAAGTGACTCATGAATCAAACTCACTATGTTAATCCAACTCGATCTTGGGGTGTAAATCAAAATCATGAATACACCTCAAGGCCAAGTTAGACTTGAAAGTGTTAACTCAACTCTATTTTCTCAAAGGCATCCAACTTAAGAATCAACTCAAACTCTTAAGAGTCTAGTAACCATGGTCTTACAGTTAAAATTAACCACCTGATCTTTCAAACATTAAAAAAAAATAGTCAAACCCACTAAAAAATTTACATGCCATTAATGAATTTGGCTTATTAGTGTGTTTAATAATTATTATTTGTATTTTCTTGGTTCCCCGACTTTCTTACTGTGTGATATATAAATAATTGTGTTTTTTTTTTTTTTTTTTAACTAAAACGGTTATGTGTTTTATTAATTGGAAAATCCAGCTGGTTGGAGCCTTACATCCTTCACAAAAGCCTTCTACCTTCTACAATCTTTTACAAGCTGTTGTCCTTTTCAAGGAATACATATTTTTATTGGATCTCCACCGTTTATGCTGAGTTCTCCTTGGGCCAAGAGGCAACCTTCGTTGGCTAATTTGTCTGCTTCTTTGTTTGAGTCTCTGAGTATATGGTAGCAGTTGAAGGAGGTGGAGTCTTTAAGAATGTGTCTTAACCTTTGCAGATTCTTGTTTAGGCCAGCGTCTTTAAACTGTCCTCTTGAATGAATCATTTTGATCAAGATCTCGGAGTCTCCAAACGCTTGTAGGTCCCGATGTCCTCTTTCCTTGGCTATCTGGCAAACTTTTATCAAACTCAGGATTTATGCTTGGTTGTTGGTTCGTTGTCCGAGTCCCCAGCAAAAGGTTTCTAGTATTTTCCCTTCGCTGGAGTAAATGATTCCTCCAGCGCCCGCTGTCCCAGGGTTTCCTTTGGAGGCGCCATCGAAGAAGACTGAAGTTATGCCTTGCTTCTGCCACCAACTCTGGAATATGTCGTGATTGTCTCTTAGCCTCCATTCTATTTCAAGATGGGATTTTTCGGTGCTATGGATCTGAAGGTTCAACACGGAGGCGCCGAGACACTTCTTTTCTTCCTGCTGCAGCGAGGTATCGATTTTGTGATTTTGAGAGCTCAAAGTTTCTAGGAGGAGGTCTTTTGCTTTCGTTGCTACCATATTGGGGGTCCACTCTGTGTTGTTGAATATTTGCTCATTTCTTGCTAGCCACAGCTTCCAACACACGTACTTGGGGATGGAGATCCAGATTCTTGCCCATAATGTTTTCAAGGAGAGCGAAGGGTAACTATCCTTCCAAGTTGTAAATAGATCCACTACTGAGATGTTGGTGGGGGCAGCGACCTTGAGGCCATGGAGGATAAGCTGCCAGACCTTGTTTGCAAAATGGCAGCCTAC